>JACAXG010000013.1:522857-695229 GCA_018881555.1 Amblyornis subalaris
CAGCCTGAGCTCAGAACTGCTCCCAGTCCTCCCTGCGGTGCCAGGCTCCTGCCCCAGCACTTCCCTGGCTGCACAGGCTTCTGCCCAGCTCTGAGCTTGGCATTCTTCGATCCCATCCCTTCTGTAAAGGAAGGAATGGGAGGGCAGGGTGCTCCGTGAGGGAGGTGAGCTGCTGGTGCAGGAGGTGCTGGTGGGTTCGCACGGAGCTGGGCTGGTCCGTGGGGGCTCCATCAGCTCCTGTCTCTGCCAGACTGAGCTTTGTTGTCAGGTGGGACGGGGCAGAAAGCAGCGCGGTCGTGCCCAGGACCGAGGTGGATCCGTTCTGTACAAACCCCTGGGCTGGGCGGTTCAGCCTCAGGCTCTGCAGTGCCTCCTTTGCCACCCGTGCCCTGCCCTGGAGCTGCTCTGGGTGACACCACCGTGAGCCCAAGCGGTGAAACCCTCCCTCGTGTGGAGGCAAAAATCTCTCAGGATTGGCTTTTCTGCTGACTGCGCTCCCTTGGAAAATGGGGGTTGTGTTTCGGGAAGGAGCAGCAGGGCAAATAGATGGTTAGCAAGGAGTCTGATGCAACAAAAGGGTCATGAGGCTGCTGTTTGTGTGCCCTCCCAAGGGTTGGGGCTGCAGCTTTTGCAGCCCTGCCTGCAGCTCAGACTCTGCCTCATCCTCTGTCTCATCGTGTTTGGGCCTGCCGCAGACTGAGAACTCGGTATTAACTCCAGGGAAGGAATGCACACGGGTCTGCTGCTCCTCGTCTGGAGCAGGGAAGGGTTTGGGAAGGGAGGGGTGGAAGAGAAATCAGATCAGGAGCTGTTTGGGGGAGGAGCTGGGGACAGGTCATCCTGAGGTGTTGGCAGGAGTCTCTGTGACCCTGAAACGCTTCCCTGGAGTTGGCTCTGGGTGTGAAGCTCCGTGTGAGACTCGATGTGGTTGGAGATGTGAGCACAGCCCTGCCCCGCCCCAGCCCCACATGAAATAGGGCACGTGGGTTGGTGTTTCTGCACAGTGTTTCCCTTTCCACGACAGAAACTGAAATCTTATCCATTCCCAGTCTTCTGAGCACTTGGGAAGATGCTGTTTTGGGTTGTTTTGAGATGCTGGAGAGGAGGATGTGGGTGAACACGACTCATCTGTGCAGCCTTCCCGACGGCCTTGACAGGGAAGGATCATCTCCGGTGATGGCTCTGGTGGTGGTTCCGTGGGCTTTGGCAGCAGCTCTTCCCTGCTCCTGTGCCAAGGCTCCTTCCAGGGGTCCATCCTGTGTGTCACAGCCCCGGGGGTACATCCTGTGTGTCCCAGCCCCAGCTGTGCTGCAGGGATGTTCCCATGGATGGGATGGGAAGAGGAAGYGGCTCAGACCAGCATCACCCCTGGGCACTGCTGCTCTGTTCCCAAGCACGGTTCCCAGCAGGAGTCACTTCCCACAGCTGGGTGCTGTGGAGGGTTATGGACGCAGGGTTGGTGCTCTGGGGTGTTCGTGCTCTGCCCCCGGTGCCTGTGTGGGTGCTGCCACTCCCTGTGCTCGTCTGCAGCCTGGGACCTGCCAGCCCAGTGCCACCCAGAGCCTGCAATTACCAGAAACTAAAGGGAAAGTGGATTAGTCAAGTACTGTCATGGAAAGGTGACTTCCAGGACTCGACACCAGTGGGTCGAACAGAATGGCTTCAAAGTGACAGAGAGTGGGTTTGGGTTGGATATTGGGGAGGAATTGTTCCCTGTGGGGGTGGAGGTTGCCCAGAGAAGCTGTGGCTGCCCCATCCCTGGAAGTGTCCAAGGCCAGGCTGGACGGGGCTTGGAGCACCCTGGGATAGTGGAAGGTGCCCATGGCAGGAGCTTGGGATGGGACGAGCTTTAAGGTCCCTCCCAGCCCATCCCATTCTGTGATTCTCTGAAACACGGGATCCTCGGGCGGGAAACATCTCCTGCCCTGGGCAGCGGCAGCTTTTTGCCCAGTTGCTTTTGAAGGACTGTTTTACTCACACCACACTTGGAGATGTGGAGCTGCCACATCCTCTGAGCCCCCAAGTGCAGGCAGAGCCCACCCAGCTCCCTGGGTTTGATCCTTGTGCTTTATGGGGTAGCACAGAGCTGGCAGTGGCTCCGTCCCGGGGCTGCCCGGGGTCGCCGCGGGTGGAGGGTGTGCCCTGCCCTTCCCCTGTGCCAGGAGCTATTCACAGGCACCAGTGTCTGCCCGATGCTTCCTGTGATTTCACAGGAAGCTCCTCTTGCAGTGGCAGCTGCTGCCGCTCTGTGTGGCCCTTTTTTTCTCTCTGACCTCAGTTAATTCTTTTTCTGTCGATCGCTGAGCGACGCTTCAAGTTTTCCGTCAGGTTTTCACAATCCAGCCTCTGTGATGCCATTTCCCGGCGCTGGGAGGTCGGGATTGCCTCTGCCTGGAGATGTGTAGAAGGCACTTGAACTCCTCACACTGCTCAGTGGTGTTGCTGTTCCTGTGAACACCCAGCTCGCCTTGGCCGTGGAATGGGAATTACACGGTGCTGCATCACTGGAGCCCTTCCCCAGRAATGGCATCCCACACTTGGGATCTGAGCTTTCATCCCGCTGTCTTCTGGGCTTTTCTTTCACTCCCTGTTCGTTCACAGGCAGTCCTTGAGGATGCAGGGAAGGTGCCTCTTGTAGGATCACGAAGAGACTAAACATCAGTAGGCTGTGAGCTGCTGCCAGATGTCTCTTTTGGCAGAGGTTTCCCAAACCGGCTGATCCCAGTGCTTTGATCTGCAGGAACACTTTGCAAATTCCCTGGTTCCCAGCGTGGAGCTGTGTCCCTCCTCGTGTCCCCGCGGGGCCGGGTGCTGCCATCCTGGCAGGCTCTGGCGGGACCCGCGTCCCTTTTCCACCACGTTTGGGATCAGTGGGACGCTGCCCCTGAGTGAATCCGGTTTGGAGTAGGATCCTGCTTCCTGGAAGAGGAGAGCTGGCTGATGGCCAGCTGAGCACGTGGAGGGCAGGGAGAGCAGCGCCTGGGAATGTCCCCTCTGGAGCTCACCCCGCGGGGACCGCGGGACACGTGGTGAGCCTGTGGCATTCCCTGCTCACGAGGGCTGGGGCCCACGGGGAGCTGGGGAGTGTGGGATGAGAGCAGGCTTGGCTCGGGCTCCTCTGGAAGCTGCTGCCTGCCCTCAGCGGGGTTGCTGTTGTTCTCACAAAGAGCCTCTTGTGACTCTGCCACCGCACTCGGCCGGGCTGGGAAGCCTTTTGGTGAACTCCKTGTTCTTTTCTTCCCTYCTCYCTTCGAGTGGTGTCAAAAGCTGGCTCCCCTGCCCTGGGTGACAGGGCTGTCTGCTGGAGGCATGGATTAGGGCAGCTCTCCCTTGCTGCACCACAAAGAGGGAATGTGGTTTTACGCTGAGCCTCTGTCAGTCAGGCAGGGCAAATCCCGGAATCCCAGAATGGGTCAGCGTGGAAAGGACCACAGTGGGTGGTGTGGTGCTCCAGCAGGGCCATCCCAGAGCACAGGGCACAGGATTGTGTCCAACAGCTCTGGGATATCCCCAGGGAGGAGACTCCAGCCCCTCTCTGGTCTCTGTGCAGGGCTGGGTCCCTGCCCAGGGCAGAAGTTCTGCCTSCTGTTTGGAGGGAACTCCCTGGGCTCAGTCCCTGCCTGTTCCTCTTGTCTCATTAAAAAAACCTTTTTGATAAGAGGGAAAAATTCTTCCCTGCACTGTGAAAATCAGAGAAGCAGCAAAGCATGACACACCTTATTTATTACCTGCTGCCACTCGGCTCGAGGTTGTGTTCTGTTGGCAGCGATTTCTCCAAGCTTATTCCAGCTGGGAATGACACGTCCTGCTTGCAGGCTGTGGGACCTGGGGCCCTCTCCTGGGGCAGACGAACCCCCGGGGTCACACTGTGTGCGTGGTGTAACCCTCTGGCACTGCCCCATCAGCTCTTCTTCAGGCAGAGCCCTCTGCTTCCCGGGAATCCTGCTGAGCACGTCCATTCCCCTCTCCCTAGGATCCCCTGCYGCCCTCAGCACTCTTAATTGATCCAATTAGGATATTATCTCACGAGTTCCCTGTTGAGGAAGGAGCTGTCTGCCGGCGTGCTGGCTGCTGGGACAGAGCTGCTTTCCCCAGGCTCCCCATCCCGGGGGTGTTGTCACTTCCCCTGTTAATGGACAGCTCGGGATGGGGATGGGGTTCCCACGGAGTGCACAGACCTTGGGCTCGCTCCAGACACACTCACTGCCCAGACATTCCTGGGCTCAAYAGGAAAACAGCTAACTGATAAGATAAGTTGATGGTGGAGATAAATGGATAAACGTGCCCTGTGCTGGTGTGGGGAGCCTGGCTGTGGATGGATACCCCACGTGGGCTTCCGTGCCCCAGTCCCGGCTCCAGGGTCTGGGAAGCTGTGATCCCACTCCCTGCTGCCAAGGGATTGGTGAGGAGTGGGACACAACAGCTTCCCACGTCATAAAATACACCAAAATTCTTAAAACTGCATCCACTCCAATCTTTTTCTTTTTCCTTTTCTGTCCCAAACACTTAAAAATAGTCTTGGAAGGGGAGAAACAATAGAGTTCTTGTTGTTGGGGTTTTTTTYCCTTCATTTCTGTTCCCGACCTGGCTGAGTGCATTGCTGAGAGCAAGACTTGGCCCCTCCGTGCTCTCCCGTGCTCTGTGTCTGTCTGGGTCTCTCCCGCCCTGTCCRTCCATCTCCTCGGGATCTGGGATGGCTCCTTCTGGGAATGTGGTGGGAGCAGCCTTGTTTGGAGCTTGGATGGACACCTTGGCTGCAGAGGTGATTCGTGGGAGTCTCCCCGCGCTGACCACCTCCCTCCCACAGTTCCTGTCCCTGCCCTGGGGAGGAGGGTGCTCTCCCAGGAAACCTTGGCACTGRATCTGCAGAGCACCTTCTGGTGCCTGTGTCCCGCCCCCAGGGCTCGTGGGGTTGCTGCACCCTTTTTCCATCCCTTTTCCAGAGCTGGGGCTGCTTTCCTTGACTTTCCTTGGTGAGAGCAGTGTGACCACCTCTGCTGTATCCCTGTCCTGCAACATCAGCAGGAGCAGGAATGACACAGGGAACCKCAAAAGCTGGAGCCGTGCCAGCTTCTTCCTTGTCTCTGGTGGCATCTCTTGGATCCGGAGCTGATCTTTCCCAGTCTCTGGTTTGCGCTTGTTCAATGTGTGTGTAGTGCTGTGGAAGAACCCCCAGCCACGGGCGGGGTTTCTGTGGATCCTGGATCCGTTATCCCAAACCGCCTCCCGCGGCTGCAGCCGGCGCTGGGCTTGTTTTCCTTGGAGGGAGTTTTCCAGCTGTTCTTCCCTCGGGCTCATGCCTGGGAAAACACGATGAGCTCGTGTTCGCTGCCGCCTCCTCCGGGGCTGTGTGATGTGGCAGCCGGGCTGGGTGGGATCCGTGGGATCAGCCCCCCTGCCTCCTCCTTCCCCACCTTCTCCTCTTTCCGTGCGTGCTCCAGGCGCTTTGCAGCCTCTTTTCCTCCCTCCAGCAGGAGAAGGGAGAGCAGTTTGAGGCTGCCAGGCTGAATGTGCCGAGCCAGGCAGGGCTGGTGTGACTGGGGTGCTGCTGGTGGCCCTGGGCTGGGGCAGAGAGGGAGTCCCCACGCTGAGCAGAAGGCAATGGAGACGATCTGGGCTGGAGTTCTGGATGGATTCGGTGGGATCACATGGTTGGGAAGGGATCTGGCCAGAGGCACGTGCTGATGGGAGGGAACGCAGCCTGCACCGTCCGTGCCTTGGAGGCTCACAGTGCTCCGGGAGCTGGAGCCCCAGCACAGGCAGGGAGCGCTTCCAGGGGCTCCAGGATTGCTTCCAGCGCCTCCAGGATGGCGTTGTTTCACAGCAATCAGATGTGCAGCGTTTGGGACTTGTTTTCCTCACCCTTCCATCGGTCACAAGCTTTCCCGAGCTCTTCCCCGCAGGAGGAGCAGGGCCGGGGGCAGCTCCCCACCCCAGCAYGACAGGAGAGTGTCACTCGTGAGTGTCATCCTGGATTTTCATGGATTGAGGGCAGAGAGGAGACCTTGGCGTGCCCAGGGAGCCAAGCCCCCCCTCAGGCTGCTGTAATGTCCCCACAGCCCCTGGCTGGTGCCAGGTCCAGAGGCGTTTTCTGTGTTACAAACCCTTCCCGATTGCTTTGAGAAGCAGCAGTGGACACAGCCTGGTGGTGCTCAGTGTCACCCTCGTTCTGRCTTCTCTTGTTTGCACTTTGAGAGCTCCTTTTGGTTTTCCTGTTGTCTTTGGGAGTCTTGGGGGAGTTTTTAATTTCTTCTCAAAGTGCAGGAAAAGTACCTCCTTCCTTCCGTCCCCTCTGCACCAAACCTCAAAAATTTTATCCCAGCGTTTGAGATCCAAGGGMAAAAAGGGCTGCAGAGGGCTGGGTAGGCTTTGTAGGTGCTCAGGACACTTCCTGGGCAGGTTGTCTCCAGTGCTTCCATGAGTTCTGAATTATTTAGGCAGAGAACTCCAACAGGAGACAGTCAGACCCACTTCAAACACCCTGGGGAGCTGCAGAAATCATGGGGGAGAGCTCAGATCTATTCCCCAGAGAAACCCAGGGAGAGTTTGCATCTCCCTGCCCTTCCTTCCAAAGGAGGGAGTGGTTGGGTATCTGTGGATGTCTTCCCTTCTCCTCCTCTGCTTCATCCCCTGCTGGGCAGCGTGGCCTTGTGTCCTGCCAGTTTATCACTGCCTTTAATCACCTCTCTTGCATTTCCTTTTCTAGATGCAAATGCTGGACAAGTTCCCCATGGAAGGAGGGCAGAAGGACCCCAAGCAAAGGATCATCCCCTTTCTGCCAGGTAGGAGAGTGGTTGGTGCTGGTTTTGGCGTGGCAGGAGCTTCTTCCCAGTCTGTGTGTGAGCACTGCACATGCTTGAGCTCTTATCTGCTGAACCATYGGAGCCACAGCGAGTCCTTGGCCTGCACTGTGTCCATGAAAACATCTGTATTTGTTAGCAGCGTGCCCAGGGAGTGTTAAACCCCTCAGGATTCGCTCCAGAGATCTTTAGTGGGAGAGCTCAGCTCGCAACCCCACGTGGGGYGTCCAGAGAGAAGGAAATAACAATGGAATCCAAGCTGACTGACAGCCTTGGCCTCCTCCCGTGGTGTTTGGGACTGAAGGCTCAGAGGATTTCTGTGGCAGGACATGTCCAACGTGCAGAGCTGAGTGTTTGTGTGCCCCAAGAACAGATGAGAYGATCCGTGGCACTTTGTGGTGTGGGGCATTGCTGGTGGCTGCTGCTCTGAGGGGAAAAAAACCCCTGATATGCCTTGTAAAAATAACCAGCCCGAGGGGAGTCTCTTGCACCCAGAGCTTTGGGCACAGAGTTGTCGTTATCCTCACCCCCGAGCAGTTAATGAGGGTATTTAGGAAYGTCACGGCACCATAATCACTTCCAGTGGCTGTCAGGTCTGGTTAGTGCAGCCTTTTGTGCTGTGCTCTGCCTCCTGGCCCTTCTACAAACATGAAGGCGTCTGAGGGCTTTGCTTTTCTCCGAGTGGCGTGAAAAAAAATCCTTTCCACCCCTTTCTGAGCAAGAGAATCTCGTCTGGGTTTCTGATTCTGGCTTGTCCTGGCACTGTAACATCAGCAAAAGCAAAGCTCACCTGATGTTAGCACAGCAGAAAAGCCCTTGCTGTACGAGTGCTCCTGCCAGCAGGGAAGCGTGGAAGCCAAATTGGCAAAGGGCATCACTTGGAAAAATTGGATTTATGCTTTGGCTGTGCTGCACTCGCAGAAAATTCCCACCAAAACGCTGCTATTTTTGGGAGGCGGCGCTGGGAAGCCTGGGCAGGGCTCTGCTGCTCACACACTCGTCGCTGTTTGTTTCTCCCTGGTGTGGAAATAGTTTCCCTTTGCTCAGAACCGTGTCACTGGGATTTCCACTGCAGGAAAAAGGGGCTTGAAATAGCTGGAAAATAAAGCCTGGGRCAACTTCAGGAGTGCTCCTGCTTCGGGGGAGTTGTGTTATTAAAAYGGGAATCACGTTGCCTTTGCCCTGCTGCCTTTGCTGCTCCTCCTGGAGCTGGTGGCTTTCCCTGGACGAGTTCAGTGAGCCATGACCTCCCCAGGGAGATGCTGTGCAGGCTCTGCTTCTGAAAGAGGATTTCACCTGGGGGCAAGGGAAGGCTCTTTTAAGAGTTGTACTGGAGCCTGATTCCTTTCTGGAGCAGTTCTTTGCCTTCCCAGTCTGGGATGACCACGAGTTTTGTCACAGCCGAACCCCAACTTTGTCTGTCCCAGCCCAGGGGTATTGTCCAGGTGGGCTCAGTCAAACAGCCTGGGAGGCTTTTTTTGCAAGATGTGGTTCTCTCTGCTTTGGCTTGCTGGGGTTTCCATTCTTTTCACCTTCTGGGAATACTGGAGTTTGCTCCCAATCCCGTTTGGAGCATCTGAATTTCATTAGCAGGGCAGATTTGGCCGCAGTGGTTTCCTGCAAGGCCTCTGCTTTCCGGGAAGCCCCTGGTAGGGCAGCATCAGGCACTGTGGCCACTGCAGTGCTCAGAAATGCCTCCTGGAACTCCGGCTTCTTAGCAAACCTCAAAGTGTCCCACGCTCGGGGTCACCACCCCGACCTGAGAAGGTGCCATCTGGGTTTGCCCGTCAGCCTGGCTTCCTGGAACGGGAAAGGAGTTCCAGGATTGCCCCACGGTTACAACACCCAGCCCACAGGAACTCTGCGTGCTTTGTGCTGCTCCGTTCTGTGAGCGCTGGCGTGGAGGGTTGGACTTCTGGGAACTTTCTGGAGGCTCTGGTCTGTCAAAGCAGGTCTTTGATGCTGTCAGGAGAGGCTTTTGTGAGTCCTTCAGCCCACTCAGCTCTTGTGAAGTGCAGTCACAGAGCTGGGTCCTCCAAAGCACAGCAATCGCGCTCGAGCTTTGGGGCCAGGGGTTGTCCCCTTCTGGGGCTGGCACCACACTCATCCCACAGCCCGGTGGGACTCGGATTTTCCTGGCAGGACATTGCAGAGCTCCTGCTCTGCGCCTGAAAAGCTCTGCTGCCACCGAGGGGAATTTGGAGTGGACTCTTGGCTCCTTTAGCTGGCCTTGAGCCACTGGCAGGGCTCGCTGTGGTGCCGGGGTGGCTCCTGGGACAGCTCTGGCAGCGCCTGGCACCGTCTGTGCTCCCTGGAGCGGGTCTGGAGCCTCTGGAGAGGGAGGGGAGCCCTGTCAGTGCCCAGCTGGGAGCATCCCCCCCGAGGGTTCCACGCTTGGCCGGGAGAGGCCGGCGTGGGGACCCCAGGAAGGAATGAGCTGGGAAAACAAATGAGCTCAGCCGGGGCTGCTGCGGGAGGGCCGTGCCAGATCCTTCAGGAAACAGCTTTTATAAGGAGAGGGGAGCCTTCCAAGCTCCGTGCAGCCCCAGCGGCCTGGAGCAGATCCTGGCCAGTTTTCCTGCTTCGCTGGAAACGTGAGCCTCGGCAAGGAGGGGTTGCCTGAGGCTGAGCTCACTTTGGCTGTAAAATTGCTTTTTAGGAAGCTTCAGCTACAGAGAGCAGCGAGCTCCCAAGAAGGGAGCGGGAGGAAGGGGGTTCAGTGAGATCATTTGAAAAAGCAGAATTCGGCCTCCTTCCTGCTCCCTTCCCAGCCCACCAACCTGCTGGCTGTGGGCATCGGTGCCACCCACAAACCTGGGGCTTTTCCCCTGGAACAGCCGAGGGGATGCCCATAGCTGCCCACTAAGGCCCCGTGAAGGAGGTGGAGGACAACTCCTCCCTTTTCCAGCTGTGGTGCCTGACTTTCCCCAGTCCTGCTGCATCTTCATCCGAGCTGGACATGGGGCAAGGGTCCTAATTGTTATTTTCTGCTCTGGCAAGGTGGGCACCTCTGCTGGAGCAGGTTGGGAGGGCAGTCCCAGGCCATCCTGAACCCCTGCACACAACAGATTCCAAGCGTAGGACTCCTGGAAACCCCATCTCCCACGCCTGATCCCCCATCCCAGGAATAGCTGGCTGCTCCACGGGCTGGGATTAATTAGGTGCGCGTTTGGGGCTGCCTTTTTTTCCGAAGCGAGTTTGGAACCCGTGCCAGGGAAAATCTGGATGTGATTTGAAAGGTGCAGAGCAGTGAATTCTTTCCGAGGCCGTGGGGCGGGGGCGGAGTGGGGGGAGTCCTGCGGGGCAAAGCAGGAGCCACAGCTGCTTTTCCACTCYGGGAATACCTGCCTTGGCTCACAGCTGGGACGGGCAGGGGGATGTGTCGGGGTTCTCTGCCCCCTCTGGCTCCAGAGGAGCCTCCACCATTCTGCTGGTTGAGGTCCCTCTGCCTTGTTTTTCCAGCTCCTTGCTCCCCAGTAGAACTCCAGCTCTGCCTGGAGAATTCCCACAGGAGGGAACAATTTGCAGAGCCCTGTTTGTTTGGTTTTTTGGAGAGATTTTGGAGAGATTAACCCTTCCCGTGGCCTGCCTGCTCTGTCTCACGCTGCTGCAGCCCCACATTCCTTCTCAGCCTCTTCCCAAGCTTTCCTGACACTTTCCAGCCCTGATGAAGGGCTGAGGCAGTGGGGCCCCCTCTCCAGAGCTGCTCCATCATCCTTTGCTCTGGGTCCATCAGATAAAGCAAATCAGCCTGGATTGGCCACAGAGGGGTTTGGTTCTTCCACTCCTGGAGAACAGATCCTTTCTGGCACCAGCGGGGTTTTCATGGCCAGACAGAATATCTTCAGTGGAGTTTCTCTTTGCAGAGATTAACAGGTTTTTAAGATCCAGAAAAAGCAGGCAGCACGTCCTGGAGTCTGGGTGCTCGCACAGCCAGGGCAGCCGTTCCGTGCTAGTGCCTTATCTCGATCTTCTCTTCCCAAAATCAACTTGTTTGACACATTCCTTGGTGATAAATGTTCGGTCCACTCCTGGCTGTGTTTGTTTGTGTTGAGGACAGTGTGTTTCACCACACTTCCTCGTGGAGGGAATTGTCTTGTGCCAGCAGGGAGGGAGGCTCAGCGCTCTGATTGCTCATGCATAGCATTATGCATGTAAATAAGAAAATCTAATTATCTCCTGAGTCCTGGAGTTGTGACAAGAGTGAGGAGCTGGGGAAGTGGAGCCTGCAGCAGCACTGACCTTTCCAGCTGATGGAAAACCCCATTATCAGCAGAGTTTCCTCCCTCCACTGTGTGTTGCCCTTGGTATTCCTTGTCCTGAGGCAGGAGCAGTACTGGGAGGCTGTTAGGAGAAAAATGAGTTTGGAATCACAGAGCCATGGAATGTTTGGGTTGGAAGGGACCTTAAAGCTCATCTCACTCCACCCCTGCYATGGGCAGGGACACCTTCCCTACCCCAGGTTGCYCCAAGCCCCGTCCAACCTGGCCTTGGACACTTCCAGAACCAGGCTGAGAATCCTTACAAGCTCCTGGAGCAGCCCAAAAAGTGTCAGAGTGCTTGGAATGAGGAGATGGGATCCATCCCCTGGAGCTGCAGCRGGGAGGGGTGCAGGGAGCACATGGATAATTTCAGGTGTTTCTCTGGTGTTATGTGGTCTTTGGCCATGTGGAAAGCCCCACTGGACAGCACTGCATTCCCAGTTTTAGGAAAACCTTGGACCATAGGAAAACCAAGGAAGCCCAGGAAAATGTTGCATCTCCCTGACCCAGCCAGTTGCCCATCTGTCCCTTCCAGGAGGGAAGTGGTTTCCTGCTCTCTCTTGCCTTTCAAGTCAAGGSTTTATGTTGCTGTATTTGGCGGCCCTGAAGGGTCTGCAATTATGCTAATTAGGCATTTTGATTAAAATCAGCTCTTTGCTAGAAAATAAACTTCCTTATTGAAAAAATACTGGATCTAGAGCAAGKGGAGAGAGGAGCTGGATTTCCTGCTGGTTCATATGCTCCATGCCTGGGCTAATTTAAGATCACTTGTGATGAATTTATTCCCCTAAACTGTATTATTTTTATTATTCTTCACTCGCATATGTTTGTTAAACATTTAAATATTCCCACACCCAGAGCTTATTATTTCAGCCATTTATAACATACCCACCCATCAGTGATTGCGTTTTGGCAGACACAGAACCAACACAGCCATTCCTTACCCCTGCCAACAGAACCAGTGTGATCCATTCATCTTTTTAAAACTCATCATTCAAACAGGATCCTCTGCAGCAAATGCGCTGGGATTGCTGATGGAAAGGGAAAACTTGATCATTCTCTTGTCACATGGAAAATAATTGCTCAGGGCGAGGAATGGAGCTCTGGCCTGGCTGTTGTGCCCAGCCTTTCCAGACAAATTCCGTGTTCCCAGGCTACTCACCCTCAAAATCGAAAAGACAGATTGAATAGAGGGGTATTCTTTTTTATTCTGGATCACAAAGGCTGCCAGACTTGGCTCTGGCAGGCTTTGAGGAGGAATGCACTGCAGAGCAGAGCATTTCCCACCCTGAATGTCCCAGCCCCTCGCTGCCGGCGGGGCAGGAACGAGGAGCAGTCCTGGGAGGAGCTGGCCTGACCCCGTGCCTTGCCCTGGAGGGCAGGGATGGAGCTGGCCCCGGGTGGCTTTGCCGTGTGCTCCTGTTCCCGAGGCTTTCTGCGTGAACGGAGCCTAGCAGGGGATCTGGCTGCTCCAGAARGTTCTTGTTCTTGCTGTTTGCAAGCTGAAGCCGGCCTGGCTTTGGTCTGTCTCTGCTTCAAAAATGCGCTGGCAGCTTGCACGAGTCACCCGTGATCCAGCTCCTGGCCAAGTCAGGGGGGAGCACAGGGGGTGACCCAGCCCTGGGTTTAAAACTGTGATAAATAACCCAGCCCTGGGTTTAAAATTGTGATAAATAACCCAGSCCTGGGTTTCAAACGGTGCTGATCGTGCGGCCGTTTCCCCATGTGCTGGTCCTGGGTGGCTCGGTAGCATCCGGCCCCCGGCTTCAGCAATTCCACAGCTCCTGGGAAGACCCTCAGGAGGGACCAAAGCCGTGGTGTGGCTCTCCAGAGTGCTTTTCCCTGCTCTCCTGTTGTTTCAAGGATGGTGTGAGGGGAGTTTGGCTTCTGGGTTGCCCCGTGGTGACCCCTTTGATAAATGGAAGTGTTGCGTGGGCGTTGCTTTCCTTGGGTTCGGGGATGGGATTGGAAACCCAAGCAGGCACGAAAAAGACCTTCCTGCGGTACTGGAGATGTCAGGAGGAACTTGAGAGAACTCCATTGCCACCCACCCCCCCAAACCACAATTTTCCAGGTGATTGTGCTGCGGAGCAGTGCCAGTTCCTGGTGCTTTGGGAAGTGGTCTGCAGTCCTGCCACGTACCAGTGCTTGTGATCACGTCTCTGTTTCACTGCCTGCTAATGGCTTTTGTCTCGTTAAATGCCGGAGAAGCTGCTCTCTCAGAGAGCAGCTTGAAGCATTTAGGACTCATTAGACTTCAAAGGGAAGAGCCCTGTACCGCAAGCCAGAGGGGAGGAAACGGAGTGGCAAGAGGATCCCATTAATGGAAAACAAAAATAAACCCCAGACAGGAAGGAAAATTCTATAGGTCTGACTCAGAGCTGCAGTCCCGACACTGTGGCTTCCAGGACCAGGAGTTGCACAGGGAGAAAACCCCTGGCTTGGCTGCTGCCCACCCCAGACCTGGATGCCCTGGACAAGTGGGACAAGGGATGTCCTGCTCTGGGTTTGCCAGGGATCTTGGCACACCAGGAAACTGTGAGGTGTGAGGCACTTGCTTTGGTGGGGGCYGCTTCCCCATCACTGCCACGCTGGTGAGAGACCACGGGGATGCAGTTTGCTGGGAATTGTTTCCTCTTCTCTCTCCTGGGACGCCCTTGCCATTTTACCTGTGCTTYGTTCCGACAGGGTGTTTAATCTATGCGAGGAAATGGGCTTTTCTTTCTTTTTGAGGCACGCTGCTTTTGGCAAGAAGAGGCTGTGCAGGGCAMAGGTCCCGACAGAGCGATTCCAAAGCGCGTGTGGGTGTTGTGCTGACCTGTTCTCCCCCCGTCTCTCCCGTTCCAGGGAAGATCCTTTTCCGCCGGAGCCACATCCGCGACGTCGCGGTCAAGCGCCTGATCCCCATCGATGAGTACTGCAAGGTGAGGGGCGCTTCCAGCACCCACGAAGGACAAACCCAGCTTGGTGGAGCTCCATCCCGATGGACTGATGGCATATCACRGTGTGCCAGAGCTGGGAACGCAGGGAGTGTGGGTTATCCCCCACTATCCAACCCTTTCTGTGATAAACCCACCCACGGATTCGCTTTTCACTCCTTGTGATTCATGCTGAGGGCAAACTCCTGTTACAGGCTCCATAAACCAGTTATTTGTACAGGGAGGGACGGCTTGTGCCTCAGAAAGTTATTGGAACAGAGAGAAGGCTGAGACAATTTGCTCCATGCTCTTGAGGAATATAAAACTGGGCTTAAGCATAAGGGAAATTATGATTTTAGGGCAGATTTTTTGGCGGGGGAAAGAAAATATCCAAGTCCACAGAAGAATTATTTTCACACAAATCAAATGAAGTGTGTCACATCTCATCATGTCAAAAAGTGCATTAGTACTTGCAGCAGCCATGGAATGGCCTGAAAGTCGGACTGGGACCTCCAAAATCCAGTCTGAATGTTGCTGGAAAGATGCAAAGGCTGCAAAACCCGAGGGAGAAGATGGGGAAACGGTAAAACATCCATCACATTCCTYGGGTGAGGGAGGGGTGGCAGTGACTCTGTGTGGTGGGAGAGGCTGTGGCTTCTGGGACTGAGCCAGGCCTGTGGCAGGGATGCCGTGGCTGGAATAAYAACTCCAAGGGTGGAGGGGAATCAGTAAATGCATCCTGGCAGCTCTGCAGTGGGGCTGCACGTGGAGAGCACTGCGGGCCAGGACAGCACAGTGATGGAGAGCTGGTGCAAGGTGTGCTGGGAGCTGTCGTGGTGCAGGGAGCTGCTCGGCCCCTCGTCTGCTGAGCCACTGAGCTGTGTCAGCCACGGAGGCAGACACGGCCCTAAATTCAATTTTGGGGAAGAAAACGTCCCTCAGCGCTGAGATGCTGCAGCTGCCTCGTTCAGAACGATGCCATTAGTGGCATAAAATATAATGAACCCATTTGACTTAACAACTGGAACGTGATGGCTGATGTTCTGTGACCCACTTAGGGAGCTGTGCTCTGCTCCTCCCGTTAATGCATCGCCCAGGAATTCCGAGCTCTCCGTGCCTGGCCTTGAGTTCTGCTGCCTGCCCGTAAAGCAGCTGAGCTGGGCTGGGTGTGGGACTGACCAGAGGCTGCAGAGATGTAAAATGAGCAAGGAATTACCAGGAGAAAGCTGTGGAAGGAAGTTTTGGCTTTATTGCCGTCTCCTGTGAGGGAAGTAGGGTGTCTCTGTTCTCAGGGACAGCCCTGGAAAGAGGATGGGTGAGGTTTGGGGTGGAAGCAGGGAAAAGGAGCAAGGGAGGGACAGCACAGGTGCTCTGTGCTCATCCCCTGCTTTCAGACGACACGGAGCCTTCTCCAGGCCATGAAATCCAAGTGATTTTGGCATGGGGGAAATCTTTCGGATCATGGGATGCTGGAACTGGGGAGTGGTACCACATGGGAATGGCACCCATGCAAAACTTGATTTTGGAATAGCCCTTCCCTGGACCCACAAGCCCTGGAGGGAGGGATTTCTCTCTCGTGCCTCTCACATGACCGTGTTCACGCCTGGCCCATCATTAGTGGTCAGTCAGGCTGCTGGGCTGGCAGTGGGGGACTGGCTGCTCAGTGGCTGGAAGGGCTTCTGGGGGCCAGCACTGGGGCAGTGTGGAGCCACATGTGGGGTCTGTGGTGACCCCAAGGCTCTGCAGCTGTGGCTTTGTCTCCAGTGCAGAAACGAGTGGAGGTTTGCTGTGCCCACGCTGCTGGCACGAGCCTGCTGTGACACAAACGGAGGGGAGGGGGAATGAGACAGAAAACTGGATAAATGTCTGCTCCAGGCCGGGCTGCAGCTCTGCTCCCTGATTTTTAATGCTCCCTTTTTCACTTCCTTGGGTAGTTTTAGGTTCTGCAGTTGCCATCCCCCGTGGCTCCGGTCCCTGCAGGAGCAGAGGGCAGGCAGGGCTCGGTGCCAGGCTGCTGGTGTTGGGAAGGACCTGCCAGAGCTGTGGCCGAGGCAAACGCTGCCCCAGCCCCCTCAGCCCCCCCAGGCAGGCTCACTCACCCTGCAGGTCCCACTGTTGAAGCTTTTGTGCAGCAGGTTCCCTCGAAGGGAAAGAAGCTCTCCCCGGACTGGTTCTGTTGTCCCTTGTGCTGGGAACCCACAAGAGCTACGCTGGGTGTGCCAGGTCCCTGCCTCACTCCCAGGGCCTGTCCTCACTCAGCTCTTTGCAGGGTTTTGATGCTTCTCCCATCCCTGGTGTTTCTGTTTCCTCCTCAGGCTCTGATCCAGCTGCCTCCCTACATCTCCCAGTGCGAGGAGGTTCTCCAGTTCTTCGAGACACGACCTGATGACTTGACCCCCCCCAAAGAGTAAGTTGGGTGGGTGGCTGGGATGCCACTGGGATGGTGATGGAACACAGACTGGGATGGTGATGGAACACAGACTGGGATGGTGATGGAACACAGACTGGGATGGTGATGGAGCACAAACTGCCTTGGACTTGATGACATCCATGACTGCTGTTCATCCATAGTTCCCTCATGAGTCACAGATCTGGGATTTGGAGACTTTCTGGGAGAGGCAGTGCTGCTCAATATGGACGCCTCTTTCTCCAAWGGGGAAATGGGATCATTTCTCTGGGGCCCTGTGAAGTGCTGAGCCACTTTCTCCTTGCAAACACCACTTTGAGGAACATGGTCAGCCTGAGCAGCCTCATCTCACACGGCTGCAGCAACCTCTGCCTCGTTGGAAGGCGCTTTCCCTGAGCCACATCCACCAGCCCCATCCATGACAACGCTCCAGAGTCTTTCCACGCACACCCRGGAGGGCTTGCAGGGAATCTTGCGTGCCTTACGCAACTCTGTGTGGCTCTTGGTCTTGTGACTATGAGCTGCTCTGGCCAGGAGCCACCCATCTCTTACTAATCAGAGGCAGCACAAACCCGAGCAGGCGCCTCCATCTCCGCTCTGCTGCTCTCCCTGTTCCTGCTGCCTGTCACACGGCTCCAGCAGGGCCTGAGCGGTGCAGGAGCAGTGATTCATTGCGAGGGGAAAGGCAATAAATTGATTTGACACCATTCTGTATTGGAAGGGCGTGGAGGTAGATAAAGGGATTTTGTTTTTCTCCCCTGAGCAGCAGCTGAGCCTGTCAGGTCTCCAGCTCAGCATCGTGCTGGTGTGGACATCTTCTCCCTGGGTTTTTGATTATTTTCATTCCCTCTCATAATTCCCCCTCCCCCATCCCTGCTTTCCTGCTTTGGCTCCTGTTTCTGTTGGCTTGGCCTGTCACCATTTCTGCCGCAGCTCGTGGTCACTGATGAGATTGGTCTGGAGGCCCCAGAGCCCATTAACTAATTGCCTGCTGTCGCTGCTGCTCTCAGCCCTCCTGCCCAGCTATTGCTCACCACTTAACCTGCTGCCCCGTGGGTCATTCCCCAGGGAAGGTCATTCCCCAGGGAAGGTCATTCCCYAGGGAAGGTCATTCCCCAGGGAAGGCTCAGCTCAGGGGCGAGCAACAGACACAAGGGGAAGATGAGCTTGCAAGGACAGCGGGGGGGGTATCCTGGGGGTGGGGCTGTTTTGGGATGTGGGGCACTGTCTGTGCTTGGGTCTTTGAGCCCTGCATGAGGGGGGTGAGCTCCTGGCAGTAGGAGGAACCCACCATGGTGGATGGAAGGGCAGCTTCAGCCTTGCACCCACTTTGCTCACCTTTATTTTGTCTTGTAGGCTGAGGCAGAAGCCAGGCAGGGTGGGCACCGTGGCCAGAGCGTGGAGGAGTGGGGGGAGACCTCTGGGTGCTGAGGGGCAGCCCTGTGACCTGCTGTGTTTGCAGCTGGAGCTCCCAACCCCTCGTCCTTGCAGCCACCAGTGCCATGTCCGCTGCCTCCTCCCTGCCTTGGGTCTGAGAGACAAAGGATTGGCCCCAAGCCCAGTCCCAATCCCAAGCACRTGCTTGTGGCGTGGGGTCCATCCTCAGGGACACTTCACAGGGCCCTGGGTGCAAAATTCTGTGTGTTTGTAGGTTTGGGCCATTACTGGGTGGGTGAGTGGGTGATGCTGAATCCAGTGGTGGTCGTGCTGCTCCCTTCTCCAGGGAAAACATGCTGCTTCCTGCTGCCTGCTCCTCTCCAGGGAGGAGATTCCAGCCTGCAGCACATGGAGGGACTTAGTGGGTGACCCTTGTCCCCTTGCCTCCAGCAGCCAAACCCTACAGCACCTCAAGGACATCTCAGCTGTGTTCCCCGCCCCATTCCGAATGCCAGAGGGGTATTTATTAGCTACAATTCAAAATCCTAATTAATAAAAGTCCTTGACTCTCTCCTCTGGAGAGACTGGGAGCCCATTCCCGAGGCCTGGAATGCTGCCAGCTCAGCAATAGGGAGATGGGAGCCGTGATAGACGGCTGGGCTGGCTCAGCCGTGGTGGCGTGTCTGGGGTTTGGCCGGATGTCATCCCTCAGCCAGCAGATAAATACTTTGCTCCGGGAATTTGAAAGGGAGCCAGGCCGTGAACGGAGTGGGGGGAAGAAAGAAATAAAAAAGGGGAAGACAGATTTTTGTGCTGGGTGGCTGAAAGGTGGGAATGAGGGAGGGGAAAAGGACTGGTGAGCACCATCAGTGCCGAGCCAAGCGGCCACTCTGACAGGAGCCTTCCTGCTCCCTGACCCTTCCCGTGGATTCCCTGGCTGGCACCTCTGGTCACAGCGTGCCCACGAGAGGGGCAGCTGGGGCAGGGAAAGGGATGTGCCTGTGAGGGCTCTTGGATCCACCCTCTGCTTGCTTTGGCTGGGCTGCAGGGGAGGGTCCACCCGACTGACATCGCCCCAGGATGTCAGACCCCTTCCAGGGCTTTCAGCTGGCTGCAGTTTGTGGARCTCTGGTTTAACTGCAGTTTGTAGAGCTCTGGTTTAACTGAAGTTCATGGAATTCTGGTTTAACTGCAGTGTGTGGAGTTCTGGTTTAACTGCAGTTTGTGGAGCTCTGGTTTAACTGCAGTCCATGAAACTGGTTTACTGCAGTTTGTGGAGCTCTGGTTTAACTGCAGTTCATGGAATTCTGGTTTAACTGCAATTCGTGGAGCTCTGGTTTAACTGCAAAGGGTGAATTCAGTCCTTGGATCTGGCAGTGTTTGGGAATGGAAGGAGGAGGTTGGACAGCCCATGCATTTCTCTCCAGGCCCCTGTGGCGTCTGTTTTCCCCAGTGCTGGGGCTCTCCCYGGGCTGAGCCAGGGCTCTCCTGCTTTTCCTGCACTGCAGCTCCTTCAGCATCCCGGAGTTCCCCAGCCCTTCCCAACCCCTCTCCTGCTCTCCAAGCCCCAGCCTGTCCCGTGGAAAGAGTCAAATGCTGACTTTGTTCCTCCTTCTTCCCCCACTGCTTCCAGCCGGGTGGGATGTCACAGCCAAAAGGGAGTTGGGACAGGAGTYTCCAGTGGGTGGGAGAGGGAGGTGAAACCCTTCCTCCATCCCCTCTTTCCTCATCTCCAACCTCCCTGTGCACTAGAGAGGCCACATCAAACAGGAGACACAGGGAGGGTGTGCAGGGTTTCCACTGGCAGGGACAGCTGGTGGCTTCTGTGATGTGGATCCCTGTCCAGCAGGCTCTGGATTGGGATAACTCCCCTGCTTCCACCTCGCAGGGCTGCCCGGTGGTGGATCAGAAGAATTTGGAAGGAGCAGTAGGAAGGGGGGCAGGAAAAGATGGAGAAGAGGAATGGTTATGGAAAAAGAAATCTCTGGAAAGTCAGCAATGTGGGGGATGTGGGATTTTTCTCCTCGGTGTTGGATGGAAGCCCTGTAGCTTCAAAGCAGAGAAGTCATCACATTCCTGCTCCCCACGTCCCCCAGCAGGTCTGACCAGCGCAGGATGCCAGGCTGCTGAGGTGGGAAGCTGCTGTGTGCACCCCCCTCGCCTCCCGTGCCCCCTTTTCCAGTGGAAAGCCRTTTTTAACCGCAGCAGAGTTTCTGGAATAAGGCTGGGGAAGTCTGAAGGGCTGGGCACGGAGCCACTGCTGAGTCAAGGCATTCAGCTGCTCCCTCTCCTGCAGCTCAGTGTCTGTGGGACAGGGGCGAGCCCAGGTTAACTCTGTAGTGAAGCGAGGCCCTAAAAGTCATTAAAAAGTTATTACCAGGCAGTTATTTATTCACTGCCCACAGGTACAAGTGGGATGTGGTGGGGAAGGGGCTGTCCTGGTGCTGTTCCCATAGGCTGGGGACGGGATGTACCCCCGGCCATGAGAAATTTCTTCACTTAAAATCATCCTTCATTGTTTTCTTTTTGGTAGCTGAGCAGCCCATCATGTGTAAGGCACTTAAAGTTGTTGCTTTGAACTTTTTGGCTTATGAACCCTTTTTTTTTTTTTCCCAGTGAGGGCGCAGGCACAGCTTTTAAAAACTATTTTCTTCCTTTCTTTCCCTATGCCTGCTTACCCTGTGAGCTCACACCCCCAGCCTGCCTTCCTGCTCCTTCCACCGAGCAGCCCTTGGCTGAAGGGAGAGGGCTGGGGGGCGTTTCCAGGGCAGCTCAGCTCTGCTGCTGGGGATGTTTTCTTTGCTGGGGTGGAGGACCAAGTGCAGAGGGAGTTCCCCTGCTCCTCCCTGCCAGGGCAGGCACTGCTGGAGGGAGCAGGGAACAAATCCCAGGGCCCAGCTCAGCCCCTAGTGCTGCCGAATCAGCAAAGGGCAGTGCTGGGGGCTGCCCGTGTTATCCAGGCTGGAAAGTGCCTGGAAATGAGGTGGGAGCTGAGCAGATGAGGAAAACTGYTGAGGTTATGCCTGCAGCAGCCTCACTCCATAGTAACCCCTCGGAGTCTGGAGCATGAACAGTAAAAAGGGGAGGCTCAGGTTCCTGCTCTGGGATGGAGTGGCTGTAGGAAGCAATTCCAGGAGGTTTTGCTGGTGAACTAGAGATCCATGAGCTGCTGGCTGTTGGTTTGGATAAGGATTCCTGCTGGCTTGTAGCTTTTGGGTCGTGTCCTGCTCTCCGGACGAATTCCAGCCTGTGCACCAAACTGTTCTGCAGTCCTGCTGATGCCTACGTGCACATCCAGCAGGAGCTGGGGCTGGATCCCAGCTCCAGAACAGCCTCCTCCTTCCCCTTCTGCTGAGAACTGTCACTCCTGGGTGACAGCAGACAGAAATATCAGGGGGGCTGACCCCACCCTGCAGAAATGTGCTTTGTGCATGTTCCCTGGACACAGCACTGGGTGTCTGAGCTCCAGGGCAGGTTCAGAGCCTCAGGGTTCAGCCTGGCTGACTCTGCAGTGGCCCTGGGGTGTGGGGACAGGGGCTCCTTTCAGTGCTGCTGGAGCATTTGCTAAACATCAGTTCTCCCAAACAAGGGCTCTGTTGTCCCCCGTTCCTGGCCTGCATAAATTTTGCTGCCATCTCCAAGCCTGCTGAATGCTCAGAACATGAACTCCCTCCTGGTGCCTATTTTGGTGGCATTACTGTATTACAGAAGGATTTTTTTTTACAAGAGAGGTTTTTTTTGTATGAGGGGGATGTTTTCTTGGAATGCTGACCTCAGATCCGTCTCGTCTTGGTGTGGCTCCTGTGTGGGTTTGCAGCAGCTGGAGTTGTTTCCCTTGTGCTGGTGCTCCAGTCCTTCACCTATTSCATGTGGCAGCAGGGACAGTGCTGAGGTCCTCCAGGCCACATGTGAGGGCACTTTTCTCCCTTGAATCCCTCTGCTTTTCTGTGTGCCAGCCCCAGGGCCACCTCCCTGCAGCTCGGGGACATTCCTGGCCCAGCAGCCCCCAAATGTGCCTTAGGAAGGAGTTTAAAGTCAAGCAAGCTTGTAACAACTCTTTAGAACTGTCCAAGCCTTTAGAGTTTACCTGGGTTTGGAGTTAMTGACTTTTCATTAACATCTCCTGCCTGAATTACGACCCTGTAGGTCCGTGAAGACTTTCAGTGTCCCCAGCTCTTACAGATTGTTGAAAACAAGCCTCTTTGTGCTTGTTCTCACCCCACCTCCCCACCTGCTCACTTTGCTGAACCCTCGTGCTCCCCACCTCGCTCCTTCCCATCCCTCCATCCACAGGGATGCTGTCTAGAGAAGAAGCTTGAGAAATCTGACTCTTCCCTTAAAAAAAAGTGGCGTGGGGATTATTGAATGTGCTAGGAGTTCTCCATGTGTAAAAGTTTCCTTTCAGGGGATTGTTAGGTTCTTGAGGGACGCTGAACTGAGCCCACTGAGGCAGTGTTGTTGGCTCAGAGCTTTAAGTGGGGCTCCAGTCACACAGGAAGCCTTTCCCTCAGAGTGCTGGGAAGCAGCTGGAGAACCATTCCTGGCTTCCATTCGGCTGTGGGGCTGGTCGGTGTCACCCTGTCCCGGCTGTGCATCAGCACTCTGGGACTGTGCTGTGGCTGCTGGAGGGGCTGGAGCTAAATGAGTTTCACAGTGGAAAGCAGAGTGGCCTTTCCTTCTCTTCTGGAGCCACCATGTGAGCTCTGCTGCTGCCTTTCTCCGCTCCACAGGGATCCGAGGAGGAGGAGGAGGAGGAGGAGATGCTGCCGGGAGTTTATTGCTGCTTCCTGTCTTGTCTGAGCTCTTGGCCCCTCTGAGGTGGTTGGGCTGGGGCTGCTGCTCTTCAGACCTGCAGCTCTCTGTGTCCCTGCCAGGAACAGCCCAGCAGCAAAGTGAAATTGCAGCTCCTTCCTTGCCCCCTCAGTGAGCCGGAGCAGCCGGAGGGAGGAAGCGAGGGGATGAGTTGCAGTAATAGGTTTAGCAGAAGGCAAACAGCAGCTATTCCCATCAGCACGAGGGTGCCATTCCCACCTGCTCATCTCCAGCGTGCTCCTCTGGCCTTGCTCTGCTTCCCTTCCCTGTCGTACCTCTGACCTGAGGCAGATTTAACAGGGTTTGTTAATTAACTCTGATTCAGCCCTGCAGCACGGTCCCTGTCTAGAAATCTTTGGGCTGCTCTGGCCAGTGGATTCCTCTGTTGGTCTGTGCAGCTGGATGTGGTGTTCAGGTCTTGCACAGCCTGTGGTCTCTGAACTGAGCAGTGTCCAGTTGCTGTGACAATGTCCCCTTTGTTTCCAGTCCATCTGGGGTGCATTTCATTCCATTTTACTGAGACCTCCGTGGATGAGTTCCAGAGGTGGTACCAAGTGGCGTGCTGGGAGTTGCAAGGCCAGGCCAGCAACCCAAGCTCACCCTGGGAAGGACAAAACATGAAATTACTCAATGAAAGGAGSGGGGACAGGGGCTGTTCGCAGGGTGGGTGATGCCCATGGGGACATGAGCTGTTTGAGGGAGCTCAGTGGCCCCACCAGAGCCAGCACTGCTGCGCTYTCCTGGCTGGGTTTGTCACTTGGCCAACACCCCAGCTGCCCCATCCCTCTGCTGACACTCTTCCTTCTCTTTTTCAGGGAGCCCATTGGAAAGAAGAGGTCTGGTAAGGACTCCTTTCCTCTCTGCTGGTTACACCACCTCCTCCTCTCACCCACAGCCGTGGTCTCCCCACGGCAACCCAGCCCCTGCTCTGCTCCCCGTGGGGCTCCCCRGCACGGTGAGCCCCTCCATCCACTGGGATTTCACTGCAGCCTCCAAGCCCCCACCCCACATCCCCCCGTGCCTCCCGTGGCTCTCCCAAAGGTGGGTGAGATGCCCCCAGCTCTCAGCACTGCCCTGTTCTCCCCCTCCACTCCTCGAGGCGTTGCCACCACTGCTGCCACCCCGAGGTCCTCCCCTCCCTGCCTCATGCCTTGTCTCCCATCCTTTTGTTCCTCCCTCAGGGCTTGTCCAGAGAACGGCCTCTTTCCTGCAGAGAGGTACTAACAGCTGCTCCTGCCCTCGCTCTGCTTTGCCTCTCTCGGGGGGACCCCTGCTCGGCGGGGTGGGCCAGGAGCTTGTCACCCCTGCGAGAGCTGCCCCGTCCCCCGTGGCTCTGTGTGGCACGGGCGCAGCCTGGGGCTGGGCTTGGCTCTGGGTGCAGCCCCGCGGGCAGGGGACGTGCCCCAGCTGCTGCCGAAGGTCTGCAGGGATGGGGATTCCGGGAGGCCGGAGCGATGTCTGAGCCGCCTGGGGGTTGGGGTGGGGCTGGAAGTCTCCCGGGGGAGCAGGAGGTTTTCCTTCACCATGGCACCGACTGGGAGCCTTTGGGAAGGTGGTTGGGTCTGGGATGCTCCACCCCTGCTCCTCAAGAGAGGGGGACATCCCTGAAAGCCCCCCGAGCTGGTGTGGTTTCGGGTTATCTGAGCTCCCCTTTGATCCGTGGCTTAGGGAGGCATCTTCCAGCTGTTGGAGCTGCAGAAGGTACAAAAATAGGGAAGGTTCTTCGGGAAGGAAGGTCTGAGCTTTGGCTGGCAGGAGATTCTGCTGAAATAGGCGGTGGAAAGGATTTTGGCCGGAGCGTTGGCACTGCCATAAGCTGGGTGAGCAAACTCACTTGTGGGTGAGCAGGTTCCTCTTGCACGAGAGACTCAAAGACTCGATTCCTCCTTCAAGAGCTGATGGTGTCCCAGTCACTGAGACTGGCTGTAGGATGCACATGGGAAGCTCTGATTTGGCTTGGACAGTGGCTCCTGGTTTGACCTGTTCTCCCAGGCAGGTCCCAGCTGAGTGCTCTCCTGTGGGACTCACAGGGTTTCATCACCAGGGTGGTCAAAACCTTTGCACAGCATTTTCTCCTCAGACTCCAACTGCTCTGTGTCCAAGCAGGACATTGGAGTGGTCATTTTAAAGCTCCCATGAGCCATTTGCAAGCACAGCCTGGCTTTGTTCTGCAGTGCTGGGGACAAGAGAAGGGCAGGCATCTCTAGGGTTGAGAAGAAGAGGAGGAAAATTTCTGCCACATAACTCAGTTCAGTGAGGGCAGAATTCAATTTAGGGATGTTAGAGGAGCAGGAATTCTTCATAGAGAAGGAAGAGTTTGGATAACATCCAAGGCAGAGCCTGCTCTGGCAGGGCAGGATGTGCTGTTCTGCCCATGGCAGCAGCCATCAGGGGAAGATGTTTGCCTGCAGTGACGTTACAARGGGTTGGTGCCTCGTGCCAGACATGTTCGGAGTCTCCTCTCGCTGCCTTGCATTTCCTGGCAGCAGAAGCAGAGTTTGGTTCTGCTGCTGTCACCCCAGCTCCTCATATACCTTGAGGAAACCTCTGGTGGTTCATCAGATCCTCAAGCCAGGCCTGCTTTGAGGTAGCAGATGTKCAGCAAAGCACAGAAAAGGCTGGTTCAACCCAGGATCTGGATCCTGGGCCCTCCTCTCCCTGAGGAGGGGTCATCCAACAGCTGCTAACAAACAAAAATCACGAGGATTCTCCACAATAAGCAATTTCCCAATTGCTTCTTTCTCCCAGCATTGCCAGAGAGGGGGAGAACTGCTCTTGAGGAGAGTGTTGGAAAGAGCTCTGAGCTGCTGGCAGCAGCAAGGCCCGGTTTGGAAACGGGATTTGAGCAAACCCTGGGATGCAGAGTGGGTTAAAGTGCTGCTCCTGTGGTGACCACGAGACTCAGATGCCATTGGGAGTTTCGAGGAGGGCCTGGCGTACGCGAGCACTGGAAATGAAATCCGCTTTCTTTGCTGAGATATGTCTCCCAACATTTGCAATCCCACCTGCGTGAGCCTCGGGCGTGGGCTCTGCGCAGCCTGCAGCTTGCAGGGGGTGGATYGCTCCCCACGCTCGGGGACTCTGAGGACTGCCTTGGCCGCTGATTGAGGTGTCTAAAAGYAGTCATCCCATCAGTCCCCAAGATGGTTCTGAGCGTTGCTGTTCTCTCTTCCTCTCACAGAAAGCACAGATGGAGAGCCACGGGTTCGTGCAGGCAAACCTGGAACTGCCTCCGGAGTTTCTATTTGGGTGGAGCTGCCCGAGGAGGCTGGCAGAGACCTCAAATACCCCCCTGCCAGCTTGGGTTTAGATGCTTTGCTGTGTGGTGTTTCGCTGGGCTGTGTGATGTCCCTGCGAGGGCAGAGAGACCCCAGACCACAGTGTTTGGTGGGATGGGAGGCAGTGAGAACACAGCAGCCAGAGGGGACCTTTCTGAAACTCTGCTGGTGGATGCTATTTCCATGTGATTGTTTTCAATTCTGGGAAAATCCCTGGAGAGATGAGAGGGCTCGCAAAGAATTCAGCACAGCYTTCAGTGCCCGTTTCACTGAGAGCAGGAGGAAGGTTCCTCTTGCAGTGATGATCATCACAAACCCCTGAGGTCTGGAAGAAGAGGGGCTGTCCCGAGAGCTCTGGGTCTGACCCACACAGGCAGAGGACTGGGAGGAAGAAACTTTACCCAAACTTTGACACTTTTGGAAGGTGCATTAGGCAAGGGCTGGAGTGTTCAACAGGCTTCAAACCCAAATACCTGTGGCCCCTAATTCAGCGCTGAGCTCTTCGTTTCCCTCTGGAA
Organism: Amblyornis subalaris; assembly: GCA_018881555.1. Classification (NCBI taxonomy): domain Eukaryota; kingdom Metazoa; phylum Chordata; class Aves; order Passeriformes; family Ptilonorhynchidae; genus Amblyornis; species Amblyornis subalaris. The sequence continues at coordinate 549,230 of JACAXG010000013.1, forward strand.
GCACCAATGTCCGAGCTCTGCTAGAAGGTCCTCACTTCTGGCACTTGCAAAGCCAGGAATGGGAAAAGATGGAAACATCACAAGCAACCCCATATCTGTGAGATTTCCTGCCGRTTTTGTACATCTCAGCCCCTGGGTGAATGGCCAAGTTTCTGGCCAAACAAAACCTGCAGAGATTTTTGGGCTGTCTTGAGAGCAAGCTCAGTGCTCTGAGCAGCCCTGGGGCTGGTTCTGGGMTGTGCTGAGTGTCTCTCCTGCATCCAGGCTGAGCATCAGCCCTGCAYGGGCAGCCCAAGGGCCTCAGTGGTCCCTTGGCTCGGTGGACTCCCCTTCCCTAGACCACATTTATATCGTTCTCCCGGTGGGGAGTGCTGAGGATGCACGGTCTGTGCTCCTGCCTGAGCTGTGCCGAACTCCCTGTCCTGTGGGACTGTGCAGATTCCTGCCCTCCCCAGCTGCAGAGCCTTGGTGCTGTCTCCCATCTCCCYGGGAAGCTTCACTCTGGTGCTATTTTGGAGAGCCCCAGGTCTGGCCGGACACAGGACGCTGGAGTTCACTCCAGTGGGTGTTTTTGTGGTTGAGGATGATGATGCCGCGTGAAGATGCTCCCGAAATTAACTCCCACTTCTTCCTCCAAGCTCAGTTTACCACTTCTCCTGCTGGTTTAATGGGTACATTGGAGGATCCAGAATTGGCTGCTGGAACTACAAATAGCCTCGGAGCAAGGGGTGTAATTACAGCAAGKGAGGCAGAAAGGGGAGTACTTTTCTCTTCCTATGCTTGTTATTCTTCTCTCAGGGGCTGGGTACATCCTCAGATCGCTTTAAACACAAACCTTTAATTGAGCTGGTAGAACAGAGAGTCCCAGCATCCACCATTCACTTTGGAGGGCTAATTTTACTTCTGTCCGGTGCCCCACCTCTGGGTTTTGGTGGGGAGGAAGCTTTCGTGAGCGGGAGCAGATCCTGTGCACTTGGCCAGCTCACCTGGGGCTCTGCAGAGTGGTGTTTATAGCAGATTAACACAGACAATTGGCCTCCTCTGCCTTGAAATAACCCTGTCCTGCAGCCACACTGTTCATTTAAATCTTCGTTGTGGTCTGGCTTTCTCAGAACCAGCTGGAGGGGTTGTGGCCTTGTGCACAGGAGAACTTCTCCATGGGGCAGCAGAACATCCTGGGAATGCTGAGGACCTGCTAGATCTTGTCCAGCTCTMCTCATCACCCTTCTGGAATGAGGATGGCACCTCAGGTCTCCTATGCCCTGAAATAGGTTCTCCCATAGGGAAGATATTTTGAGAGACTGAGACYCCCCCATATGATGGAAGCTTGTTGCTGAGAACAATCTGAATTTCTTTGCTGCATGTCACCTACCTGTCCCAGGGAACCACCTCTCCCTATGGAATTTCACGCCCCTTGGAGACTGGGAGGGCATTGTCCTGTGTATCTGCTGTGCCTGGCCCAGGTGTCATTTATGCCCCGACCCAAAACTGGAGGCACTRCTTGAGAGTTGTTCCCTGTAAACTCGACTTAACACGTGCAGTCAGGTGTGTGATTCTTTTGTATCACTGGTGCTGGAATAATTAACACTCTCCTAATTTCCCAAGCACTCGGCAAGRCTTAATTAAATCTCACCACCCCAAGGGAGAACGGGATAATGGAACAGTGTCTTCCTCTGAGGGGCTGGGAAGCTGCACGGCGGTGTTGGGTTTGAAGCCGGAGCTTGGGGTGTAGGGGAGTCTGGGCAAGGTTTTTTTGACACTTTTGTGCTTTTTGGAGGTTTTGGAGGGAGATGGGCGACTGCTCTGGTGCTCTGGGCACCCAAGTGCCTCGTGGCTGCTCCGTGGGGAGGCTGTGCCCGAGGGAATGCCCCGCTGGACACCGGGCACTGGCAGTGTCCGATCCTCCACGGGCTCCCTGGGCACACACGGGAAAGGGGAGCTGTGTCCCACGGAGGGGACGAGCTCGTGTTTGTGGGGCGGTGACAGGCGTGAGTGGGATGTTCTGCTGCCCTGCTGCCACAGCAGGCGGTGACAGGCCGGGGGGATCCGTATCCAGAGCTCTCTCCCGGAGGAAAACGTGCTGGAAAGCACAAASCGGGCTGGCCCTGCTCCCCTCCGGTGACAGCGGGGGCTGGCAGCGCTTCCAGCGTCTCGGGTATCCCGCAGYGCTCCCGGTGTCCCGGTTATCCTGTAGTTCTCCTGGCATCCCGTCCGTATTGCGCAGTTCTCCCGGTGTCCCGCTGTGTCGTGCAGTGCTCCCCGTATCCCGGTTATCCCGCAGTTCTCCCGGTGTCCCGCCGCATCCCGCAGTGCTCCCCGTATCCCGGTTATCCCGCAGTGCTCCCAGTGTCCCGGTTACCCCTTAGTTCTTCCGACATCCCAGTTATCCCGCAGTTCTCCCGGTATCCCGGCCTTATTCTGCAGTTCTCCCTGTGTCTCGCTGTGTCGTTCAGTGCTCCCGGTGTCCCGGTTATGCCATAGTTCTTCCGATATCCCAGTTATCCCGCAGTTCTCCCGGTATCCCGGCCTTATCCCGCAGTGCCACCTGCCGCCGGTCCAGCTCCGCTCCCCGGCGATCCCTTTGCAGCTCCCGGCGATCCCGCAGCTCCCGGCGATCCCTTTGCAGCTCCCAGGGATGCGGCCGCCGCCGGCTCTCCTCTTTCCGCACACAGGAACGCTTTGTTCCCGGTGTGTCCTGCCCCTTTGCTCCTCCCCGGGGTATTTTCCCCCTTTTTTTTGCCACCGACTGGGATGCGCAGCAGGAGGAGCGGGGCGGGGAGCAGAGCAGACCGAGGGGACTGAACGCGTGGCGGGGATGAGAACGGGGRATGCCGCTCTGTCCTACAAACACCTCCCCAGGGCTGTCCGGGCTCTCCAGCCCAGCAGACCCCGCTGCAGGCTGTGTGTTTCGGGCCGCTCCGTGCCTTGGGGCAGCTGATGTGCGCACACGAAGGTCCCCCACGCCCCACGCGGGTCCGTGCCGCTGCTGCTGCTGCTGGTGGCGGTGAGGTCGCTTGGTGGCTCTGTGGGCGAGCAGGAAGGCGGGCAGCAAGCTGAAGGTCTCACCCGGCTGTCCCCACCTCCCCTGGCCGCCGGTTTGGTGTGTGTCCCCTGGCCGCGCCCCGGTCCGCGCCCACACCCCTGCCGCCGGGGTCGCGGGGTGCCCCGTGCCCCGGGGCTGGTGCTGCCCCTGGCACACGGGTCGCTTCTTGTCCCCCTGTGCAGGAGCGGACGGTGCCTCGGGTGACCCCCTGGTGCTGGAGCAGTATGTCGTGGTGGCCGACTACCAGAAGCAGGAGAGCTCCGAGATCAGCCTGTGCGTGGGCCAGGTGGTGGAAATCATTGAGAAGAACGAATCAGGTACAGAGAGCCGCGCTCGGCCGGGGCCGTCGGGTCYGCTCGGGGCCGCGGAGAGGCGGCAGGAGCGGCGGTGCCGGTGCTCCCCCGGTGCCTCCCGGCACCTCGCGGGGACGGTGAGCTGAGGTGGGACGTGGAGGAAGCGGCTTTGGTGTGTGTGAGCGTGGACGAGGCTTCAGGGCCGGCCGACTTCCCCCCGTGCTGAGAGCCAGGCGCCGTCCGCCTTCTTCACTCTGCACTCTTCTTCTTCACTCTTCACTCTTCACTCTTCTTCTTCACTTGGCCCGCGGGTCCTGAGGACAAAAGGCGTTCCTGGGCTTGGCAGGCTTGTTTTATGGACAGGGGGGACACTCTCCTGGCGCCCGTGAAAGCCCCCTTTGTGCATTCACAGTTCCTGTGGGCAGGCAGCCGAGCTCTTCGCTTGCTTCAAAACTTCAGCTTGCTCTTAACCTCTGCAAAGGGATCGACTCGTGGGCCCAACTTGTGCAGTTTGTGGAGGATTTATTCCCTGAAGTTGCTTGCTGGGGGGAGTGAAAGATAAATCATGCAAATAGATTTTAACATCCCCAGAGGATCAGTTGCACCAGCAGCTCTGTTTGAGAACGAGAAAATTAAAAGCAACCCTGGAGCAAGTGAAACGATTAGCACAGCCAGCTCAAAAGCTATGGAAAATCATTTATTTTTCAAGGGTCAGCCCTGCCTTTCCCTCCCGTGCAGGTAGCTGATCCCCTCCTCGACAATCTAGTTGTGTTTCTAAATGACTCACTGGTGAGGCTCTGAGGATAATACTCAGTCTTTGTTTTTGCCCCCTAAGGACACCAATTGCGCTTTTAATAACGAGGCGCACGCGTTTATTTTGATTGGACGCCCAGGGTGGCCCAGAATTGCTTGTGGCCTCTCTGGAGCTGCCTGGGCTTCCGCTGGGAGAGCTCATGTTTTAATGCTGCATTTGCTCACAGCTTTTCCGTTTTGCTGCTTGCACAAATGCAAAGGAGGCGAGCGCAGCAGGGGCCAGCGATCGATTCACGCTCGGGGTATTCATCTCTGCTAATTAGCCCGGGCTGGCTGACCCACGCCGAGGGAAAGTGAACCTTGGAGGGGGAGAAAAAAACGAAAGCAAATGCAGTGGCTGGAGCCATAGAGCTCTCAGAGCCTCTCCCGTTTTTTCCTGGGGAGGGAACTGTGCTTTCAGATGTCACTCAGCTGCGGTTCTCCCGTGCTGCTCCGTTCTGGATAACGCTTGGCTCTGCTGCTTTGGGGTCACCCCAGCTTCCTGTGGAGATGCAAGGAGGGGGTCACAGCCCCCCAGGCTTGTGGTTTGGGGGCAGTGAGGGAGTTTTTGGCTGGTGTGAGCCCTTGGCTGAGCCACCTGCTGTTTTCTCCTCAGGCTGGTGGTTTGTGAGCACGTTGGAGGAGCAAGGCTGGGTGCCAGCGACCTGCCTGGAGGCCCAGGATGGAGTCCAGGATGAGTTCTCAATGCAGCCTGATGAAGGTAAGGAGGTTCTGGAGGCATCCGCCCCGGCTTCTTCCTGCTGAAGTGCACAGAGCTGCTGGAAGTGCCGCATCGCCCRCCCTGAACTGGGCAGGGAAGGAGAAACCCAGGAGCAAAACCTGGGGAAAGGGACAAAACCCCAGGAATGGTCCTGCCTGCCCAGTGCTCTGCTCCAGTGCTGCAGCRGGACTGGGGCCTCTCTGCTCCCCCACAGAGGGGCTGAAGGTGCCACCTGCAGGGAATGCTCCCTTCATCCGGCCAGGGGGAGGTGGGAGGGGGCTCGGACAGGGGAGGGCCCCGGAGGGCTCCGGGTGAGCACAGTCCCTGTACCACTCTCCGTGCCAGCCCTGTCTCCTCTTGGACCCGAAGTGCCGCCTCCTTACGTGCTCTCTTGTCCTTTCCTGCTTCCCCTCGTGCTGTTCCCAGTGCCATGGAGATACTGGTCCCTGCCCAGGCACCTTGGCCGCCGCCGGACCCTTGGGGACTTGTACACCAGTGGATGGGGGCAAGGTGGACTGCACAGGGCTCGCTGCCCCCGTCTCATGCTTGAGCCTTGTGTGCATGTTGTGTGTGCATGTGCTGAGCCCTGCCTGTGCCAGCCCCCACGCCTGCTCCTCAGCCTCCCACGAGGCCACTCATGTGCACATCCCTGTCCTGTCTCCGCTGCTCCTTCTCACGTTTGGGTTTGGGCTGAGAAAGTGCAGTTTCTGCTTTTCCCCAATACGCGTAGGCAGAGTTCTTGCAACTGCTGCCTTAGTTCCTGTGAGCCCTGGACCAGGATTGGTGCCTCAAGGTGGGGTCAGGAGGAGAAAAGCCCCCTTGGTCTTGCTGGATGTGCCAGGACATTCTCTGCTTGGAGCCCTTTGCATGAAGGGGGTGGGAAATCAGGCCCTTCCAGAGCTGTGCCCCKCCCGGAAGACAAATCCTGGAAACCTGCATGGTGGGGATATATGGATGTGCAGAGGGGTGGATTTTGGAGGCACATCTTTCCCTCACCCTTTTGTGGCTCTGCCTAAGCACAGGCAGTTATTTTCCTGTGTTTCTTCCAGAGAGGACAGGACAAGGTGAGGGAGAGGGGAGGATGGATGGACCTGTTTGTCTGACATGTCTGCATGGCTTTTAGGATGTTTCCCTTTCCTCCTGAAGGGAAGAGCATCCATATCCCTGCTTAACATCCCTTGGTCTGGTGGGCAGGACATCAGGCTCTTCTCCAGGCTCCCCACATGGCTTTGACTGATGTCCTGGGGGTGGAATGGTGAAGTTCCTGCAGATCTGCTGCTGTAGAGCACTTTGAGGGCACCTCTGTGTGCATGGGGTTGTCCCCTCATGCCTGTGGGATTTCTCTCCCTTTATAGAGGACAGTTCTTTAAAAGCTCTGAGAAAGAAATTTGAACTGAAATGGATGCATGGAAGAGCTTCTGTGATGAGCTGTAAAAAGTCTGAGAGTTTTAGAGAACTTCTTGTGCCAGAGCAGCTCGCCAAAGTTTACATTTCCAAATGCAGCTGGGTTTGTTTTGAAATACATTTCACTGTCATTTCTCTTTGAATGGTCATCTGCGTGTTTGCACCTAAATGACAARAATTATCATTTATATAAAGCACTTTGTAACCCTTTTTCAACTGAGCCCAGGTTTCCATAAACCAGTGTCGCTTTCTTTCCGACAGAGGAGAAGTACACGGTTATTTACCCCTACACTGCAAGGGACCAGGATGAGATGAACCTGGACAAAGGGGCTGTGGTGGTGGTGATCCAGAAGAACCTGGAGGGCTGGTGGAAAATCAGGTACTGTGCCAGGCACTGCAGCTGGGGCTGTGGGATGCCCAGTCCAAAGGCAAGTCTGGGGTGTTGGGGAGGGTGGAGTACCAGGACTCATTTCTCTCCATCCCTACAAAGGTGTTCAAGCACAGCTTTKGTTGAAAATCTTTCAAATCCCCTGATTTCCTGTGCTGGAGGTGGACTGTGTCCTCCAGCAGCGCCAASGGAACTGGAGTGAGAGCAGGAGTGTGGTGTCACATCCTGCTGATGGGAAAGCCCATGAGTGTCCCAGGGCAGGCTGGATCCTCTGGCTCTGGTAGGAGGCTCCTGCAGGGAATGGCCATTGTCTGGGCCAGGGCTGCTGTGTGCGGGGTGTGCTGAGCCAAAGGCTCCAGGCCATCCCAAGCTGATGGTTGTTTTGTGCTGGAAGCTCATTTTCTCTTCTCTGTGGTCGAGCAAACGGCCGGACCTGATCAGGGTGGGAGCACACGCTGCAGTTTTCTTAACCTCCCACTGAACCTGTGCTCTTGGCAGCAGCAGAGCCCCAGAAACACATCCATTGACTTTTGAAGTGGAGGAGAGCTGCCACAAGAGCTCTAAAGGCAGTTCCAAGCTCAGGAGCTGGTGCCATCTGAGCGAGGCGGCTGCAGCCCAGCCAGCGGGGAGAGTCTCCGGCATGGCAGGGACGCTGGGGATGTGGTTTTTCAATCAGGTCAYGGGGCTGGTTTCTCTCCTGAACGGATTTAGAGCAGGGAAGGGATCCAGGCTGCCAGCAGGCAGAGGGCTTGTGCTTTCTCCAAAGCCCAGGTACATCAATCCCAGCAGCAGCCCTCTGGTTTTTCCCTCTGCTTCCCCTGCCAAGCTCGCTTCATTCCTGAACTGGTGCCACTGCTGAGGTGAAAAGGAAACGAGGCTTCCCACCATTCCCTGGCTGTGGCCAGCTTGTGTGGGAGCATCAGTCATGAGGGAGCTCTGCAGGTGCCAGGGAGCACCTGGCAAGCTCCCGTTGCCCAGAGCAGGCAGTACCTTCAGCCAGGGTGTGTCCTGAGCTCGGGCACGCTGCTCAGGCACAGCCTGCTCCAATGGGAAGGGCTCGTGGCCTGGCGTGGCRCGGGGACCCTGGGCACTGACGCTGCTCTTCTCGCCCCACAGGTACCAGGGCCAGGAGGGCTGGGCCCCTGCCTCCTACCTCAGGAAGGGGAACGGAGACGTGTTCCCGCAGAAGCTGGGGCCGGGCTCCTCGGCTCACCCGTGTGCCCTGGACCTGGACGGCGTCTCCAGGCAGCAGCCCCCGGCCGGCCGGGACAGGGAGGGGCTGGGGGGCCAAAGGGACGGGAGGCTGGAGAGCCGCCCCCCGCCCGGCGCCGACGGCCGACGCAGTGAGTGCTGCCCCGGGGGTGGGTGCCGCCTGGGCTCCCGGTGCTGCGGCTTTGGGGTCACATAACGGGCTGTGGGCGCACGGAGACTGGGGCTGTGGCTGCTGCAGCGAGCTCTGGGGGTGCCGTGGCACACACAGCGSGGGCACAGGGACAGCGCTGCCCGGGCACCTGCTGAGGGTCAGCACAGGGGAGGGGGATCCCCTCCCTGGCTGCAGGTTCAGCTGGAGGTGTTGTCCTCTCAGAAGCTAAAGGGAGCCTGCAAGAAGGATGGAGAGGGATTTCACAAGAGCGCGGAGTGACAGGACAAGGGGGAATGGCTCCAAACTGACAGAGAGTAGGGTTAGATTGGATATCAGGAAGAAATCCTTCCCTGTGAGGGTGGGGAGGCCCTGGCACAGGCTGCCCAGAGAAGCTGTGGCTGCCCCATCCCTGGAAGTGTCCAAGGCCAGGTTGGATGGGGCTCGGAGCACCCTGGGATGGTGGAAGGTGTCCCTGCCCATGGCAGGGAGGTGGAATGAGATGCTTTTTAAGGTCCCTTCAAAGCCAGGCCATTCTGTGATCTTAACCCCTCTGCAGGCCAGGTCTTCTGGGTCAGTCCTGCAATGCCAAAGCAGTTCCATGTGGTCACCTCAGCTGCATTTCCCAGCAGCACCTGAAAGCTGGGATACCTTTGACACCTGGGTGACCTGTGCTGCTCAGGGTACTGGGCTGATGGGCTCTGGGCTGATGGGTTCCTCCTYCAGCTTCCTTTCCCTGGGGCACGTTTGGTCCTTGCTTTTCTGTTTTGTCTGTCACTTGTCTTTCCTGAACACGTGTTCAAAAACCAGAAACTCAACAGCACCCGGAATTCTTCCTCCACAGAGTCACCAAAGATGAGGCAGAGGCCACCTCCTCGCAGAGACCTCACCATAGTAAGTGGCAGCTGGTGTAGGAGGGCAGCAGTGGCACGGGGAGTGCGAGGGGAGCACTGAAGGGAGTGGGAGAGGAGCCCTGCGAGGAGCTCTGGGCACTGGTGGTTCTTTTGCAGGGCTCTTGCCCTGTGCCTGGCCRTGTCTCTGCAGGCTGGTGGCTTGTGGGGATCTCATGTCACACCTGCTGTACAAACACTGATGGGTTTTCTGTTCTCCTGCCACAGCCCCGTGGTTTGAACCTGCCTAAACCTCCCGTCCCCCCTCAAGTGGAAGAGGAGTATTACACCATCGCTGACTTCCAGACCACCATTCCTGACGGCATCAGCTTCCAGGCAGGAATGAAAGTAGAGGTGAGGCTGTCACCTTCCCTTCACACATCTCACAGCAGCGCCGTGCTCCTGACTCCCATTGCCCTGGGACCTGTTCCAGGCAGGAGCTCCCCTTCCAGGCAGGGAAGATCTGCTCTCCATGGTGTTCTGGGTGCAAACCAGGCGTGGTGGTGCATGTGATGGCCTCTGTGTGATGTTAACATTCCAGGGCTCTCCGAGAGWGGGATAGAAACCTCTGTGAGCTCAGGAGATTTTGGCTGCTCTCGATGGCCTCCTGTCCCCCAAGTGTGGGTGCTCTGTTTGAGCAAATGGAAAATAAAACCACTCCACAAACGGGGTTAGAGATGGGAGTTTTTTCCTTAGTTAGGCCAGGTGTAAAGTTAAAAGCCCTTCCAAAATTCCTGGCGCACCCTCTTTGCCGGCWGAACCCCTCCTGCAGATGTGATTTTGCTTTCTCCGTGTGCGGATGCGATTTACGCCTCTCTTAAGAGGATTTTTCCTTTCGGGCTGCCCCAGTCAGCCCTTCTCCCGGAGCTGCAGGGGCTGGGCAGTGTGGGATGCTCCCGGCATCGCTGCTGCTGGATCGCTCCAACAGTGCCACGCAGTGGCCACCGCCAGCACCCGGCATCCCGCTCCGGGAGGGATGGACACAGCTCGGCAGCAAYTCCTCAGCCCTCTTCCTTCCCTGGCAGTCTTGACCACGTTCCCTTCCCTTTAGGATGCCAGTCTCGTGATTCCATGGCACCAAGGCCGTGGGCCACCCTGSCATCATTTCAGAGACCCTTTAGTGCAGAGGGGATCCTGCGTGGGTGTCTGAGGTTTCCTTTCCCCCTGGCAGGTCATTGAGAAGAACCTGAGCGGCTGGTGGTACATCCAGATCGAGGAGAAGGAAGGCTGGGCCCCTGCCACCTTCATCGATAAGTACAAGAAAACCAGCAACGCCTCCCGGCCCAACTTCCTGGCTCCGCTTCCCACCGAGCTGGCCCAGCTGCGGCTCGGGGACACCGACGGCACCGGCGAGGAGGCCACGGGGCCCTGCCGGCCTCTGCCGGAGGCTCCTCCCAACGGCATGGACTGCTCCGGCAGGTGGGGCAAGGACTGGAAGGGGAAGGAGGCTCCCGACAGCGGCGACCTGTCCTTGGCCGGGGGCTACGARGAGATCTCGGACCGTGACACGGAGGAGAAGCCCAGCCTTCCTCCCAGGAAGGAGTCCATCATCAAATCGGAAGGAGAGTTACTAGAGAGGCAGAGGCCTCCCCCCAAGCCCCCAGGCGTGATTCTGCCCATGATCCCACCCAAGCAGTCRGCAGCCCCGAAGGACGGCAAGAAGCAGGAGCTCAAGCCGGAGAAAGGAAAGCTCTTCCAGCTGAAAAACGAGATGGGACTGGAGTGTGGACACAAGGTGTCAGCCAAGGAGGTGAAGAAGCCAAACCTCCGGCCCATCGTCAAGCCGACCAAGCCAAAAGCTGAGCCYGCGGAGGACAAACCTGAGCCCATCRCCCAGAATCCGTTCTTGAAGTCGAGACCTCAGATCAGGCCAAAGCCCGCTGCGTCCCCCCGGGCCGACCCCCCTCCAGCCGACGACAAGCTGGACATTTGCAGCCTGAGGAGCAAGCTGAGACCYGCCAAGTGCCCAGAGAAACCCTCGGAGCCGGAGCCCGCTGCCGGAGAGAGCTCCTTCAGCAACGCCACGGCCTGTCCGGAGGCTTCTGGAAGGTTTCCGGAGCGGCCGAGCACGGAGAGCAAACCCCTGCCCAAGCCGGAGGGCCACGCCCCGAGAGAGGCGCTGCCCAAGTGTCCCCCGGGCCCGGCAAACCCCCCCTGCGGCAGGGAGCCCGCCCCGCAGCGCCCCGTGGTGCCGCCCCGCAGGCCCCCGCCCCCCAAGAAGCTGGGGGGTGCCGCCCCCGTCCCCGTCCCTGTCCCCGCCGAGCCCAGGGCCCCGGCACGGGAGGCTCCCGAGGTCAGGTCCTCTGCGGTGCCGGGCAGGCCCATGCTGGTCCCTCCCAAGGCCAAGCCCTTCCTCTCTGCCGCCATCCAAGACGAAGCCAAAGCGAGAAGCAGCCTCAACCCAAAGGTCATCTCCAAGCCCGTGGAGAGAGGGGAGGCCAAGGAGAGGCCCTCAGCTCCCGTCTCCGGCCAGGACGTCTCCAGGGAAGCTCTGTACGTGGCAGTGGCGGATTTCGAAGGTGACGAGGAGACCAACAGCTTTAGAGAAGGGACTTTGTTCGAGGTTCGAGAGAAGAACAGCAGTGGCTGGTGGTTCTGCAAGGTCCTGACRGGGGGGCCGTGCTGGGAGGGCTGGATCCCTTCCAATTACCTACGGAAGAAGCCGTAGCCACTCCTCTGCTGGGACGGCCGGAGGGTCCCTGGTCTCCCACCTGAGTAATTTAATGAGCAGATTAATTTATAGTTTTCTGTAAGGCTGGCTTTAAAAGGAAAGATAATAATTGAGATCCTGCACATTCCCAGCTGGTGCCCCTTGGCAGCAGCGTGGAGGAAGCAGCTTGGCCTCCCCTCCMCTCCCGTGTGCTCCCACCCACCCTCCTCCCCACATTCCCCCAAGGACTTGGCTCCCGTGGTTCTCTGTGCTGGGGAGATGGACCTGGAATGACATTTTGCCACCTCTGTGGTGAACTGAAGAGCAATACAGCAGCAGCCAGGTGGAATGGTACCAACGAAGGGAATCACAGAAGGATTTGCCTCTCCCTGAAGCTCAGGGGCACGGTCAAGAGTTGCAGGTCGCATGGCTTAATCCACGTGTGTAGCAGAGCCRCAGGGAACGTGGCAAAAAGCAGGAATGATTGCTGAGAACGGGGTGCCTGTAGCTCTGTCTCTGGCTAGGGGCTGTGCCTTGCTCCCCCTGCACAGGGATCATCCCTCGGTCCTTCCCTGCTCCGCGACGACAAGTGTTAACTTCAACATCCTCCTGGTGGAAAAAAATAGGGAAAAACACACACACGGGACACTCATAGAACAGGTCCTGTCTGTGCTGATCCAGGACAGCTCTCGGGCTTCTCCCCTGCAGTACTGCAACCGAACATCAGAGGGGCTTTGGCTTCCGTAGCTGAAGAATTCTATGCAAGGCACAGAGGACCAAAACGACCCCAAAAAGCCCTGGAAAAGGGATGCTTTGCTCTCCTTCCCACCCAGCCTGCCCTGCCTGCTGGACTGATAGGGGACCACCCCTTGCCACGACCCACTGAGCTGCCCCGGGCTGGCGGGCAGCAGCCAGGGGGTGGGTCCTTCCCTCGGTGCTGATATTACCAAGTGCAATCCACAACGGGGGAGTTCAGCTCCTCCTCCCCACCAGTTGCGAGGTGTGTCTGGTGCTCAGGGGCTGCCTGCCTTGTTTGTCRCCCCCTCTCTGCCTGCCTTCCAGGTACTTGCATTTCACCCCACATGGGCCGGCTTGGGTGGGGGGGCTGCTGGGCAAGCAGAGCCTGGGGTTTTTCCATGCTGGCGTTCCTGCCTGCCAAGTTTAATCTTGCCTGCAGTGCTGCTTATCCCAGCAGGAGGAAGAGCGTGGATGAGCTGTTGTTCCCCRGTGCTGCTCTCTTCCTTTCTGTCCTTGGCTATTTGCAGATTCAGGGCCACGTTTCTCTCCTGAAGAGCTTTAAACGCAGCTGTCTGTGGGTTTCACAGAATCATGGAATTGCTGGGGTTGGAAGGGACCTCTGGAGATCGTCCAGTCCAACCTCYTGCCAAGGCAGGGTCGGGTTTCGTGTTGACCAAGCCCTGTTGCCCTCTCTGGTCTAATTGYGAGCGTGAGCAGTGCAGCCACATTGTTTTGCTGCTGAAAATAATGACAGTTTTCCCTGTAATTCGAGGCTGGCTGAATGGAATGAGCGTTCTCCACTCCCCCAGATGCTCACTTCCTTCTCTCCCGTATTTTCTACCCTGGAAATGTGGAGTTGAATGTGGAGTTGAACACCCCTCTGTCTGCATACAAGAGATAACAGTGGTGCCTCTGGCCAGGACCATTCTGGGAGGGTGATGGGGCAGTTTGTCCCAGTGCTGGACACGTCCTGACCATCCCAGTCTGGCCTCATATCCAGAAGCCCCAAATTCATTTTTAGCCACGGGAATTCGTGCACTCCAGCCCGTGGCTGATTCCTCTCCCTCCCACCTGCGGTTTCTGGGGTGGCACATGAGCCYCTGAGCAGGCTGACTCACCTGAGCTGGCAGCGAGCAGCGCATTTGCAGCCCAATCCAATAAGAAAGCTCCTGTTGGGAGGTGTTGATGTGCTCCCGGGAGAGCTGCAGGGTGGGTTGAGAGAGCGCTGCCTTCGCTCTGCACAGCTCCGGTKAATCCCTTCTGCTTTGGGAAGGAGTGGGGACAGGAGGATTTGGCTCCACAGCCAGATCCRGCTCCCAGCGTATCTGGGGAAGGGGCTGGACCTGTATCCCTGCTTTTGACACAGGCTGGAAGGGCTGTGTGTCCTTTTCCTGGACACCGTGTCCTTGCTCTGCCTTTGCTGAATGGCCTTTCAATCTCAGAAGTGTCTCTTGCTCTGTCTCAGAGACCTGCATGCCCTGGCTCTCCTCAGAGAGGCCTGTGCTGTTCGTGTGGCCTCTGCACTAAACGAGGGCTGCTCCCTCTTCCCTCCCAGCCCGAGCCTGGGCACTGGTGGTGCTCCTTTCCCTGACACAAGTACTGTATTTGGCTCGCCGAGCGCGTGACGGGATCGCTCCCTCCTTCCCAAAGAGCTGCCAGGAGGGCCGGGCGGTGCCCAAGTGGGGGATCACCCTCGGGAGGTGCCCACGCCTGCAGCCTTACCCCTCCTGCCACTCTTCCCTTTGCCAAGGGGCCATAGGCTGGACAAGCCTGGGGAGATTCCAGAAGGCACAGGGCTGGCAGGGCTTTGTCCCCCATCTGATTTGAGCCCCCAGTCCTGCAGCCACGTGTGCCCCAAGCCGGACTGCCCCTCCTCCCTGTACCTCACACGTGGCCGAGCTCCCCCACTACCTCGTGAGGAGGAGGAGGAGGAGGGTGGCCAAAAGCACCCCAGAACCGGGGGGTGACACCCCAACAGCCAAAGCCCAACCTCCCAGCGCAGCCCCGGGGTCAGGGGCTGCGCCAAGGGGGGGCATTGCCACGGTTTGGGGCCGGGAGCYGGGATTTGGGGGCACAGCAGGCTCGGCACATCCTGGGCAGGGGGTCAGCCCCGCCGTGCCCAGCTCCTCCCAGGCTCCCAAAGCCCATTTGTTTGTCCATGTGTCTCTATATTATGTAAGTGTGTATAAATCTCCATTACTGGGGCGGGGGGAGGGCAGCAGAAGGTAGATGTAGCTGTGTCCATGCCCTATCTATACTTCTTTCACCTTTAAGGGATGGATTGTTTTTTTATTTGGTGGGGGGTTTGGGTTTTTTTTTTTTTTCTTTTGTTTTTTTTTTTTTTTTTAAGAAATAAACTGCTTGACTGGTTTCAAGCACCCTGGCGAACCTGTGTGTGTGGCTGGTGGAATTCTGGGATGCAGCATGGGGTGCTGCTGGCTTTGGGGTCTGTCTGTCCATCYATCCTGGCAGCTCCGTGTGTCTTGCCTTGGTGCCCAGGCTTTGATGTTTKTCACAACAAATGGGCAGTGCAGTGTAAAAGTTGTTACTGGGAGGCCARTCCAGCAGGGTTTGGTGATTTTTGGGGAAGTGCAGAGAGAAAAAGAGGCATTTCCTCTTCTGAGGGGCTCCTGGGGGTTCAGGCAGGCCAGGGATCAGCTCTCTGGATAAAGTGGGGCAGCAGAGTGTCTAAAAAGGCATTTTGGCATAAACAGCCATTGTTGGGCTCTGTCAGCACCTGYAGAGAGTGAAGGGCTTGGTGGGAACACTCAGCTCTGGCCAGGGCAGAGTTAYGGATAAATTTTTTCACTCCACATGGAACCACATCTGAGGCTCCCTGACTGGTGTGTGGCTGCAGCAGGGCCACATTTCGGGGTAGAAAGAGTTCACAGAGCAGCCTTCTGTTGGCCTCTGCTGCTGGAATGAAGAGGAAAGGAAAAAGGAAAAGTAAAAGGAAAAAAGGGAAAAGGGAAAGAAAAAGAGAAAGGAAAAGGGAAAGAAAAAGAGAAAGGAAAAGGGAAAGGAAAAAGGAAAAGGAAAAGGGAATGAGAAAAGAAAATGGAAAAGGAAAAGGAGAAAAAGAAAAAGCAGCCCTCCTGCCGTGTGTGCACCAGCCCTGGCTGCCACAGCCCCATGGGGCACAGGAGGGGGCCAGGCTGGCAGCTGAGCTGCCTTGCTGGAGATTGGATGAGAAATTTGGGGCACTTGGCGAGGGCCACAGAACCCCTTCACCTCCACAGCCCTCAAACACACCCTGCCCACCAAACTTCCAAGGATTTGCAGGGTTCAATGAGCCAACAAAGCCTCCCACACTTCCCAGCCCATGGAGGGAGYGAGCAGCCACGGGGCAGGGACTCCCAGGAGCACAGCAAAGCTCRTGAAAGGTGTGCAAAATGTCTTTTTTTTTCATTTTTTTGAAGCAGAGCTACCTTCCCCTGCCCCTCTGGATCGGTATTTCCACCCTTTGGAAACCAAGGACGTGCTCAGCTCCCCCCAGCTCAGACTCTTTGAAACATTGCAGAGCACTCTGTACAAGCCAAAGGTTTATTTGTTTCATAAACAAGTAAAATTATATTCATGTAAAACAGGTAAATGGACAAAAGGAAAACACACAGCACTGAACACAAGGCTATAGAGCACTGACATGTAGAAGTGCAGGTCCCTCCCTCGTGCGATGCCCTCCCGCCCCCGGCACCCCAGAAATTTTGCTTGAAAAGCCTAATACAGAGGTCCAAAGTCTGATTCAGCTTCAACAAGATAATACAGGTCACAGTATTGAATCATAAGGTAACGACGAGAGAGGAACTGCCTCAGAAAGGGGGGAGGCCAAAGGGTTCCCCCATCTCTCTTCTTGGTTCCTTCCTTCTTTCCTTTTTTTTAAAATTTTCAAACAAAGAGGTTTAAGGAGGAGAGGGGGGGAAAATCCATGGAAATAAACACTTTTTCACTCCTATATATATATATATGTTACATATATATATATATATAAAGCAGGATTCTCAGTGAACACAAAATTCTATAAAACTACCATTGATCTGTGTTGGTTTTCTCCCCCCATCTTTTTTTTTTTTCTCTTTTTAAAAGTTGCTTTAAAAAGGATAAAAAGTGCACAGACACCCTTATAAGGCACAAACAGATCTTCTGTACAAATCATATATCATTGGACTGTTTAAAAAAAATAGCAATACGAATACTAACAATGAAATCTGTAAGAGGCTACCTTTTCCTGGAAATCTTTATTTTATTTTTTTTTTTTTGAGGCCTATTTTGGAAAATTCCTGTTCCTCTTGGATAGGCAGGGCCACACGTCCACTGCTCTCCCATCCCACTCGCTGCTGAGCTTGACTGAGCTGGGTCCCTTGCTGGCCTCACTGGGAGCTGCCCTTCTGCAAACTGGTTTGGGCTGCTACAGCAAAAATTCAGCYTCTGCAAAGTGTCCTGAACAGCTCCTGGGGTGGATTTCCTTGCTGGCTTAAAAATACAAAAGAGAGCTCTACCAAAAAAAAACCCCCAGGCTGCACCAACCCTGCTCGTCCAGGCAAAGGGGCTCTGCTGTGCTGGGGTCACTGGGAGCAGTGACCAAAGGGCACCCCTGGAGCTGGAACAGCAGCCCCRGGGATGGCCCGGACCTCATCCAGGCTGTGGATTCCCACAGCTTTCCTGGCATTCCTCACTTCCCACTGCAGCCCGTCCCCAGGCAGGCACTGCCCCTGTGCTGACACGCCCTGGTGTGCCCTCGGTGCTGTGCCCACCCGCCACAGCCAGACCCTGATCTGCCAGCGTGGGATTGGGACATCCCTGGGAAGGCAATGCTTGTCATCCCGGGGTGGAGGGAAGCGGGAGGTCTGGACAAGGCTCCAGAGGCAGGGAAGCTGCCCTGGCTGCCTCCTGTGTCCGAGGTGGCACTGAAAGGTGCAGTGGTGCTGCCGGTGGCTCTGCTGGGGGTGGTGGCATCAGCCAGGTTTCCAAAAAGGCTCTGCAAAGCTGTTGGGCCCTTTTGCAGGGCAATGGCTGAGAGATCTYGCTCTACAGCAGCCTCTCATTTATACACTCAATAAAAATGTTAAGTCAGCTCTCCAAGGAAAAAACAAAAGGTTTTTGGGTGCCCTGTGAGCTGGGAGGAGGATGAACTGCTCCCCTGGGTGTGCCCTCCCCGATGGCAGCACAGGATGGGGCTGGGACAGGGCTGGGTGCTGGTCAGGAACCAAACCCAGCCCCCCTGGCACAGCCAAACCACCCCCAGGGCAGCAGCACCATGAGAGGTGGCTGCACATCCACAGCCTTGGAGGAGAGAGGGAATGGCCACACATCCCTCCGGCTGCCCCTCCGTGCCCAGAAGCCCTGAAATGTACAGGAGTTGCTGTTCGATTTTTTGTTTTTTCAGACTAAAATGTGGTCCTTGCACCTTTCTGAAACGCTTGGTAGGACATGGTCACCGAGCTGCAGTGACACTGCCCCTCTCTCATCCTCCCGTTGCATCCTCTTTTCCCCTCTTGAGGAACCTGGACCAGCTGGAAAGTGGCCAGGCCCAGGCTGAAGGACTGGATAGGCTGTGCAGAGGGCAGAGGATGGAGACTGGAGGGCAGCTCCTGCCTGGAGCAGCAGGGAGGGAGGAGGACACTGAGCTCCTCACACCAGCCCTGGTCTGCACAGTGATGCTGCCCAGCTCACCCAGCTGCTGCCTGCACCCAAACCCCGTTTACCTTTCAAATCCCAACATCTAATGACAGCCTCASAGCCTTTTCCTCTCCTCCTAAGTAAAGCCAAGTGAGATAGTCCCTGTTTTTCTCAACAAGTTCTCATCTACAGCTGAGACCCAGCGTGCAGGCAGCTGGGAGCTGTGCTGGGAAAACCTGGAAGGGCAGGAGAAGGAGCAGGTAAGTTCAGCACATCCAGTCCCCAGAAAGAAAGGTGAGCCTGATGGGACAGGATCAGCAATGAATGTCTCACCACAGGCTCCACAAAGTGCCCATGAAGAAGGCTGAGCCCTGCCCTGGCGCTGGCTGCAGGGGARGGTCTGGGACAGGGGACAGGCAGGACGGGGTGACACGGCAGCAGTGCCACCTGCCAAGAGGGCAGAGCAAACGCAGGGGGGTGTGCCTGCAGGTGACAAACCCCATCCCTGCAGGATTGCAGTGTGCCCATCCAAACACCCCTGCCATCCACAGGCTGCAGTTTATGGCTTCAGAAGGCAGCAGGGCAGTGCCTGAGCTGCCCCTGGCAGCTCCCTGCAGCTCCTTCACTGCGGGGGCTGCCTGGCTCTGGGTGGGCTCGTGCTCCTCACTGCTACYCCGGGGCAGCTCCCTGGCCAAAAGTCCCTGTTCTGCCACGCAAAGAAAAAGTTGCTTTATCTAAGCCCAGACCAGCTTCTCCATGTACCCATGAGCCTGTTCACGAGGACAGACCCCAAACAAGTGAGGATCTGGCTGTGCCACTATTTGGCCCGGGCTAGTTCTCCTTACGTGACATTTCCAGATCAATTTTGTCCCCTTGGAACCCTCCCGCTGGGCCTCGTCCCAGTTTTGCTCCACCGCAGCACAAGCCCCTGGCAGCAGCCCAGAGCTGTCGGGTTTTAGGGTCAGGAAGCCAAGTGGCACCTGGCACCGCCCAAGCGGCCACRTCCCCATCCCGACCCACACCCCAGCGAGCCTCCTCCGGAGCGGGAGGAGGGAAAAAAGAGCCTTTGCACGGGAAATCCCTCACTCGCGGCCGGCTCGGGCCCCAGCGATCCCCCGGCTCGGCCCGGCCCGGCGCCGCGGCCTTGCCTTCGGGCCCCGCACGATCCTCGGCTTTTATCCCTGAATTGTGCCCTACCAGTCAAATAAGGAAACACAGATAACGAGCCACTTGATAACGACTGACCAGCACGATAACCCAGAAGCAGGGACGGAAAGGCGTGGTTGGCGAGCGGCGCTCCCCCTCCTGCGGCGCGGGCCGGGCGCTACGGGCGGTAGATTTTGATCACGTCCTTGATGAGCCGGCGGCAGATGGGGCAGCAGGCGTTGAGCTGCTTCTTCAGCTTAAGACCGCAGGTGTTGCAGAGGCACATGTGTCCGCACGTGTAGATCACCGTGTCCACCTCGCTGTCGAAGCACACRGTGCACTCCCCGTTCTTGCTGCTCGACGGCTCCGGAGGGGAGAAGACGGGAGAGATGGGGGGGCTCAGGGGGGAGCTGGGAGCAGTCACTGCAAGAGAGGAGAGGGGAGTGAGGTTATTTAGTCATCTGACCCTCTATAACACACACACTTAAGTCAGTTTAAAAGGCTCTTCCTTCCTTAGTCGTTGCCTGGTTTGTTTGGCCAAACAAATCCCGATGTATTCCAACAAGCAGCACCGTTACAGCTCTGGGCAGAGCCTGCTATCCCTTTTCTATAAATGGGCCAAGTGCCACATCCGTGCATTTTCTGAACACTTGTATGGATGGTGATTCCAGCACTCCCCTGGGCAGCTGGTTCGACACCTGGCCACTCTTTCCRTAAAGGAATTATTCCTCAATCTAAACCACTCCTGGTGCAACTAGATGTCATTTCCTCTCATCCTGTCCCTGTTTGCTGGGAGCAGACCCCGACCCCCCCGGCTGCCCTCTCCTGTCAGGGAGTTGTGGAGAGCCAGAAGGTCCCCCCTGAGCCTCCTCTTCCCCAGGCTGAGCCCCTCTCCCAGCTCCCTCAGCCGCTCCTGGTGCTCCAGGCCCTTCCCCAGCTCCATTACCTTCTCTGGACATGCTCCAGCCCCTTAATGTCCTTCTTGCACTGAGGTGCCCCAAACTGCCCCCAGGTGCAACCTCAGTGGTGCCCAGCTCAGGGGACGGTCACTGCCCTGGTCCCGCTGTCACAATCCTGCTGGTACAACCAACGTGCAGCCCTTCTTCAGGCCATGAAAACCTTTCCACCACTGAGGTTTCTTCCAATTCCTTCCACTGGCCTGGCAGGGGATGTAACATTCCCCCCAGGGAGCCGAGGGCTGGCTGTCCTTACCCAGCGAGGACTCCGAGGCCGATGAGGACCTGTTGACGCTGAAGGCCATGTCCGAGTCGCTGTCATACTGGGAGCCACCGGGGGATCCTGAGGGAGACACGGTCACTGGGCTGGACTGCACCGTGCCTGGGAACACAGGAGAGAGCTGAGCCCGCTGAGGGACGCCCCAACCCCAGCCAAGCACCCTCAGCCCGCTGAGCTGCTCCCACCCCATGTGCGCAGGGGGCTTCAGGGCGAGTCCAGCTGCTGAGTTAAGGCTGCCCCTTGGTAACCATACAGGTCAAGAGTTTGGATGTGACCCCCGAGGCTGGGACCTCATTATGCCACAGTTTGATGCCTGTTCAGTGCTTCAGTGAGGCAAACACCAGGTTATCCAATATTTGGGGTGTAGGGTCACTTCCCCACAGTCCCAGTCTCCCCAGGAGCAGTGGATTCAAGCTGTGGCTGTCTCACTGTCAGCTGGGAAAGGGCATTGCTTTGGATGAAGAAAACCTGCTTTACAGAGTCATTAACATCTGTTTTTCTGATAGAGTCCTTAACAGAAGGAAAGGGAAAGGACTGGAACTGGTCAGCAGCAGTGGATCAGAAGTGCCAGCTGATCCCCGAGYTGTGGCAGCGCTTCAGGAGCAATCACTGCCCTGCTTAAACCAGAGCTGTGCTCACAGAAATCATCAGCCTGGCCAAGGCAGAAGTTTAATACCTGTTGGCTGGACTAGGGGGTTTATAAAGAATCCCTTCTGAAAACAAACCCACTGAAAAACAGCTGCCCCCCCAGCCATCCCTGCCTCCCTGCCTGCTGCTTATTTTATCTCTCAAGCCTCATCCTTTCCTGGGGGAATTCTACAGGCTGCACACATYTCTGTGACAGGTACCATATCTTGCTCACTCTTGTTTGCCAACACAAGGGGACATCAGGAGCTGCTTCCTCACATCAGTGAACACTGTGGATGCAAACCCATGGCTCTGATTCTGGCCCAGGAAATTTCCCCAGCCACATGCTCCCCATTATCCTTCGGCTGCACTTACCCAGGATTTTGAGCTGGTTGATTACCCCGTGGATTGTAAAAAACACCCAGAGGGACTGCGAGGTGTCCACGCACATCAGCATGCCCCGGCTGGCCCCGTTGACCCCGTGGTGCACCTCCCCGTTGGGCAGGACCATGAAGCTGAGGATGTCGCCGCTGTTGAGGACCGGGAAGGCCCGGTAAACCACCCAGTACTCCTTGCGGTCCAGGAGAAAGTCCGGATCCGCCGGGAGCTCGTTTGTCCGTAAAGTGCCGGGATCACAAGACGTGATGCCGAACGAAAGGGCCCCGTAGTACGGCAGCCCCAGGTGTCCCACTTCCACAAAGAGGCTCTCCCCGATGTGCAAGGGCCGGTCGGAAAACACCAAAGTCCTATTGCTTTCCTGCCAGTTGGTGCAGGCCACCGTCCTGTCCTGGGAAAAGGTGACGTCGGGGCCGCGGGTGGGGTGGAAGCGCAGGTCCGTGTCCAGGAAGGCCGGGACGCCCTGGGCGTGCTGCCGCCGGTTGGGGCAGCAGGGGATGATGTGGTTGTCGGTCGCCAGCCCCGGCACCCGGCTCAGGTTCAGGTTGGCGATTTTGGCCACCACTTGGTTGTTCTCCAGCTCGTTGTTGTTGAAGTTGGCCGAGTCGTGGCTGCTCTGGGGCAGGCAGGTGCTGAGGCGGGCGGTGCTGAGGCGGGCGGTGCTCATGGTCTCTGCAAACATGCTGTCTGTGGGACAAACCCAGGCGCACAGGAGTTAGAGGCGAGGGAAAACCGCCTGCTTTGGTGGGTACAATTATTATTCCAGCCTACAGACTCTGCCCCTCGGAAAGGAAAAATCGGCCCCAGGTCAGCCGCTAACGAACAGCTACTGGTGCAGAGCCACGCGCGGAGCAGGCAGGGGAACAGCTGCATCTTGGCACTAGCCAAGGAAAAACAAGCGTTCCAAAGCACTCCTGTGATCTGGGAGTTCCCTGCACTGGGGAACTGGGAAAAGCTGCAAACCTGTGTGGTCCTACAGCTTTTGCAGCGGGAGGGTCTGATAGCTCTGAGGTTACTCTGTAAAAGAAGGAAATGTCTCAATATCTTGTTGTCCCAAGGTCTTGTGCAAGCCAAGTCCACAATGCGGTCATGGGACACAAGCATGAATGGACATTCTTTCCACACTCTTTGTCATTGCTTCACACCCGTGTCCAGGCACAGGTGTGTCCAGGAGAGGGCATTTTAAGGAAGTTTTGTATCTCAGGGGTGTTCTGAGCCCTGCAGAGGTTTTGAATGGAGAGCACATCACAAAAGCTACTTCCTGCAGGTGTTAGAAAGATTTTACAGCAGAAAGTTGTTTTCCCTTTTCACAGCAAAGGGAAAGTCAGGATGTTGATCCTTAATTMATTTCCCAGGTTTTCACTTTGGCCATGCCAGGCTCGGGGATGATGTAAAGGTGTGGGAAAGTTTGGGAGTGTCCCCCCTTCTACCTCTTGGGGCAACCCGGACACTTCATTCCAAAAGGTTTAACCCACTGAACAAAGTCAAAGCATGTGGAATTTAAGATCCTGTATAAATGAAGCAGACTCCTGGTCTTCCCAGAGATGGAGAGGGGTGAAGCAGCCCAGCACCAACACTGCCTGCTCCTTGGAGGAGAAAACCACCAGGCTTTTACCGAAGGAAAAACATCCAAATCCATCCAGTGGCTGTAAAGCAGAGTCTGCCTCGCTCAGAAGCCCAGGCAGGAGGGGCCACTGGGGTGGGCTGATGGCTGGAGCTCTTTCTCACCAGCACAGGGTGTCTGGCAAGAAACGCTCCCACAGAGGAGTCAGACACATCCAAGCTTCATGATGGATGCCTGATCCCTGGAAGTGTCCAAGGCCAGGTTGGACAGAGCTTGGAACAACCTGGGATAGTGGAAGGTGTCCCTGCCCATGGCAGGGGGTGGGACTGGATGATCTCTAAGGTCCCTTCCAGCCCAAACCATTCTATGATTTTGTGATTCATGATGCTGAAAGAATTGGAGCTGTATTTCCCAACTTTCCCCATTCACAAAATTTCAGGAGGAAGAGGCAGAGATGAGCACATCCTCTGTGACACCACCACATCTGTAGCAAGGAATTTGGGTCCCCTGGTGCCCCAGATGGCTGAGCATGGCCCTGATTCCTGGGGCAGCTTGTGGGGTTTGGTATTTTCATCCCAAAAAGCCCCCACCAGAGTACAGGTGCTCTCAGCCTGAGTCTTTCACTGTCAACACTTAGATGCTGTGGGCACAACTGGGGATGGGGGACAGAAAGAAGCTGCGTTTTATTTTTCTAACTCCAATTTAATGAGGCAGAAGGAGAGCTCTGGTGAAGCAGCTGCCTTGGCCAATCCTGCAAACACTCGTTCTCCTCTGTGATGAGCACCAGAGGCTGGAGTGTGTCGCAACTGCAATTACAGGATAAGCTGCTGGTAAGGTTTAATTACACATTTGAGGCACAGCAGACAGGGAAAAGTGTTGTTTATGTGCAGCCTTCTCGCCTGCAAAATAATTGGCACCATTCAGGAGGATATGTGATGGAGCTGCCTGCCCTCTGGACTCACCATTCCACAGCTTATCCCCGGTGCCTGCTCCGTGCCAGGCTGGCAGCACCATCCCCCCGGGCAGCTGCAGCTGGGCTTGGCTGCTAAAACCCCATCAGCTCCGAGGAGCCTCCGGGAAAGGGCAACTCTCTTGGATTTTAAAAGGACTCCCTGTGGTGTAGCCCAGTTCAAAACACTCCATCTAAGCCTGAATTCGTTAGAAATTTCAATGCTGTAAAAGCTACGAAAGGAAAGTCATTCCATGGGCGTTGGCTGGGTTTGCTAATGGGAACAAACTCATCCCCTCTAAGGATGAGCCTGTAAATCAGGCAGACTCCACCAGGATGCAGGGATCTGAGCGATGCCCCTGGGCAAGGCAAGGGTGGGTCAGGTCACCACTGCAAACCCAGCCCCTCCAGCTGCCAGCCTGGGTGGGACCATGGCCAAGAGCAGAGAGAGGAGCTGGGAAAGGGCTCCAGGAAACTCTTGGGCAATGAGTGGTAGTTTTCCAGTGGACTGGCACCAACTTGTAGCTGGAAAAGGATAGACCAAGTCAGAACTGGTGCCCTTTGTCTCCTCAGTCCCTGGGACCTTGCTCTGGGCAGGACCATGCTTTTCCACGCCAAGGCAGCACATCCAGCTCAGAGGAAGCCAAGTGAAATTACAGGTAAAGATTTCCGTTTATCCCTTCACACAGTGTGCAGCCTTAGGACTTTCCACCTCTGAAATATTTTGCTTTCTGGATCCCTACTGCTGGCAAAAGAGAAGTGATTAACTGGAGGGACAAAATTAATTTTCTAAAGTGTCCCATAGAAACGATCACGCAGCTCATGCCTCTTTTCTACTTGATCACGCCTCTGGGGCAAGGGCAACCAGAAGAGCCACCCCCAGGCCCAAACCCACACTCACCTAGAATTTGCACTTCGTGGGTAATTCCGTAGACGTCGATGAGCGCCCAGAGAGGGCCAGAAACTTTAATACCACAGTGAAACAGGATCGGCTCCTCGTCGTTAATACTGTAGAAGACTCTGCCGTGCCGGTCCACCCAGAAGGCCAAGATATTGTCCCTCACGGCAAACCTCTCGGGCAGGGCTTTGGCCCAGTAGCCGGGCCGGGTGACGAGGTCGGGGCAGGCGTACTTTGGTATCTCGTCGGAGCTCATCTGCGACGGGTCGTGGATGGTGAAGCCGAAGCGCAGCGCGCCGCTCCAGCCGTGGTGCACGGCCACCAGCTTGAGCCGCACCTTCTCGTACAGGTGGATGGGCCTGTTGGTGAAGGTGACGCCGTTGCAGAAGCTGTTCCGGCGCGTGGCCCGGCGCGAGTGGGCGTCCAGCCGCACGTTCTTGCCCTTGGCCTGCGCATGGAAGCGCGGCGGCTCCGCCACGGCCAGCACCGAGCGCCGCTCATGGCTGCTGTTGGGCAGGCTGTAGTAGGGCCGGCTGGACACCGAGCGGGTCTGGTGGCTCGTGTCTGCGAGGGGAGAAAGCACAGCGTCCGTCAGGAGGGCCTGGCCCGGCTCGGCTCTGGCTCGCGCCCGCCTGGCCCCAAAATATTTCACCTTCAAACACCCACGCTTAGCCACAGCCTGCTCTCTGTTGTCCCGGGTTGGCCCTGGGTTTTATGCAAAAACGGGGCAGGCAAAGGTTAGGCAGCTTCCCTTCTATGCCCTGCAAAGCTGGATGGGAAGGAACATCCTTTGTTCCCATCAGATGCATCCTATTGCGCTCGGAACAGCTCAACCCCTGCGGCTCCGAGCTTCCTCCTGGCAGTGCATGTGCTCGTAACTCACATGGTGGCCAGGCACACACGAGCCCTGAGAATTGTGGCTGCTAAAGACCCGAGATGCTCGGGATGAACAGTGATTTTAGGAGACTGATTTTTGTGGGATGTGCGGCCACTGGCTCCTCTGTGCCCTGATTTTGTAATGGTGAACAGGAACTTTTGAACAACACAAATAATCCAAGACATTCAGCAGCTGGAACACTATGTCTGCATCATCAAGTTCTTCCTAAACCTTCAACCCAGCCCCTGGTTCAGGTATGAGATCCAACTGGCACATTCAGAAACATTTCATCCTGCACAGCCTTGCCTTTACCCAGAGCCTCCCATTGGAGCTCAAAGCGCTTTATAAATGACGATTGTTTTCAGCTTCACAGCACCGCAGATGGCACAGAAATCCTGCCATCCTCGTTTTACAGATGGGAGAAGGAGAATTTATGGGTGAGACCTTGCAGCATTTAAAGTCAATAGCAATTCTGAGACTGATTTCAAGAAAAGCAGATTTGGGGCCTAAAGTGAAGTCTAAATGAAAAAAGCTCAACTTTTAATCTTAAACCTTAGCTGGAAGCTCCCTGAGGTGGAGAATCTCTTTTGCATACCCCTGGGCACATGGGGACTTGCTCCGGGTCCTGGGCTCCCACCACCACCATGGTGTTCCAGGGAATTCGGTGTCCCCATATCCCACCCACTCCGCCTCTTCTCCTCTCCCTGCACTTGGCTCTGTAGACTTTTCAAGCAAAAATGGAACACATCCTGAGTGCCCAAAGCCATCCTGTTAAATATAAACGCCCATCACATGCTCACATTCATTTTGAACTCTTTTGCCACGGTTGAATCTTTAGAAGGCTGCCAGGCCCTTCCTTCAAGCTGCTTCCTCCCCGTGTGTAACCCCAGGCTTTGCTTCGTGACAAGGGAAGGACTTTCTGGCGCTTTCCTCTTTTGGAAAAAATCCCTCCAAAAGATGCTGGGAGCTCAGCTGGGAGAGCTGGCGGGAGGGGTGCAGTGGTGGCACCTTTTTCTGCAAGCAGAACCCGAGCACACAGGGCAGCAAGAGGCTGGGACCTGCACTAAGGCACTCAGCAAAGAGAAGAGAGGTTGCAGCAAGATCTGAGCCCAGGATTAGCCCTTGAAATCAGGCATCTGGAACAGGAGGCAAAGGGCTATGAAGGCGAAAAGCTCCTGTTTGCAGCAAGAGAAGAAGAAAAGTCAAAAGGTGTTTTGTCTCTTGGTTTGTCCTGCATGTGACTGTGTAGCAGCAGGTGATGGTTAATCCTGTCACACCCCGGTGTAATTAATCCATCCTTGCTCTCTCACCAGTGAGGGGGGGCTGCCATTTCCATGCCAGGGCTGTGAAAAGAGTCCTGGAGCAGATGAGGAGGGGAGAATCCCTCCCAGATGTTAAATCTCCCTGCCCAGCACAGCACCTCTGCTCCCAGCAGCACGGCAGGCCACGCATCCTCCCAGACTGTCCCAGCACAGGAGGGTTCCCAAGATATTCAGGATCAGCCTTGGCCAAGCTCAGCAGGGCCATTTCTTTGTGTATTTCCAGGAGAAATCTCATTCCTTGCCTCCTGAAGAGCTGAAATGCAGAGATGGCTGCTCTCAGCACAACCCACCCGTGGCTCACGTGGGTGCTGCTCCGTGTGTGTGCCTGCCAGCGTTCCCGACAAATGGTGCTGCTAAAGGAAGGGTGGACTGGGGCTTCCTGAGCAGGGACAGGCAGGGTGGCATGGACCCAGCCAGCACACAGAACACAGCAGGGTGAACCCTCTCCTGGCCTTGCTTCCCCATTTTCCGTGTGGATTCATTCATAGAGCCTTGGTGCTGTTCAGCTGGGACTTGGGTCCAGAGCTGGGACAGACTCCAAGGGGCTCCTGTGGGACTGGCTGGGATCAGTGCACATCACACGCTGCCTGCCTGGGCAACAGGGCAGAGAAACCCTCATTTTATAACCCACTGAGCTGCTTTTTGTTTCTGAAATGGTTAAAGACAACCCCCCTGTTGCTGCAAGTGCCATGGCCTCAAGGTCCCCACACTGGCCAGGAGAAGGAAGGAGGGAAGAGAGCTTTTGTTCTCCTCTCTGCTACCCCAAAAATCCCCTCTTTTCCTCTCCCAGTGCAGCACCAGCCTTCCTCCCACCTCGCCCTGATGGAGAAAAGGCTCCTGCGAGGGCTGTGTATGCCCCTGGCACTGCAGCCAGGCAGGCTCTTCTCTCACTGCTCTGGAACATGCACAGGACCAAGGTGGCAGTGCCAGTGCCAGCGCCAGCAGCACGAGTGCCAGGCCAGCAGTGACACTGGCACCCCCTTCAAACACAGCTTTGGGGCCACCCGGCCGGAGGGGAACTCGGGGCCGGGGTCTGGCACTTTTTGTTTTGTTTTTTTTAAAAAACAGGAAAGCATATTGTGGCTAAACAATAGGGAAATCTCCCGACGGAAATGAATGGATAATTTATTTAAAACGCTGCTCCCCCCTCACGTGAACACCTGCTGGTGGAATAAAGCCTGACACAACCCGAGGCAGGGAGGCAGAGCTTTCCCACTGGAACACGCCTGGAGCTGAGCTGGGCCATGTGCTTTCCTCATTAGGTGCTGACGGGGACTAGGCAAGCTCAACAGGATGTTTGTGCCTTTGAATTGCGCCTTCCAATTGCCCTAATTTGCAGCTCGGCTTCCACGGTTTGGATGGCTTTTCGGTCCCTCTGCGATTTCCCCAGAGCCTCTCCTCTCCCGGCTGCGCTCTCCCACCCAAAAGGTGGGATGACGGCAGCCAGGCTCGTGGCACAAGTGCCACCCTACCCCGGGGTGCCTGACAGGCAGTGCGGAGCTACGCCAACTCTTTTTTCCAGCTCTGAGATTCCTACAACACTCGGAGCAAGTCATTTCTTCCCTTCCTGCCTCGCTTCCCTGTCGAAAAGAGAGTAACACTATTCCTCCACCTCACAGGGAGCTGAAAGGATTAAAACATGTAAGGTTCTCCAGCGCTTCAGTCCCTGAGCCCTGTGAGCCTGGCTACATCATCACACGGGACACAAACCCACCGGGTCCCCCTGGGTGATGCCTAGAGGCTCCATCCAACCTTCTCCTTTTTATTCCAGAGTTTTCCACCTTTCATCCCTGCTCTCACCGATTTCAAACACGACACTCGCAGCACATCCCTCAAAGGCACGAGCAGGACTTCAGCAGGAATAAAAGGCAGGAAAATGGAAGAGCAAGCTGAAGTGACGGATGAGGAACGGTCTGAAGGCGCCAGAAGGAATCCTTTTGGCAAGGCAGCATTTCCATCCTCATCCTTACGGTGTCAGATGACACCGAAGCAGATTAGGGTTATGGGGGCCCACGCTCTCATCTGCAGCTTCACCTGCTTTCCAAAAGGCCAGCACACTCATTTCAGAGGTTATGCTGACCTTTGGAGAGGTATTTTAACAGACATGCACTTTGCATTTCAAAAAGGTACAGCAGGCAGACCCTGGACAAATTCCACATATTTATCATGGTTCCAGTTCTAAAAATAAACATTTTTTTTCACCCATTTGTTCACAGCATCGGGTTTGCAGTGGCACTGTAATCCCACTGAGAGCAGCAGACAAAATTCAGCTCCAGAGCCCTCTCTGAGGCTGCTGCTCTCGGGGGCGTGGGATGGAGGAGGCTGCTCGGCTGGGGAGTGACCTTAAGCCACATCGATCCTGTCTTCACTTGCCCTGACAAGCCAGGCAGGAATAATACCCCTAAAAAGGGGGAGAAGGGAACAACATCCAAGGAGAGCAGAGCAGTGACAGCGAGAGCAGCCTGACAGGAGGAGGAGGAGGAGAGCGCTGCCCTCCTGCTGCATCATCAGTACATCCATGGTCTGCACCAAACACATTCCCTGGGTCCCACACACCTTTCCCGAGGGTAAATCCGTGACAAAAGGCGCACAGGGGCAGAGTTTGGTGCCCGACAGGGCTGTGCAGTGGATACAGAGAGGGAAAATTACTGGGACCATCCCCAGCTCGCAGCAGGTCCAGCCCATGCTGCGGGAGTGTGGTCTGCGTGTGTTGGGCAGAGAAAGGCTGAAAGGGTCAGAGGAAAGGCTGAAAGGTTCAGGGGAGAGGTTGAAGAGCTCAGGGGAGAGACTGAAAGGCAGCGGCCTGCAGCCTGAGTTCCATCTCTCAAGCCCGGTGCACGGGCGAAAGGGAATCCACCCAACACGCCCACGTCTTATCTTTATGGCCTCTGCCTTATCTGCAGGGTTAGAAGCTTTTCCTACCCAGGAGACAGCTGGGTGGCTGCTGCAGCTGCAACAGCCCCGGTGGGCATTAAACAAGGAGTCTGCACACAGGGGGCAGGTGGCTTTTGCTTTGTGACAGGAAAACGCCGGCAGGTGGGGACGAGAAGGCTGAGTCCACAGCGAGCTGGTAGGAACAACCCCATCCCAGTCAGTGCCAGTGTGCTCCAGTCAAAGCCCAGTCCTCATCCCACAGCACCTCGGCCGCTGGAGACCCTGGGAGGCTGGGAGAGGCAGGGCAGGCTGATCCTGCAGATAAAACACCCCCAGCGACACGGAACAGGATCCTGCTCCGACGCGATCTTATCTTCCGGGGACAAGAGATAAAAATCTGCTCACATATAAATTTAGTGCGCTGTCTAGACGTTTATTTCTTTTTTTTTTTTTTTTCTATACAGAAAATGTGTCAGGGAGCTCTGTGGGAAGCACTGGGGTGGCATATTCCAGGCTCACCGGGGGGGATTTGGAAAGTTGGGCTACCAAATCCACCCTAAGGCTGCTACAAAAAAAAATTGGCCTCATTTCTGAATGTCCTGCTGGCTCAAACACTGGAAAACTCAACAATTAATAAATATCCCCCATGTAAATTCCTATGGTTGGCACAACCAGTCCAGAGCCCTGTTCTGATGTCTCCTTGCCTGGTCCTGTAACCTGAAACAAATTTCCAGGGAATTAAAGAATGGTTCATTTGCAAGAGAGTGATACAGAAATTGAGGTGTTAAGAGGACACTGAAGAGCCTGTGTTGAATTACAGGGAATGTGACATTTTTGAAGAAATGTTTGTGAAGGAGGGGAGGAGAACAGACAGACGAAAGTCACTGTTTCATTAAAAGAAGGTGTGTTGTGGCACTGAGAGAACTCTCAATGCAAATATCTCATGGACATTAATCATTTTTCACTGCAGAACACTTCAGAAAAATCTCTGGCAGAGAACAGGGATTGACTTTAGCTCAGAAAATCAAGTTGTGCCTGTCTCCACAAGAAAACCATCTTGCTCCGTGGCTAATGCTTGAAATCAAATATTTTAGGGGAAATTTAAAAAAAAAAAGCTAAAATCCTTTTTTTTTTTTTTCCAGGCAGAGGCTAATGACATGTTTATTCTGGGCTTCTGGTTGTTCCTCCTTGAAAACAGAGAGGTATTTGCCAACAGCATTAGGCAAAATCCTTCTGTTCTGACCCTTTTCCTCAAACCAGCAAACACAGGCAACTCCAGCAGGACCTTGCAGCATTTTCCAGGCTGCTCCATCTCCTGTCTCCCACGGCGTCCTCAGGAAATGAACTCCTGCATTGCTGCTCCTTCCAAATTAAACCCTTTTGGTGCAGTGAGGAGCTCACACCAAAGTTCAGCCACATCCTGTAAAAGGTTGGTTGCCCTGAAAGGAAATCTGAGACCAAGCCTTAGCTGTGCTGGTTATCCAAACATCTCCTCCTGGGGACAGCAGCAGAGCCAAAGGATGGCAAGTGCAGCTGAAACTCCGATGTCTCCCTCCCAGGAACCACCAGCTGGCTGCAGGCAGAAAATAAACCACGACAGAAGTTCTGCTCCAAGGATGGAAAGAGCTGATGGCAAATCCTCCGCGACCTAGAAGTGATGTCAGAGCCCCAAAAGCTGAGCAGAGCTCTCCCACATCAGGCAGGAATACTCTCCCAGCCCACTTCCAGCCCTTCTGCTCGGCTCTGCTACCGGTGTGGAGGAAATCAAAGGTGACACAAAGAAATCCAGTGCATGGCTTCGATGGAGAGGCATTTTCAACGTGGGGAGACCTGAGCTAAACCAATATGGTCTGGTGAATCAGGCCTGTAGAAACAGGGGCTGCTCCCAAAAAAAACCTCCTGTTGGGTCTGCAAGGATGGGAACATCCACCCACGCTCACCTCCGCCTCTCTCCTGTTGTGCCTCTCACCACGGGCACGCGGGAGTTCTGCTGCGGAGTTGGCCCCATCTTCATTGCAGGCTTTTAGTCCTCCTGCATATAAACAGCACTAAATATACACAGCAGCCAGCGATTCAGCACGGAGAAGAATCTCCTCTTCCCCGTATTATTCGGGAATCTGGGTCAATGAGTCTGCAACTCGAGTAACAGATCCTTGGAGCTGGTTAATGAGAGCCAGAGCGAGCGGGATGGAGGCGAGGCAGGGCTCGTGCCATAATCCCCGCTCGAGTCCCTCGGCGCGGGCGATGAAAGGAGCTGCCTGATGGATGAGGAGCCTTGGAAAAGGCACAGCTCCTTGTGATCCCTTCCACGGGCTCGACACCCGAGCCCTGGCTCGTGCCGCTCCCGAGGCTGCGCTCCCGCGCCAAGGAGCGCCGGGGGATGGCAGGGATTTGGGAGCCCTAACGCAAAACTCGACGGGACTGTTGGCTACTGGCTGGAGATAAAAACATCTTGTCAGGAATGATCAGTCGGCCGCCCTCGCTCCAGCTCTTCCTGGGGATTTTTGGGCTGTGCTCTCACTAATAAGCTGCATGTGCAGCACGGGTGAGTTCGGGAGAGCAAAGCCCTGCCCCTCGCTTGATGTATTATGGTTTTGCAAAGTTGTTACCTTCTTTAGAAAGCGAAGCTGGGCTTGGGGAGGGCAGAGGGCTGCTCGGCTCACTTCGTCTTCTAATCCTGAACTCGGAGCCCGTCGCAGAGTTTTGGGAGGTGACCAAAAGCAGTGAGAAGTGAGCAGCTGGTGGCTCCTAAAGCAGCTCCTCAAATGGCTTCTGAGGAATGCTAGGCTGGAAGACTAAATGTTTTCCAAATCTAAATGCTCAGTGATTGTCAGTCGGGGATTAAAATATTTATTTTTGTGATTTATTGTTTTAGCTGTTTTCTAGAAACAGGCAACGAGCACCATAAAGGAGAGAGAGCATTAAAGTACGCAACACTTCAGGCTGGAAAGACTGGTCTGGGAGGAATCAAAGCAGCTGGAGACCCCAAGATGGGAAGAGAGGAGCAGAGATGTGGACAAATCCCCCAGGTTCTCTGGGGTGGCTGGGTTCTGCTTCGATTTACTAAATTCACACAGAAATAGGGTCCGAGCTGAGCCCACAGGCACAGCCTAAGAGCAACCCAAGAGACCCCAAAACTGCTGTGTCCCTTGAGGCTACCAATGGCTTTTTGAGCTGGGCAAGACCCTGTTGCTGGGTGTGTGGGAGACCCAGCCCATGCTCCTGATGGCTCCCTCTGCCCAGCAAAGACCAGAGAGCATTTCTCACAGGATAAAAACCAAACCTGGGCTGGTCTTGTTGCCCCCAGTTCCTCCCCATTCATTTCTCACTTCCAAGACAACTCCTCCCCCACAGACAGGATAAACAGCTCAGGTTTGGAAAGCAGCACATTCTGGTTCAAAGGCATCACTCTGAACCAGCGCTTTCCTTTTCCAAGCAGGACTAGGATTTGTTGGAGAGTTACAAGAACTTGTGCCTGCCATAATCCCTGACATTGAAAGGGTCCATGCCCTCACCCTCCTCCCGCTGCCAGAGCAGGCCCATTAATGCCAATAAACTCCCTGTTTCCATTGAGCCTTTTCTTCTGGCCAGCTGGACCAAGGCATCTGCACTGGGGATTTATAAACAGTGACCATGTCACTCCAATGTTAGAGGCTTTTAATGAAATTGAGGAATGACACGCATTCCCTTTTAATACCCTCAGAGCTGCAATCCCATTCCATGCCATGGTTTCAGCACAGCGCTCATGGAAAGAGCGCTGGGACTTGGCACACCCTTCCCACAGCCCATCCACGTGGTGCTTCCAGCACAGACAGGAACACGAAGAGGGAAATCATTTGGTTGTCTCCCTGATGCAGGAAACGCACCCATCCCCTACAGACAGGCACTGCACCACGAGGGCAGCTTGTGACATAGGGGAGAAAAAAACAGATCTGAAGAGCAACAGTGGCAATTCAGCTTCACTTTCCATGCATTGTTCTCCCAAAACCCCCGAAACGCCGGTGTTTACGTTACCTCATCCCCCTGGGCTGCACGCAACTCACACTCACGCCTTTCCCACCTCCCAAAAGCTCGTTTGGAGTGAGGCCAGGACGTGAGTGGTGCTGTCAGAGCCCTCTGGGTCCGTGGGTGACTCGGGTGGGCTGTGTGAGGCTCGAGCCAGCAGCGTTACGAGCCGAGCGTGATCCCCACGCTCACTAAACACACCAGGAAACTTCCCCCCAAGCACAGGAATTTTCCAGCTCCAGGGCTAGGGAGGAGGAAAAGCTGCAGGTGGTGAGGGGCTTGGAGCAACCTGGGCTAGCGAAGGTGTCCCTGCCCATGGCAGGGGGGTGGAAGGAGAAGATCTTTGAGTCTCTTCCAACCCAAACCATTGTGGGATTCCATGAAGGGCAAAATCAACACTCAGGGTGATGCTGCAGCTGCAGGAAGGACAGCCTGGCCATTCCTGCCTCCAACTTTTCCCAAGAAAACCTGAAGATAAAAGGAACAAACTTGCTGGTTTTCATTGCTTCCTAGTTTTCACAGAAGTCTCTTTTGTCTTTATCTTTTCTGTTCATAGTGGTTCTAAGGGTCTTTTATTTTCTTTCCTAATTAAAACTTCTCTATACTCCCAGGACAGGAAAGAATTCCGTGTAAAAAAAAAAAGAACAAAACAGTGGAGCTATTCCAGTCCAAACAAGGATGGATAACCAGAGAGCCATTGGATTGAACAGTGGCACCCATAAAGGCCTTTTGATCTGTCCTAACAGAGCCACAAAACCACAGGAAAAAGAGGGAACAGGCCTCTAGGAAGGTGTTCTTCCCAGTCAACCCCTGCTTCCAGCATTTTTAAACGGTGTCCACAGTTCCTTTTCTATTTACACACAATTTAAACAGTGATCTGGCAGCGGGAGGGGAAAATGCTTGGGGAGGAACGCACGGCTGAGGAAGCCAAATAAAGCAGTGGCCAGGTCTTCAATCATCCTATATTTTATATATACAAAGGCTGCGATTCCACTAAGCTTTTCCAAAACAATATGTAAAGAATCCAAAACAGGGCAAAGCACTGGTAATAACTGGTTATAATTAAATCAGGGGGAAAGCACAGCTTTTCCCCTCTGCCAGGCTCGTTTTCCTGGAGGAATGGCCAAGCACGAAGGGACTGGTGCTGGGAACCAGTGGCACTGGTGGGACTGGGAACTCATAGGGCTGGTGGGCTGGTGCCTCAGGCCAGCACTGTCCCAGCAGGGAGATTTCAACTAAATTTAATAGTGGCCAAACTCTCTTTCCAAGTGATCTGAAGAGCTGATGACCTCACTCGACTCGTGTGCAGTCCAACCTGTACAATAACATCACATATTCTGTTGGCTGCTTTGGTTGATGTTCAGACAAACAAGCTGTGGCTTTGCATGAATACTTCAGAAAAAAATCAAAAAAAAATTTTAAAGGAGGGGGGAAAAAATAAGGAAAAAAAAGAGTGGAGTTCTGCTCCGGAAACACAGGAAAACATCCCACTAAAAAAAGATGCATCCTTCTTTTCCTTAGCTGAAATTTTTAAAAATGCAGACTTCTCTGCTGAGCTGTGAAGCCAATCTGAGAGGCAGGTGGTTGTGCAACACTTGGCTGCTGCACGGCTCAGCTATGAGATCCTTTTCCGTGATATTTGCAGGAATTAATAAGAGGAAACAAGACCCACTTCAAGACGTTAAACTGTCCAAACAACAAAAAAATACAGTCATAGCATTCCTGGACACACCACGACCTCAGCCCCCTTCCTTCATCTCAAATGTCTCCAATTA
This sequence comes from Amblyornis subalaris, assembly GCA_018881555.1. Classification (NCBI taxonomy): domain Eukaryota; kingdom Metazoa; phylum Chordata; class Aves; order Passeriformes; family Ptilonorhynchidae; genus Amblyornis; species Amblyornis subalaris. The sequence continues at coordinate 584,794 of JACAXG010000013.1, forward strand.
TTTCAACACAAAAAGGATTTGAGCAAGAGAGGTTTATTTTTAAGCCTCCGTGTCAGACTTAATTCCAGTGGGATTTGAACCCAGCACACCTAAATCAACATCAACATTTTTCTCCCTTTATTCTTTCTCTCTTTATGGTATCAGAGCCAAAAGATGACAGAGGCGGGTGAACCAAAGAAATGTGGAGATGAGACACAATTCCTCGTGTTGTTGAAGAGCCAGAAAATGGCCAAAACCTTTTTTTTTGCTCCCTGCTCCAGAGTCAAAAATCATTGAGGTGAAGGTGTGAATTATGGAGCAAACAGCTCTGCAATGCCCAGGTCCAGGCAGGGGATCAAACACTAATTTACATCCTCTTTTCTCGCCTTTTCGAGGTGGAGTTGGACTGTTGTTCAGCAGAACACACTTGGTCGATACCTTCAAAGCAGTTCACTGCAGAGATGTTATTGTTATTGCTGTAGCTGTATTTTGGTGGTTTTTTGTATTTTTCATTGATCATTTCCACCTGTAAACCCCACCGTACAGTCACACCACGCTCCTTGGGAGCTGTGGAATTGGGAATATTAGAAATCTCACATGAAACAACAGAAACATCTGTCTAAACCCACCCATTTCCACCCAGATGGCTCTTGTTTCAATTAACAGAATCAAACTAATTCAGAGCCGTTCACTGGCCTTGTTTGGACTTACTTGGAAAAACACACCTATAAATCACATCTGAAAAACTGTGAAGAGAGAAAGAATTTGTTTATCTCCGGGCAGTTCTTTTCTTTTTTTTTTTTCCCTTTTCTGGTAGAACAAAATTTTATTACCAAACACAAAATACGCAATTATGTGTTGACAGCTCAGAGCCTCTGTGGTTCTGGCCGCAATAAACCCCAGGCAGCAGCACAACCACACACTGTCCCTCCAGTTCTTCGAAACCCAGGCACCCAGAGCCTCCCACTTGCATCATCTCCCTGGGATTCTGAGCTGGGAACACGCTGGAAAAGGGATGCCAAATGTACAGAAAGCCCGAGGGCATCAAAACAGATCCAACCCGGGGCTTTCCCCTGTCCCAAATCCATCAGACTCTGACTGTTGTGGGTTTCAGAAAGGAGCACCTTTCTGAAATGCCAAATCACAACAGTCAGAGCTGCAGGAAAACCAGCACGGAATCCCAGGATCGTTTTTGTTGGGAAAGCCCTCCCAGATCATCGAGTCCAAGCTGTGCCCAATCCCCACCTTGTCCCCAGCCCAGAGCACTGAGTGCCACATCCAGGCCTTCCTTGGACACCTCCAGGGATGGGCACTCCAAACCTCCCTGGGCAGTCCCTGCCAATGCCTGACCACCCTTTCCATGGAGAAATTCCTCCTGATGTCCAACCTGACCCTCCCCTGGCACAGCCTGAGGCCGTTCCCTCTCCTCCTGTCCCTGTTCCCTGGGAGCAGAGCCCGACCCCCCCGGCTGCCCCCTCCTGTCAGGAGTTGTGCAGAGCCAGAAGGTCCCCCCTGAGCCTCCTTGTCTCCAGGCTGAGCYCCTTTCCCAGCTCCCTCAGCCGCTCCACTGGGTGGACTGGCAGAGCAGAGCACACACCAAAGGCAAACTCATCACCCCTTCCCAGCAAAACCATCCTGCTGTTGGCAAGAGCTTCTTGTGGCAGATATGGGGAGGGAAAGGGGCTGAGAAGTGGCACAGCCTCTCCTCAGCATCACCCTGGGAGCTGCACCGTGCCCCAAATGCCCTGGACCTCTCCAAGCCAGAGAGGCAGCACCGGGAGCACCCCTGGCATGGGAATGGTGTTCCTCAGGTATTCCACAAGGTGTAGGTGCCTCAAGGTCCTGCCCTTTGCTCCCATCTTTCCTGTCTACCAATGCCTCACTTCTCAGAGCAGTAAGTCCTGAATTTGCACTTATCCTGCAGCTCCCTGTCCTGTGACAGCAGCGTTTGGGATGGGGAGATCTCTTCCCTCTCTTTGTCAGACCTACCTGGCCACTCAGGCAGAGCCCAGGGTTGCACGGGGCCACCAGAAGGACGGAGCTCAGCTGCCTTGGTCCTTCCCCACAGCCTGGATCCCAGGCAGTGCTGTGTCTACACGCCAAACATCCCCCCTGGCCCAAAACGACTCTCCAAAGAATGGTCACTTCCCTGGAGACAGAGAGTTTCAGGTCCCAAACCCCACAGCCTCACTCCCTTCAGCTGCTCCCTCCCTGCCACRGGGCCGAGGCAGCACCAGCATTCCCAGTACTGTCAGCTCCGGGGAAAAGGATTATCCAAGGACAGGGAGAGCTTTTGAAGAGCCTTGCCTGGGCAGGGCAGAGACCCGAGGTGTGAGTCCGTGGTGATGGGGGACAGCTGGAGGTGCACAGCAGCAACCACTCCAAAGTGGTGCAGGGATGGGCACAGAAAGGGGAAAAACGGGAATATAAGCACGGAAACATCCTCAGCACCGCCCCACCCAACACTTCTGCCCATCCCCTTCAGCCYTGTGCAAAGAGGGGGGAAAATAGGGTCAAAATCCAGAGGCACCCAGGGAAAGCTCCTCCCTCCTTCTGGGRCCGTGGAACGAGGTCACACCATTAACCTCATCCCGAAGGAAAATCTGAGCCAGCGCTTCRGGGCTGCTCGAAGCGGTCGGGAGAGCGGTTCCACCAGCGTGCCCACGGGCTCTGGTATTTACAGGAGAGCACTTCGTCTGCACGGGGCTGTAAACATTTCCCGAAGAGGAATGCTTACAGAAAAGACGCTTTGAAAATAGTTTGGGTTAAAACGAGAAGCGGCGCTGACCTCTCGGGGAGGAACGTCCCTCCTGCCCTCTGCTCGGAGATGGTCAGCCGAGGGCTCGGCGAGGGTGGGACASACGAGCTCGCCCAGGGAGCTGGGAAGGAAATTTTTATTTTTTGCTTGGCTTCTAAAAGTGGCTTTTAATATTTCTAAGAGCAAGAGGCGTCCCGAGAGAAAYGCGATCCCCCCCAAATGCAGTTTTGAAGAGAGGCCGATTTTGAATCGAGATAAATTTTGGAGAAGAAAAATGCGAACGCTCCTGTTAAGTGATAAACTCCAGCTGGGCATGTCAGGGAGAAATAATTCACAAATAATTGTATTAATTAATCATCAGAGTGTCCTCATGAGCRTGGGAGATGATGGGAGGCCCCCACCCCAGGCTCCCCACCCTGGCACCCACAGAGGGGAAATAATCTGCACTGCTATCAATAATCTGCACTGGAAACCATCCCATTGAGGCAGGAAAGGACTGTTTTAACCGATTCATTAATTATGAATATTAAACAAATCAAGCTTTGAAGTTCAGTTCGTAACGAGTCAAACTTCCACCATTGTTCTGCTCRGTAAAATCAGCCTCTCCAGACAGCATCTGTCAATCTGATTATTATGTAGTTAAATGAGGGAGAACGAAATGTGTTCTCTCTCACCTGCAAAAGCTAGCTGAGCCTTGTAATTATTTGCCTTGATAAATTTAATTTGAGTTTTCCCTTCTAGATTCGACTGGTCAAGTTAAACTATGAAGATTATTCACGGAAAAGCAGCCACAGTTGGTTACTAGGATACAAAAAATCACTTAGTACGTTCCTCCAATGAATAATCCCGAGCAGAACGCACACAAATTCAATAAATTATGAATTTCTCTTTCTGTCTTACATAAACATTGGGGTTGCAGAGGCATTTCTTGGAACCTTCTGATATAAATTCACCTCTCAATGACCGTGTGGCAGCGGGCAGGGTGCGGGGGACAGCGGGTCCAGGGTTGCCATCCCCCGGCGCACACCCTGGCACGCTCCCGGGCCCTGGCACGGCGGGCGACGTCAGCAGCAGACTAAGCTAATTTGGACCAAGGCATTCTTATTCCGGAAAAAAAAAATCCCCCTTCCAGCACAATTCCATGGATGTGGAAGGCCTTACATAAAGCGCCTGTCAGATGCCTGAATGCACGAGGCAGAGCCGCCGAGTCWTTTGGGTTCGAGGAGATCTCTCAAGATTAAGAAGACAGGGAGAAGTTTTCCCGCATCCCACATGTGCCTGTGCCCCCAGCCCGGCACAAGGATGGGCAAAGCAGCCTGCGATCGGCCAGAGCCTGCCCCGAGCCACTCTGATGCTCTCTGAAACAACACTCAGGCTGAGGAGATTGATTCTGGACAMTTAACAGCGCCTGGGCTTTGTGTGTGGCTGTGGCTGTGCTGCATATATCCTCTTCCCATCCCTCACAACATCCCTGGAGAACAGCAATCCCCAGGCATGAGCCGGCACAAGCTGCTGCTCCAGGCTGGGGTATTTAAAGCCGCGCCAGAGGGGCTGAGATCAGTTTTTATAAACTTTACCCGAGACGGATTTCCTTGAAATTGTGCCTTGCGAAGCATCTGTCCTCCTCACCCTGTGCCTTGGTCACATCCGCAGCACCAAATCTCCCGGGAATTGCTGTTCAGGACTCACAAAGCACATGCCAGGGGGAGGATCTGCCTTCACTCTGCAGGGGACCCCTCCCTTCCAGGAGAGATCGACCCAAATGCCTGGGATATGAAATACCTGGGAGCCTTCTCCCATGCCAGGGGGAGATGCTCTTTATCTCCACAAGCAACAGCCAGTGAGGAAATTATTCTGTTTTCATCTTTGGAAAGCCTCTCACTTTGCAGGATAAAGTCATCAAGAGTTTCTGATGGTGTCCTGAGGGAAGGACCACCACAGAACAGCCCCTAAAGAGGTGTTTCTCTTTGCCAGGAGCCTCCAGGGATTACCCAGCCCACCTTTACCCCTGGTGGGACCAGCTCGACTAATTCCATTCCTAGCTGATGGATAACAAATAAAAATAACCATAACTTGTTCTTCAAGACCTCCAGTGACAGAAATATTCTTATTTATTGTACTCCACCAAGGCTTTGCATCGGTGTTAACCTGCCCAGCTGCACTCTGGAGAGCTCATGCTCAGAGTTCCTGCTCCTGTCTTCTCCCCAGAATTCCCTGCAGCCTCTCAGCTTCTCCTCTGGACAGAATTTTAGCCACCACCAGGACACCACACCAGGCAGATCTCAAGTAGTGTTTTCTGTTCCCAGACAAAAAAAGCTCCATCCATCCRTGTCGGGTTTAAGACCCCAAGAAACAGCAATTTTCCCTCATTAGGAATTATGCTCTCAACCTCAGCATCACCCTGAGGAGATAACTTTTGGACTCCACTCCATAAATTCCGGCACACAGAGAGCTGTGTGTCCCGATGAGACCAAACCAGATAAAAGGCTCAGAACAGCTCCTGCCACAGTGCCAGTTATCTCTGAGCAAAGAGAGATAAACTTGAACAAAATTATTTCATTTGTGCTGCCAAATGGGATATTCCATCTTTTATCTTGGGCTTCTCCAGGCAGGGCTTGGAGGATTTAACGTTTGAGTTACGGAGGAGGGCAAAAATCAAAAATCTTTATTCCCTGGCRTTTGGAAACCTGACGGGAAACTTTTGCTCGAGGGAATTCTCCCCTGTGTTGCCACACGGGCAACGAAAATCAGAGCTTTGCTTTTCTGTGGTTTATTTCTTTCTCCCACACAGCCATTAGACATTGTGCCATCAGGAGTGCAATCACAGGGAAATGGTTAAAATAGGAGAATTCCTAAAGTAAAAAAAGTCTCATTGTCATGTAAATACCYACAGCAAAACCAGAGAACGTCAAAAATGAAACCTGTTCCATGCTGCCAACAACTCTGCAAACACAGCTCCATCCATCTTGCTCCCTCCAGAGCATCATCAGCTCTTAAAAAAAAMCCCCTAAATGTGATTTCCCAGCTGAACTGGGAAGCTTTGAAGTGCAGTTGGATGGTTTTGACTTTAAGGAGTCTTCCTGTGCAATTCCAGCAAGAAGTCATTTCTTATATTCTGATTTGGTTTCTTTACAGCAGAAAGGTGCAGAAAGGAAAAAAAAATGACGTGGTTTTGCTGGAGGAGGAGAAGGATTGGGATCTGATCCTCTCAATAGGAGATCTCTGAGCTGCTCCACTKCCAGAGGTCTGAAAGAACCCAGGGAGAAAAAAACTCCTGGGTGGAAAGCAAGACCTGCTTACACAGAGCAGAGGAGGATATCTCCCTGGACACAGAGGGGAAGACAAATTAACGAGCAAGAAATCACTTTCTCCTCCCTCACTCCTCCCCAAAGCCCCACTTGGAGTGTTCAGACAYCAGGAATTCCTGTTCCAGCACTCAGTAATTGAGACAACAGGGCATCCAGGTCCGAAGGGAAAAGCTGGCACAGGTAAGCTGAAATAAAGCTTTCAAGCAGACGTCTCAGCGCCAGTGATTCATTCTTTTTAACATACACGGGGAAAACAAACACTGCCATCGTCAACGCAGGGAACAACAGGGAGTAAACAGCACCTCCTTCCCACCAAAAACGTCCTCCCATGGGCACAGATCTTATCTGAGGGACCCTTGGGAAGGGACTGTCCTCGCTGATGGCTCTGGGGAAAAGAGGTGGGATGGGGGGAGAAGTAGGACTTCACTGAGGGCACTGGGGCCACCAAACAGACACGTGGGCCACTGGCACAGGGTCTGTCCCCTCCAGGGCACAGCAGATCAGTGACACCGAGGGCAAGGGTGGAGAAGCCGCCTAAATGAGAGGACAGAACAAAATCTGGAAATCCTCCTGCAGCAAAACTTCTTCCAGCTGCCGCAGACGGAACAACTTCCCCGAGATGTGACACCGAGACAGGTCCTTCCCCACAGCCCTCCAGGCTCCCAGCTCCTTCCGCGCTCGTTGGTAGCTCAGCACACATCTGCCCTCTGGATGAGTCTGGGGGATGGTGCGTTTTGATGCCAGGGAGCCCCAAAGGTGGCCAAGGAGCTCGTGAGGAGCGGGGAAGGCGCAGGTCGTGAGTCAGCCCCGTGGTTTGGCTGCTGTGCAAGAACCAGCGGCGGGCGAGGGATCCCAAACTGCTCCCAAAAACCGCTCCGGGCAGGGCAAGGGAGACRAACGACGGAGATAAAACACGTGGAAATACAAAGAGAAGAGACGGAGGAGACTGCACACACCTTCCCCATAAGGRAATTCAGGTGATGGGATCTGACACGTGTTGCAGGGGATCTCACCCAGCCTCGTCCCATCCCGCAGCACACGAAGCCACCCCGGCGAGCGGCCCCGGGGCTCTCACTCGCCCTGCCCGTGCCCGGCTCAGCCGATTCGCTTCCCTGCTTCTCTCCCGACCCCACCGCATCCATCACGGTGACGTGCACGCTCCACCTTAGGAAAGCCTGCTCTCGATTTAGCTGCCAAGCGGCGCAGATAGGCTCTGTAAACAGCGGGATGCTGAGGAGAAGGAAAACGTTTCCTTTCAAGGCAAACCGTGCGGCGGGACACCGACTGCCCCAAAGTGCAGCTCCGCGACTCGGGGAGCTCGGACGCTAAACCCGCCGCAGCTAACGGGGACAGAGGTGCTTATTTGCATTCCTGATTGAAAAGCCCCGGAATGCGACGCGCGAGGAGGATCCGCGCTAGGACGGGAAGAGAAGCGCGGCATAAGCTCCACAGTGACTCATCCTTTTCATGTCACATCAACATTAATGCCCGCACATTCAAACCCGACTGCCTCGAGTTAAACACCTTAAACATCCTTAAGCGCTTCCATAGGTTGTCAAACGATAATTTGCGCTGGGAAGCTGCGATTTCCCTTCGCCTGCGGGGAGGGCTCTACACACACAGATTTAGGGGTGGGATTGCAGCATCTCCTGGAGGGTGAGATGGTGACACGCGGGTCCCCCTGACCTGCAGCAATTACCTAAAGAAGCAAAGGGGAAATAAAAAGAAATAAAARGGGGAAAGTGCTGTTTGCCAGATATCCTACCTCGGAGCAAAGCAATTCCCCTCCAGAGCATAAACAATAAAAGAGAAGAGAGGGCACCTGCCCAGCACTACCCAGCGGAGAGCAGGGAAAAGCTCTGGCTTTAGTGACACACTTGGCACTGTGCTGTGTGTGTGTGTGACAGCCCCTGGGCCGCGGGGCATGACACAGCTCCCTTTAACACCCTCCCGGGAGGTGATGCCTGCCTGGATCGGAGCACAGTGGTTGCTCCAGCCAGGATGCCAAAGGCAGCGCTGAATTAATCGTGCCAGTTGGCTGCAGCACAGATTTGGGCATGTACAGCGGGTGAAGAGAGCCCTCAGCACACAATCGACCTGTTCCAGCTCTAAATCACAGGCAAGGCTGAGCAGCTTCACAGGTTTCCTTTTGAAGAGTGGAAAAGTGGAAAGCTATGAAGGAAGCAGTGAATTAATCMATTTTTTTTTTTACTTCTTGCACTTCTATGACCTTCCTCCTGGAGATACTTCATAATTAACTCTTGTCCACCCATGTGAGCCAGGGTGTCCAACCTTCCTTACCTTCAAAGCAAGACTGTGGTAAAGTCTCTTGCTCAAAGGTCATACAGGCAGTCATCAAAATCAATGACAGATTCTAGAAACCTCAACTCCCAGCCTAAAAGATGCAGAAAAACAGGCAAAATAGGGCTGGATTAACACCTGCTGTCAGTGCTGATCAGAGTCGAACCAAACCCAAACCAAAAACTGGTCTGAACAGGTACCTTTTTCACTCAAACCAGAACAACCTGAACTGTTATTTTGTAGTTTTCTTGAAGTCAGACTGGAGCCAAATCAAACAATTCACTGAACTCCTCACAATAACGAGAACTCCTCCCACAGTGCATCAGTAGCAACTAAAGGGGGAGGAGGGACCAGAGAACAAATCTAAACAAAAGTGCTCCTTGAAGCGAGATTTTAGCCCCTGGAAAAGGCAGAGAAATCTTTTCCTGCTACATGGACTTTGCTCTTCATTTCTTCCCGAAGAAGTGAATCAGTATTTGGAAAGGGAATACACAAAWATGTCAATTTTTGCCCACAAACTGTAAATTCCTGCTGCTCTGCTGTAACCAGGACCCTCCGACCATCACTGTTTTGCCTGGCAGGTGGGAGCACCAGCCTGGTGAAGGCTTAAACTCAGGATTTCTGCCTTGTTGAGAGCGGGTTAATTATCAGAAGCCTTTTCCTTAAGAATACAAACTAATTTCTTGACACCAAGTCACTTCTGCCAGAACAAGCCCCATTCTCCCTCGTGTTTACCAGACACAAATGCCACTCATACTTGGTATTCCTCGCAGTTGTGAGGAAGGCTGTGGGAGAAGCACTGCAATCAGATCCCAGCCAGATTCTAAAAAGGGAATTTGGCCGCTTTGTTAAATACCAATGACCCTATTTGGGTCAGGACCAACAACTGGATCCCAACTGGCAAGTCCTTCAGTTGTGCCTTGGGTSGTGAGTGCCTCCTCCCAGCAGCTGTCCACCTCCACCCTGTCACCACAGGGACACTTGCTGCCCTCCCAGCTTCCCAGACATTGCTCCTCACAGCTCCACAGACGGGAATTTTCCCCTCTCCAAGGCCTGCCAGTCCTCAAATCCCGCTGAGCTGCCAGCATCTTCCTGCTCCTGCTGGTTCTTAACCATTTTCTGACCCCTGTTCAAAGTGTGTGCTGAGGAAAGCAAGGAGCATGGAGAAAGGAGCCCCATGGAGAAAGGAGCCCCATGGAGAAAGGAGCCCCATGGAGAAATAAGCCCCATGGAGAAATGAGTCCCATGGAGAAATGAGTCCCATGGAGAAAGGAGCCCCATGGAGAAAGGAGCCCCATGGAGAAAGGAGCTCCATGGAGAAATGAGCCCCATGGAGAAATGAGTCCCATGGAGAAATGAGCCCCGTGGAGAAAGGAGCCCCACGGAGAAACGGGCCCCAAGGAGAAATGAGCCTCATCCACAAGGCCAGGGTGGATGTGCCCTGTCCCTGCCTCTCTCACCTGGAGTCAGCTCCATTCCCTGCGGAGCACGGCAGGAAACCGGGCACGGAGCCATCAAACCACGCAACCCACCCACCCCCACCAGCCCCGGCCCCCAGCCCACCCTGCAGCGCTGCACACCCTCCTCATCACCTGCAGGAGACAGGAAAACCCCGAGCCTCAGGAACCAGGAATTCCCTCTTGCCTCACCGCCCGCTCGCAAACCACCTCCAACTGCGGGCAGCGAGCGGGGAGGGCAGGGGAGCAGGGAAATACCCACATCCGAGCGTGAGTTCCCACCCTGGGCTGGGGCTGCGGCGGGAGATGCTCCCGCTGGGGATGCAGGAGGGCGGGCGATGGGTCGGTGCGGACCCCGGGGGCTCGGGGGTGCGCTCAGCCCGCCGGGGGGGCTGGAGGCAGCATCCCTGCCACGCCGAGTGTCACCGAGCTGTCACCCAGATAACAGCGACTTCCACCGCCACCTCGGGCCTGTTGTTAAGCGTATCTGACACATCCCAGCTCTTTTCCCTTCAAATGCCTCCTCGAGCCGTTCAAATATAGAAGCTGCCTTTCATTAGCCACAGCCTATTACTCATTTCAGTGCCACTCCGGTTGGAACCTCGCTGTTAATTTGACAAAGCCCTCAGCCCATTGTGTGTTAACCATCGGGTGCTTGGCAAGCGCAAGTTTCCCAAGCTCCCGGCACAAATTCCTCCGGCACCGACAGCGTGTGCTCTCGTCTCGYTCCATGGAAATGCGGAGAGAAAAGGATGAAGCTGCGCGAGGATATAAAGATGCAACAAGCACGGTTTGTTCAAGCAGATCTGCACAAAGTCAGGTATAAAAATGAGTTGTCTTCAAGAGGATTTAGAATTGAATCGCGCTGTTTGAGAAGAGCATTACCATTTCTATATAAAACCTGAATTGTTGGTTGTTTGGCTTTTCCAGGAGCTAGATCCTTCCACGTTCCCTCTGCATTTGATTTCATTGAAAAGCCTTTTTCTACCTTCAGCTATTTATGGTGAACTAACGGACAAAAGTGATTCTACAGTGGATCAACTTAAGTAAGCAAATTTTAGTTTGAAGATGTTCTGTTTGGTTGTTTTGTTTTCATTAATAAGTTACTTCAGTCCATGGCACAGAGAGCAATTCCTCTGTTAGTCAAAATGAGAGTGAAAGTGCCTTGCTCAGTCTGCAGGGTGGAGACAGAGGTGCATTTTGGACCACGAAGAGGAAAGACTTAATTCTGACTGATTATCTTTGAGTAATTCTAAATAGCCCTCGCATTTATAAATAGGATTTCATCCAACAATTCAGTCTTCCGGAAAAACTTTATAATTTTCAAAAGGACTGTTCCAAAACCAGTTCTAAACCTGCTTCCCTCCGCAATGCCATTTGGATAATGAAAGACAAACAATTCATCTGAGCACATCGACATGAAAAATCGCTGAAATGGCTCCAACTCGACCAAATACGTTTAGAAACTTCCAAATTGCAAACATCCCAAAGCTCTTCTGCGGCCGCGGGTTAACAGCTCCTTTCGACCGTCATTACTCTTGTCAAAAGTGAACTGAATTTGGGGAAAAGACACATTTCCAGCATCATCCAGCACTTAGCAAAGGCGTTCGAGTGTCCTGAATAGCTTCGCCTTGCGCAATTTGACAAATGTTTGCAAATGGACCATCCCCAGCGATGCAATCCTCCCGGACAGCCTCCACCTGGAGCGACACGGCGCAGATTTTCTAGGCCACCAGAACAAACGTTGGAGCTGGGAGGTCTACATAAATCAAGCCTTCCATTTTTCCCCATCAAACTTTCCCCGAGCGACTTCTTTTGAAAGCACCGCGAGGAAGTCCTGAATCACCGAGCCGCGGTGCGGCTGATGTCATCCCTTTTTTTAAATTCACGTGTGGAAGGCTGAGCGTGTGGAGGCTGCTCAGGAGAGACTGTTCTAGCACCAGGCAGAACGGCTGATACGACTCCCAGCCTTCTGGAGCACAGCTCACTGCCAGATCCCACGTCCCAGCAGGTACARATATTTTTTTTCCTTTGGGAAGTTCCAGCCTTACCGAGGGAATAACCTCTCCTGACCCAAGGATACTTCCCTGGCCTTTTTTTCCCCCCCAGTTTTTTTGCATGTGGCCCTTGACGTTGCCTCCAGCTGAAAAGCCAACACGCAAAATAAATTTTCTCCAAGGTCATGCACTCCTTACAATGCCTTTATTTGCCAGTTGGTGAAGTATTTWAAAAAATGAAAACTTCCTTATTGTGAAAGGAGCTAATGTCCCGTTTAAACGTAACAGAGAATGAGAGGAGATGCAACTAGAAATCTAATCACTGCTTCATAGCTAAACCACAAGCTTAGCAGCTTTCTTTTGTGCCCTGAAGGTCCCAGGCACCCTCTCTTTGCAAAGACAATATATRGCACATCCAAATGCAAATCTATTCCTCTCTTTATTTCTATATTCAGCTCCCTGGCTGATTACAGGGAGACGTGTATGTGTTCAATAGGTCCTCCTGCTTCTTTAAATAAGTTTAATAATACCCTTTTTATTTATGGGAGCCTGAAGTACAAAGGATGCAATGCAGGAGCTCTGCGAGAGCAGAAAAGAGAAGAAAAGCGAAGTCGCTGAAGATACAGCCTGGCGAGGGCTCGGTAATTCAACACTGTTGATTCTATAGAGACCAACGACTTTTATTATGCACAGATCCTCCGAGGGGGGAAAAGCCCCACAGTTACGAACTTGCAAAGGAAAAGAATCCGAGCATCTCTCGTGCAAGCGCAGAATTGGCTAAAAAGGCAGCTTTAAAACCAGGGCAGCCCCCCGAACATTTCAGACCTCATTGCCGCTTCCTTCTGGCCGCTCCGAACAACCAAGGTCTCTCCCCATTAAAAAGTTGTATCAAAAAAAAAAATTAACAAGGAGGGAAAATGCAACAGAAYGCCCCTGGAAGGACTCGGTCAGAGAGCCGGGACCCCCCGCTCCGGCTGCGGGAGCAGCCGAGCCCCGCGCTCAGCATCCCCGCCCGCCGCGGAGCGCCCGAACCCAGCGCATCGGAAACATTCCTGCCACGCTCCGCTTCTCCCGGGCTTCTCGGAACGCCCGGCTTCTCCCCCTCGGAGCCGGGGGGCGGCACGGCCGCCGCCGCTCGCCCGCGGCATCCCCGGGGCAGGACGCGCCCCCCGCCCCGGCCCCGCGCCCCCGCCGCTACCTGCCAGCGTCTTGTGCACCGTGTTGCCCATCGCTCGCTCGCTCGGCGGCGCGGCGGAGCCCGGGGCCGCCCGGAGCTCCGCAGGGCCATGGACAGCGCCCGCCTCCCGCTCCGTGCCCGCCCCCGCCCCCGCCCCGCCCCGCCGAGCCGCTCCTCCCGAGCCGCGAGTGCCGCTGCTCCGTCCCCATCCCCGCCCGGTGCCTCTGCGGGATGTGCTGATCTCGTCTCATCCCTGCCCCGATGGCTCTCCGGGATGTCGGTGATCTCCTCCCATCCCTGCCCGGTGTCTCTCCGGGATGGCGATACCGCGGGTGGGGTGCGGAGCTCCGGCGAGCACCCGCTGGCATCTGTCGGAGGAGCTGCCAGCCGAGGCTTCGGGCAAACGCGAGCCCGGCTCTTCCCCGGAGCCCCCACCGACCCCCGACAGACCTTTTGCCTCTCCCTCTTAGGAAAAAAAAATAAATCTTCTCTCTCCCGTAGCCAAACCCGTGGTTTGGAGAGCATCCAGCTCAGAGCACACCTGCCCATCAGCAACACCTTCCCGAAGGTGTTTCCAGCATCACCGGGAAACACTGGGGGTCGATAAACCCGAGCTCTTTCCCTCTCCGTGTCATTTCCTTGCGGGTGACCTTGGATAAGCCACTTTGCATCTCAGTGTCACGGCTTCCCCACCTGGGAATTGAGGGAATTAGCAGGAGCGTTGTGTCGGCAAAGGCGTGATTAGTTTGAAGCACGGCGGTACCACGGTGACGAAGGACACCTCAGCCCACAGCCAGCAGTGCGGGAGCGACAATATTGGCTTCGCGAGTTCCCTCCCTGCAGATCTCAGACAGAAAAACACGTTTATAGCCCCATCTGAGAGGAGCAAGGGCTCCCTCCCTCCTCCCGGCCACACTTCTGCTGCCCCAGGGGTGACGATGCTGAGAAGTGAGGGTGCCAAGCCTTTCCTCTCCGAGGCAGCTTCCAGAGTTTTAAAACTGGAGAAGTGGGAGCCGCAAAGCTGCAAAATGTGCTGCAACCAACACACTGGGCTCATGACACGGTGCACAGTGTTTGGGAAAAGCCACCGTGCCCCTTAGCAGCAGTCACCTCTGTGGACTAGCACACGTCCTGGGTCACCAAAAAAAAAAGAGGTGGAAAGAAGGGGAGAGCCAAGGATTAGTAGCTCAATAGCCTGACGGAGATCAGACTCTGATCTGTTATAGAGAAGCTAAAATAACAAGCCTTTAATCCCTAGATCATGTCGGACAGGTCAAGAGTGGCTCAGGAGATGAGAGAGGACAGAAAAACCTAATTTCCAGTATATTTTTTTTTGCTATCATACGGATTTGTTAAAAATGGGATTATCGAACGAGACACCAGCAGCTGCTCTTAAAAGCGCTTGCACCCATCTGCTGTCTCCTTCGGTTAGCACATGTGTCCCACCGCCTTTGGAGCAGGAGCTGTCAGAGGGCAGCAGGAGCTCGCTGGAGCCCAGCGCTCCTCTGCGGGGAAGAGGGGAGGGCAGCAGTGTCACCCTGTTGGCACAGAGGGGAAAGTCCTCGTGTCACCAGACAGCGGGGAATGGGAGGTTTCGCTCATCGCGGCCGCTTTCCCTCGGCAGGGAGTGGCAGTTGTTATCTTAGGGCTTAGATGAGCCTGCGGAAGCCGGCGGCAGCAGCCGGCTCCGCACAGCCCGGTGCCTGGGGCTGCCCGGGGGCTGCCCACGCGTGTGCCGTGCGTGGGCTGGGTGCCACCTCCCGGGCCCTGTCCCCGTCCCTGTCCCTGTCCCTCCTGCCGCACCAACCCACAGACGGTGGCTGCCCGTCCCAAGGGTGGCCCAGCCCTTCCTCCGCCCCARAGCGAGGCAAAAATAGAAGACAATAAAATGGAAATGCACATCCTCGGGACGCGGAGGCAGCCTCCAGGAACGCAATCAACGCTCCCGCTCCTTGGCACTGTAAAAACGGAGAGTTTGTTGAAATAACCCGCGGCACACAATGCAAAACGATACTCCTGAGAAATGGCTCAGCAGGGAGGATTTTCACCCTCCCCAGAAACCACACTGAGAGAGAACAAGAGAGCCAGAGCTGGACACTGAGCTGGGGCTGAAAGGCACCGCAAAGTCAGCCTGGAGAAAAGCAGAGAGGAAGCCGACTGGCCCAACCAAGGCCCCACAAAYGAAAGCTCATTAGCATTTTGAAATTCTTTCCGCTCCAGCACRTTTTGATAACTCTGGATAACACACTCCAGTAGTTTCTTCTGTATGCCTGGCGGATGGCTGCTCCTCTGAAGAAACCCCTTCCCTCTCTCCCCCTCACTCTGGCCAAGGGACAGCATGACCTGCACACATGGGTGTCACTTGCTTTGGTATCTGCTTTCTCATAAATATAAARTAGTGATATCACCTAAACTCCTGAGTTTTTTTTATCCCTAGACCTCAAACCGTTTTGCAGACAAGGTGAGTGACATTATCCTTATTTCATGAGTGATGAAACTCAGCCACAAGGAAGCCAGGAGACACGTTCAAGGTCAAGTTGCCCATTGGCAAACTCGGGAGCAGCCACAAAACTCTGTCGGACCAACTTCCAGGACTGGACACTTTTTGCTRCACACATGGTACTGCTGCTTCTCCCTCTGCATTTTCTGTTGTCCCCCATAACAAATTCATCTTAGTGGGATCYGTGGAATACGATCAGGATAATACCATGCGAAGGAAGAACTCTCTGGAAGGCTTTCTGTATCACACTGATGTCAGACATCTGCTTCCCAGCTCTCTGTAATCACTTCTAAATCTCACTGTGCAGGGATGTGTACCCAGGCCTTCAAATATGGGACCAAAAAAAAAGAGGAAAAGAGAGACAAATTTCTTTCTGAATCCAAAATGTGATGACTTCCACAGACTGGGATCTGACACAAACCCTCCTATGTACACCCACACGGGCCAGACCCCTCACGGGAGGGTCTGGGCTGCGCTGCCTGGTAGGAGTCATAYAAACACATTTGTATAAATGTAATGTTCCCGGAGATGCAAATGCCTTACAAGGAACAGCTAAACATCCACTGATTGTCACCAGCGCGAGGAGGAACTCTTCCTATGGCATCAAATGGGCTGCATTGTCTTTGTAAATCCCCCGGGGGCTCGAGTTTGGGGGATGAAAGCCGCTGTGAGATGTAAGGTACCTCCGGGAGCAGCTGCCGTTCCTGTCTCTCTAACAGATGGCAGTAAATAATGACAGGCTCGGCTCTGTCAGCGACAGCGAGATAAAACACCGAGAAATGCGTCTGTCTCTGGGGCAGGGAGCCCTTAAGGGGAGTCTCCTCCGATCCCACATCCCAGCTCTGGGCGGGATGCACCTTCCCCGGCTCTGGAGCCCCAGCTCCCGCTGGCTCCCAGCAAAGCCCAGTTCCGCTGCTCCTCTCTCAAACTGGCCACTTCTGCCTCACTCGCAGCTGAGCTCCGCTGAAATCCTGGGGACCTCCCAGATTTATGTGTCTTTCCCAAGGAGCAGATTGCTGCTGCAGAGCTGTGTCTAACCCTGCTCCGCAGCCTGGGGCTGCCAGCTCCCTCTCCCATTTCACACCCTGCACCTTCAGCTCGCGTTTTTTCCCTTCTCTGTGACTCTGAATCCGAGGAGATGCTCAGAGCATCCATTTCTCCTCCAGCTCCATCTGCCTGGAGCTCTGAGACTGCCCAAACCGCTTTCCCTTCCATTACATCTCACCTTGAAGCCTCCCTTTCCCTCCCCTGCTTAGCGGGAGCTCCCTGGGAATTCTCAGAGGCTGCGGCTGGAAAATGCCCTGGAAAACGATGTGAGGGGACTGTCCGAGCCTACAACGCCCTCCCCACGTGCAAACACCACCACGTCCAACAGAGTGCAGTTCCTCTGAACGCACACTAGTCACACTCAACACAKTTTCTTCAACAGATCTTTCTCCAGCATGGAAGCAGCATCATGGAAATAATTCCTTCCTCTCGACACAAGTTCATTTCCGTGGCTGTGCTCAGTGGTGTTATGTGCTTTCCCCTGTGGCACTCAAGCTCCTGCCAGCACCTTGTGTTTCCTCTCCTCCTCCTTCTGGCTGAGGGGTCTGTCCAGGAGAGAGCAGATTTGCCTGATAAAAGCAAACGCAACTCGTCTCACAACTTCCCAGCCTCCGCATCTCGCCTATGGAAGGAGAGTACTAATAAGCCTCTCTCCTACTTGGAGACGAGTGGAGGAAAAAAAAAAAAAAAAAGRAAAATAGCTGTTCCCTGAATTCCCATCATCCACATTTAAAGGGGTATTTGTTTAGGAGGGATGCATGCACAGAGCATCCTCCGGCACCGCACAAAGCMGTGCTGCCACCCACGCCTCCCGACCGCCGAGAGCAACCACGTCCCTCCCCTGCTCTCAGCACCAGCACAGGATGCTCGGGGTCTCCACAGGTCATGCTCAGAAACTGGTTCTGGCTTTTTTATTTTCCCCTCTAAGTAATGAAGGGAAGCGGGAGCTTCCAGCACAACAGCAGGAAAATCTTCCCAAGAGCTTCTTGAACTGGCCTTGACTAGGCAGCGATTGAAGCCGTTTCCTGATGCGAGCGCTCGGTGCCTGCTGCAGATTTGGCTTATTYACCCAAAGCTGGCAGATCAAACCACGCTTTCGGGAATACAGGGCCCAGTGGTGCTGGGCCAGAGGTGAGCCACGGGATGTGATGGGTCCTGTGGTCAAACAAGGCCTTTGTGGCTTGCAGAGGAGCAGCGACCATCTGCCCCGACAGAGTTCTCTATTTAAAGTGCAGCAAGTGGCTGCGACGTGTGCCAGGGCATGGAGAAGCCATCTCTGATGAGATGCCAGAGCAACTCYGGGCTGCAGAACATGTGGGCATTCCTGGCAGAAAGGGATTTCACCACGGATTCCTCAGCCACGGGAATTAAAGCCCAGGCAGAGAGAGGAAAGGGAAATGGTGAAACCACAGCGCAGCAAAGCACGGCTCGGTGTCACTCGCACAAGCCACGTCCCAAACRGCTTTGGGAAGTGCAAGAACAGTCCCCAAACAGCAGCAGAGGCTGCCAGGAAGGGCAGAAGCCAGAGTGGCAGTGAGGAGGAGGATGGTGATGATGATGCAGGGAGGAGCAACGAGAGCAGAGCCTGCAGAGAGAAGGAAGCAGCAGCAGGGAGCCTTGGTGACGGCATCTTTTCCCGGGAAAAGCGTAGCTGGGCTGATTGTTCTGCCACGGAATTATTCAGATAAACAAAGGTGCTTTCTCCCCACCCTTTCCACGGGCACGGGGAGCAGAGGGGYTCCTGGCCACGATGGAACAAGGGCCAATCCTGCAGCCCAGAGCCCCAGCCCTGCTGGAGATGCTCCCTCTGCCAGTCCCAGACGAGTGCCCTTTGCTCCGGCGGGGGCGGAGGGTGGGCTGGGCCCATGGAAGGAAGAATTTCCAATTTAGAAACAAACAGAGGCAGTTCCTATTATTGTGAGCGGAATGTCAGCATCTCTGGTCCCGAGCACCACTGTCAACAAACAGGCTCACAAATGCTCCTTCAGCATCAGCCAAAATAAAACCCATGAAGGCATCTATAACTCAGCATTCACTCCACACACAACAAGCTCCCCTTTTTCTTTTTAAACCCAGTCTTGTCCACGTAATTTTAACATAAAGGAACTGGTTGTGGGCTGTGTTACCAAATGAGTCATCATTTTATGTGAGAGCGTAATATGATTTAGAGAATTCTTGGCACACCCGTGTGGATTATGCATTATAATCTCTTAATTTGGACTGTTAGTGCTGTGTGTCAGTGTCWGGAGCAGGAGGGAGAGAGCGGGAGGGAATTACAGTCTGAGCTCTGCTCCTGCTTTGCTGTGTGACCTTCATAAAATGTGTCGCCCTCCTTCTGCCCTCCTTCCTTCCCCTGCAGAGCAGGAACACGCCTGTGCCTTCAGCAGGGTCAGGCAATGCTCACCCAGGAGATGTTGAGAACATTACATAAGTGCAAATGATTATTTCAATAAGGGAAGGAAAGCAGAAGGACTTTCYTTCCAACGCAACAGGCTCATCTTGGGAAATATCGGATACAGTCTCTGGGTGCTGGACACCAATCACAAGCTGAYTGGGGATAAGGATTTTCAGATAATGAATAGGAATTCCTAACAGGAAACCTAGGGATTTGCAAACTGGGATTCTTYGGAAAACAAGCGTGATTTCTGACAAATATTTATACGCACAGGATAAATAAAAGCCCTTGGGGAAATCCCTTCCCCTTCCCCTTCTCCTTGGGGAGACTCCCAGCATCCACGTGGTGCCGGGCAGCCTCCGTGGGGGAAGTGGAAGTGCGTGTGGATCAGGAGCTGGGGACACTCATCCACTTCAGGCTGGACTAAAACTCCAGACACTTGTCCACTTCAGGCTGGACTAAAATTCCGGAATCCGTTTACCCAGCGCCGCTTGTCAGAGCGGAAAAGTTTGGGATCAGAGTGTGCTCGGAGATCCAAACAAACAAACCCGGGCGGGAACATCTGCAAGGGTTGCTCCTGACCCCCCCAGGCTGTCCATTCCCTCTGCTTCTGGGAAATACAAACTGACCCATATTCAGCCAAGGGTCACTGGGCAGGGAGCAGAGCTGGTATCCATTTCCAAATCTATCCCATTCCCCTCAGTGAGATGCCTCCTGAATCCATGGCATCTGCCTTTGCACCGTTCCCACCGTCCCTGGCCTGGGAATAGCAAGGAGGATGCATTTTGGGAGACACAAACGCCAAGACGAATTCTGGGAGACTGAGAAATCCTCCCCAGAAGGAAGAAGAAAATTCTGCGGAAGAAATGAAGAAAAAACCCCTACATCTGCTGGCAGGAGGGGTTCTCCTGAGCTCCCTGAAAAGCAGCCAAGGAGAATCTGTCAGAATTGGGAGGCATCTGGGGGACGTAACCGGCCTGACTGAAGCCCAGCTCTTTCCCAGGAAAGCAGGAGAGSTGTCGGTGACAGGCAAAGCAGGCAGACACAGCCGACCTGTGGGAGCTCTTTGGGGAACAGGTGACAAGCGAGAAACACAAACACAGGAGCTCACGTGCCCCTGCTTCGAGCTCTCTCACCTGTTACTGATTCCCCCAGGCAGGGCAATGACTGAAAGGCCACTTTGAAATGGAGTAGTTGATAATATTTTACATCTTGGGAGCTCATGGGAAAACAAACCAAACCAAACCAAACCAAACCAAACCAAACCAAACGAAACCAAACCAAACCAAACCAAACCAAACCAAACCAAGATAAATCCCACATTTGCTGTCTCTGTCACCTTCTAAAAATGGGACCAACTCCCTAAGTCTCTACTTAGGAGTTATTCTCTTGAAATGCAGCAGTAAGAGGGGGCACAGGGCTCCTGGATAGGCAGCAAACTATGAAGTTAAAAACCACCTTTCACTTCTTGCTTGACCTTCCTGATCTTTTCATGCATAATATAGCAAAAGGGAGCTGACCCTTGGTGACTTGTAGTTAATTTATAAGCAAGCAGCTCYGTGCCCAGGGGATGTCTGTGCTCCTGTGCCAGCTCCCCAGGCACAAACCCATTGCCTGAGGGGCCAGGGGCAGAGCACAGCCCACCCAGACCCTACAGCTCTGCTCGGCTGGGCCTGCCAYGCCAGGGCCACACAGGGACTGTCCTCAGAGTGTCATCTCAGAGATAAATGCACACAGGGACACAGAATCACTGTGATACTTGCCTGGAGGGTTTATGGAGAGAAGCCAAACTGGCACGAGAGGCTCAAGGTGTCCCCCAGGCTCGGCCGTGGGTTCACATTCGCTCCCACGGGCACCACAGGGATTCCTGTGTGCTCTCACAGCTCTTCCTTGGGGGTTTTCCCAGAAGAGATTCCCCCCTGGCACAGCCTCAGCGAGCAGAACGTGGGTCTTTGGCTGAGGGGTTCGTGTTTGCCCCTCCTGGGGGCTCCTCTTGTTGCTGCAAGGAGGGGACACGCGGAGCATCGTTTCTGCTGGTACCCAGCGCTGCCCAAAGGCCACCGGCTTGGGGGGGCAGTGGGAGTCTCTGGGGGACAAATGTGGCAGTTCCTCAGGGCAGTTGGGTTCTGAACCCTCCCCTCCCTGCTCAGCACCTCCCAGAGGGCCCCTGGTCACAGCACAGGTCCTGGCAGGGCCCTTCTGCAGCACCTCTCTCAGCTCCGAGGTCGGTGCCATCTCCAGAACCCCCCCAACGGGGCAAAGCCTCACCAAAACCCAGCCAAATCAGCCCAAACACAGTAGAGCAGGACAGCGAGAGGCAGCAACGGGCAGGTAGTGCAAGGACTGGGGTGGGCAGTGCCAGCTCACGGCAGCGATGCCACCAAACACCCCGGGAATTCCAATCGGAACCCAAACACTGCGATGAAAGAGAACCCAAACGAGAGACACTCACCAGACTTCCCCTCAAGTGAGAACCCATCAGAGCAGCACGAGTGCTGTCACCCCCTTTGTGAGCTCCTGCTCTCTCCTGTTTTCCACAGGTCATCCTTCCGGAGCCGCGGCCTGGAGCGCTGACCCCGCGGGGGAGACACTGCTGCCTCTGTCCCCGGCCCCGAGAACACGGACCCCAGAGACAAAGGATCCCATCTCAGCCGTGCTCTTCGGGGCAGAACGAGACATGAGTTATGGATTTATACACACACATGCCCATCTATTCATCCTTTCAGCAAACAGTTCATGAAGTGTGCCTCGAGCCTTTCTGAATCGAGCAATTCTCTGCTTAGACAATCAATCCCTAACTGAGACTCTGCAGGGAAAGACATCATGTTGCAGGAATGCTGCAGAAGCTGTTGCATATACTGTTTCCTTTGTTGAGAATAGCATCTTTGCCTTGGATATATTTTTTTTTTTTTTTCCCCTCCTTAGCCATTTAATTTCATGAAACGGGGCCCAGTTCCAGCAGGCAAGAAGAACACAGCTAGGTTTTGCTTCTCCTTTCCTGAAAGGCTGAGAAACCAGATTTCAAAAATGTGCTTAGTGGGCGTTTGGTGGGACGAATTCTCTCCCAGAGTTCGGCATTTTTGAGAGAGAGCAAGAGCTACATTGCATATGGTGCCTGGTTTTTCTTCCCTAACAGGTAGCCTAGAGATTTGCTGGCTCTCCTGCCTTGAAAAAAAAATCAGAGTAGCTGCTTTAATTCAAAAAAAAAAACCCTGCAAGAGGCTTCAGGTCAGACCTTTTGTCCAAAAGGCTCAGTGCAGGAATTTGTAGAAGTGCTTGTGTGTAATGAAAAGCAAATTATACTTTGACAGGAACCTAAAGGGCAGGCAGCTCCGGGGGGCAGGGCCTGTCTTGTCCTCTCCAGCCCAGCTCCAAACCCGGCAGGGATTCTCCCAGCCCGTGGCTGGGGCTGTGTGCTCACCTATAACCACAGTAACAATAAAAACCCTGCTGAGGATCAACTGATTCACCTCCCAGAAGGGCTGTAAAAGCAGATGGAGCTGCCTGGGATGTCAGCAGGATCAGAGATTCTGCACCCGGTGGAGTCTAAGGGCATCTTCCACCGTTCTTGTCCTTGCAGAGCTGGCAGAAAGGCACAAATGGGCGGGTTTCAGTCCTTCCCTGGCCTCTGATGTCACCCAGCAGCTCTCAACCAAGCCTGTTCCCTGCATCCCCATTGCGGGGAAAAGGTGCTAGGGCTTGGGTGGAGACACTGTAAAACCCAAGGGTGGTTCCACTGCAACCAGTGACCTTAAACCACTGTAATCAGTGGTCCTAAACCACTGTAACCAGGGATCCTAAACCGCTGTAAGCAGGGATCCTAAACCACCGTATATAGGGATCTTAAATCACTGTAACCAGAGATCTTAAACCACTGTAACCAGGGATCCTAAACCACCGTATATAGGGATCTTAAATCAGTGTAACCAGGGATCTTAAACCACTGTAATCAGTGGTCCTAAACCACTGTAACCAGGGATCCTAAACCGCTGTAAGCAGGGATCCTAAACCACTGTAACCAGGGATCTTAAACCACTGTAACCAGGGATCCTAAACCACCGTATATAGGGATCTTAAATCACTGTAACCAGGGATCTTAAACCACTGTAGCCAGGGATCCTAAACCACTGTAACCAGGGATCCTAAACCGCTGTAAGCAGGGATCTTAAACCACTGTAACCAGGGATCTTAAACCACTGTAAACAGGGATCCTAAACCACTGTAACCAGGGATCTTAAATCACTGTAACCAGGGATCTTAAACCACTGTAGCCAGGGATCCTAAACCACTGTAACCAGGGACCTTAAACCACTGTAAACAGGGATCCTAAACCACTGTAACCAGTGACCTTAAACCACTGTAATCATGGATCCTAAACCACTGTAACCAGGGATCCTAAACCACTATAACCAGGGATCCTAAACCACTGTAAGCAGGGATGCTAAACCACTGTAACCAGGGATCCTAAACCACTGCAAGCAGTGACCTTAAACCCCTGCAGAAGGACCAGGGTGAAGCCCTGAGTGACCACAGGGGCATTGCAGGAACAGGCAGGTGGAGTTCTCCAGGTGCCACTGGAAAAGGGTCAGGGAACAGGCAGAAGGAACAAAGTCCTAATGAAGGACACTCCCATTTCTCTGCATTCTTATCAGCAAAATAAAACAATTGCCAAGATGTGCTACATCTGCACAACTGCCTCCAAATTAAATGTACATCCACGTTCTATAAATATCAGTAATCCTCCTATGAAGCATCAGTAATTCTTCAAATCTACTGGGATTTTTCCTCAGCTGCCAATTTTAGAGTCTTCCCAGGAGATACTGGCCTGAACCTGCTATCTCAGCTATTAAATAAAGACAGGATATTTTTATTAAAAAAACCAAAGCACCCCCTTGAGACTCAACAGTTCAGACTGGAGATAACCACCCCCGAGTCACGCAACGTGGTTTGAGACTCCAATAAATCACAGAATCGAGGAAACAGAAAGGCTTGGGTTGAAAGGGACCTTAAAGATCATTTATTTCCAACCCCCCCTGTCATGGGCAGGGCAGTAGCTGCAGTTACAAAATCTTGCCACACCTGCCGTGGCCATTTTTTTTTTCAAGTTTGGAGTCTAAATCCCTGTTTTTCCTCTGTGACTTGGAGGGGGATACAGGAGTCRTCTCCTCCTTTGAGAGGCACTTTGAGGGAGGCAGCTGAAGGACAACTACTCCAGCACCACGTGGATTTGGGGATGTTTGCAAAGCCACAGGAATCAGAGGGAGAAAACGGAATTCATTACGCCCCCAGGCTGGGTTTGGGCTCAGAGATGTCTCAGATGATGAGGATGTTACAAAACTCAGGAGGACTTTAAAGCCTTTCTCCCGTGGTGCCAGAGAACCAGATTTTTGGTTGATGTTCAACCTTTCCCTTTGAAACTTCCCATCCCAGGCTTTGGATGCTCATAAATGAAGACCACTCTGGCACATCACAGCACGAGGCGAGAGGTGAAGCAGTGCCCTGACTTTTCCAAAGCCAGCACCAGCACGTGCRCTCCTGGCAGCTGGTTCTCCCAGGAGAAGGGCCCAGCTTTCCAAAAAACAGCTTTCCAAAGCATCCCACACAAACTTATGAGGAAAACAAGATACACCCCAAGCAGCAACAGCTACGAACCATTTCTGTCAGGGTTTTTTATAGGTTACAGCACATCCAGAGCAGGGAGGTGAGGCACAGCTCCCCAGGAAGGCTGGACATGTCCAGGGAGGGACATGGATTCAGGGCACTGCTTCCTGTGGGGTCGTGCTGGGACACCTCAGCTGTGTCACTGCTCCAGGATGGATCTGGGATGCCCCTGGATGTGCTAAGGGATGGGTAGGTGCCCGCAAGTGAACTGGCCCTGGGCTGTGTGGGGCTGCCTGGGCCGTCCTGGCTGGCTCAGAGATCTCAGAGCTCGTGGCAGAAGCTCTGCAGAACTTCAGCAGCTTCTTGGAGGAAAACTATTGACAGGCATGGCACGGAAGAGGAATTCAATCCCAGTGTCTTCCAGCTGGTTCAGCTCTTTTCCCCTTGAAGCAGCTTCATGCTGGCAGCAGATACGTTGCTCCCGGTGTCTTGGCTGTGGCACTCAGCTTTCTTCATTCCAGCTCCTCTCACTGAGGGCATCCTTTGGCCTGGACAGGGTTTGCCCAGAGTAGGAACTGCACTGAGTTTTGAGATGAAATCAGCAGAAAACCACTCCGAGATTTTCCTCTGACCAYGCATCCACCCTGTGTGTTTTAAACCCACATCCATCCCGAAGGAAAGGGCCCGTTCTTGTTACTGAAGTGTTTGATTGAAAGTGATGCCTTAAGGATTAGCTTTTGGATTTTTCTAACCCTGCACTCTACTAGTGTGTAATTCTAAAATCCATATTATGTGCTTCACCTTCTTGTTAGACAAAACATTCTCTCTAAGCCTGGAAAACAAGGTCACTATCCTAGGCCTAAGTATAAACAAAAGYGAGTTGGGAGGGAGTGAATGGGGGAATATTACTTCATTACCTGAAACTGTAATTGGACAATTAACTTCTGATAAGCAAATGTACCAAACTTATATCTGGGGGGGAAAACTCGTGATCGGGATCCATCTTGGTCTAGCCTGGCATCGGCAAGGCTCTGTACCAGAGGTGTACCTCTCGAAGGCCTCYAATAAATTCATACTTTTATTCACTAACTTTGTTCAGACTCTGTTTCAGGTACTCCCAATTTTAGGCATCAAAAGAAAAGGGGAAGCAGCATCTTTTATCGACCTCTGTGCAGTAAAAAGGAGCTGATGTCTCACGATCCTTGTGGCACCTCTTGGTCTTAAGGACACTTCACAAGGCATCATCTCCCCTGCCTGGCACGGGCTGAGCCTGCTGCCTTCCCTGTGCTCGTGGCTCCCCCCAGCCCATCCATCACCTGCCTCTTTATCTGGCAATGATGAGGGAATTATGCGTGTGAGCAGCCATGTGCACCACAGGGTGTCATTCCTGGCGTCCCACAGCAAACATTTTTCCCGGTGCCAGCAGGTGCTTCCATCCTTCATCTGGACTTTTACGAGCGGAGCTGCTGTGCCTCTCCTTCCAGCTGCTCCCGCTGTGTGGCTGCCAGCTGCGTGCCAGCTGGAAAAAAAACCCAAATAACCCAACTAGGGCAGGTTTCTGGGTCACCTGGAGCGGTTCGGTGGCACTGCCACCACCCTGCAGCTTGGCTGGCAGAGGGAGAAGGCACCAGGGTGGTAACAAGCCCAGCTGCTGGCTCCTCAGGCTCCCTCACACTCGAAAAAGCTCATAGCACAGCACAAAAAACCTCACCGTGGCCAGGAACAGACCCCTGAGCCGTGGGGAGGGGTGTGGGAGGACCGGACCAGGGGTGGCCCAGGGCTGGCTGCAGCCCCATGAAGGCACTGACAGGGAAGCCCTGGCACAGGGAAGCCCTGGCMCAGGGAAGCTCTGGCACAGGGAAACCCCTGGCACAGGCACTCAGGGTTTGCTGTTGCACGAGCAGGGAATGGCAGCCCAGGAGCAGCTCCCAGGGTGTGAGAGGGCTCCACCTCAGCAAAGAACAGGGCTGGGGCTGGGTGACAGCAGCACCTCTTCACCTGTTCTGCACCGTGGCTGCACAAGTCCCTCTCCACTCACCACCCTCACCCAGCCTGGGAGATGTTTATTCCTAAAATCAGTGGGATTTATTCCTGTATCAGTGGGGTTTGACCTGTAGCATCTCTCTGTATTTCTGGGCCACACRCAGTCCTGCTCAGCCTGGAGCTGCAGCTCTCTTCTGCCCCAGTCCTGGAAAGGACTCAGGGCTGAACTCTGTCTGGAAAGGGCTCAGGGCTTTTCAGTTCACATCAGGCTCCAAAACCACTCCATCTCCGAGCTGTGTCAGTCCCACTCTCCAAAAACCCGAAGGTCAGACCACACAGAGCGTTCAGAACCCTCCCATCACAGCAGCCTGGAGCAGATGGATGGTGCTTCAGGGTCTGAAACCATCTACAGTCCCCAGAAATATCAGATGCAGACTCCTGAATCCCTCTCTGAAGCAAGCAAAATCCCTGATTTACAAGACATGGAATCGGGAATAACAGGACACGGGTTCACTTTCCTTAGTTCTTTATCTGTAAGCGTTCCAGATCTGTCCAAGGAACATATCCCACAAGGCTTATCAGAGCAGCCACCACAAAGGAGAACAAAGGAAACACCAATCATTTCCAGCAAATCAGAAAAGTGACAAGCTTTAACCTTCAGAAGAGAGCAGATTCCTGCAAAGGGTTTGGCTGCTCTGTCTTGGAGTTTCCTTTTCCCCRGTCCCAGTTTCCTAGCAAAAGTTTCCTCAAACAATAGAGATTGGCATCAAAAGAAGAAAGGGGAGGGGAAAAAATGAAAAGAGCCCTCCTTTTACAAATAGGCTTCAAATGGAAGGACAGGACTTGTCCCTCGGGAGGAATTGGTCCCTCCTGGCAGCGCTGGGGCCTCAGGTCAAGGCACACAGGGCACAAAGGTGCTTTTGGCTCCCTCTCCCTCCCTTTCTACGAGCAGGAATTAGGGACTGGGAAGTGGCTGCTCATACCACATAAAGCAGGAGTATGAGGTGCTCAGACCTCACAGCACAGCAGCCCCCACGAGGCTGCTGAGCCACCAGGAGGGTCTGGGAGCACCTTCCAGGGGCTCAAAGGAGAGCACAGCCTCCCTGAGGCACAGCCAGGAACGGGCTCAGGGGATGGGGTTGTTCCTGGTCTGGGAATTGGACACAGCCTCACCCTGCTCCCCTCTGGCATTAATTCCCTCTGCAGCTTTGCCCAGCTCAGGTGCATCAGCATCCTCAGAGGCAAAGCAGACTTTGACAGGTCTCCAGAGATAAAACAGCTGAATTTGGATAACCTGGAAACGAGGGGTTGGCCCAGGCACCACAGCGACCCTGCTCTCCTTTCAGAAAAGGCTGGGCAGCACGTGCTGCTCATCCAGCAGGAGCCTGTGGGAATTCTGCCCAAGCTGAGGATGCGCTGGTTTAAAAGACAGTATCACCTAAATAAGAAGAGAAAATAAACCACACAAACACCCCTGTGACTGCCAGGAAAGACAACAGGCGTGGGTAAGGAACTACCAGAGATTCCTTGAGAGCTGCAGGTGTTGGATACAGCTGGATAACTGCTTGGGTTGCCATAAATCCGAACTCAAGGGCCTCTTTTTTCCTGGAAGAGGCTTTTGAAGCCCCTACAAGGACCAGTGAAACCCTTCCTGTCTTACCCACACGTGTTTCCCTCACCCAGGAAGAACACAGGCATCTCACACCCTCTTGGTGGGGAATGAGGCACCACCAGAGGGTCACAGAATCATTTGGAAAAGCCCTCCAAGGTCAGCGAGTCCAAGCTGTGACCGATCCCCACCCTGTCAGCCAGCCCAGAGCAYGTCCATGGCCCATCCCATACATGTGTCTCTATTTTCCTCCTATCCCAACTCAGACCCCGTTATTTTACCACCTTTGAACCCAACTGGGCAGGTAATCCCAGGAAAGGTTTGTTTTTGAAAGCCACTGCCCCAGCACAGCACAGCTGAGGCAGGAGCTGCAGAAGGGCAAGTGCTGCTCCCAGGAATGTGCCCCGACCTGAACAACGAGGTGTGCGGGAGACTCCTCAGGGCTTTGCTGGCTCCCAGGACAGCTCAGGCACAGACTTCTGGCAGCTCTTTTGGATGGTTCAGGGTCAGTGGAAAACTCCCCAAGCCTCAAACGGGGGACAGTGGCTCTGGGAGAACCTGCCTGGGCAGGGGGTTGGACTGGATGCTCTCCAGAGATCCCTTCCAATCCCACTCCGTGATTACAGCAAAGCGAAACTKCAGGGATTTCCCCCATTACCGCAAATCCTCATCCAAACGTTGGCTCAGCAGAGGGAAGAACTGGAAGAACAGCTCGACCACAGATGCTCCTGCTGAACTGAATTGTTACCAGCACATCCAAGGCTCCCCTTTGCTCCCCCAGAGAGGCCGTGGCCGTGTCCCGACAGGAGTTTCCCTGGGAGAATTCAACTGCACTGATGTTTCCCTGTAAAAAATCATTCATTTTCCCTCTTTCAGTGACCCAGGCCGTGGTAAGTGAGCCACCCCGAGCTCTGGGGAGCCTGTTTGGCCAGGTGTGTGTTTGAGAAGTGACTCACAGCACGCTATCACCTCACTGCATCGYGGCCACCCCCGGGAGAAACCCTTCCCTCCGCGCTGGCACGGGCCCTGCCAGCAGACCTGGAGGTGTTTTCACGTTTTTTTTCTTTGCATGGGAAAATATTACGGTTTTATCCCTGTGCTGTGCTCACTGGAGCCACGGGTGGATTGGGAGAGTGAGGACCAGGCACCCGTCGGGGTCCTGCTCCATAGGTTGTGTGGGAGCTCCTCCTTCTCCCACATCCTCAGGAGCAGAGGATTCAAGGATCTTGAATCTCCCCACCATCCTGCTCGGAGGGATGGTTTCCAACGGCACCTGAGCTCCCCTGGCCCATTTGCCATCTCAGTTGGCAGCTGCCTGCCAGGTGGAACTGCTGGAGGGGAATTCCTGTGCCGAGGAGATTGGCCATTCCCACAGTGACCCCCACAGCTTCTCCAGGGATGGGGGGCRCTGACCCCTCACCAATGCCAGGTTTCCAGCAGGCCCAGCAGCTCCAGTGTTATAAATGCTGCAGGGGGTTGCAGGTTGGCTGCAGGAGGGTGGGGAAAAACGGGAAAGGATCCTGGATTTCCCATGGGGATTGACCTCTGGAGCCTGCTCTGGAAACACCTCYCAGACCCTCACCCCTCAAACCCAACTGCAGGAAGGTGTGCACAGGAACGAAGCTCCCATCTTTGCTTTGCAGATGTTCCCAGTACCAAAGCCAAGCTGCCCATCCTCCAAGCTCCACCATTCCAAACATCCACCACACCCCCATTATCTGCTGCTCACAGGCTCTGGATCCACCRCCCTCAGGAGCATCCCCCTGGAATGGCATTAATCCCAGAACAACTGCTACTCCCTGAGCAACAGGGGGCTGCCAAATCCAGCCCACACTGAGCTCCTCACTCCAGGGGAGTCTGTGCCCAGGGTCAGTGTGGAATTAAACTACCTGGAGTGAAATAAAAATCTCAGGAATGACCCAGAGATAATTTGTTGAAGCACCAAAGCAAAGAGCCACTTGCTYGCTGCACTCTTGGGCTTTTCTCAGTGGTTCTGCGGGAGCTGGTCCTGCTCCAGAGGGTCCTCACTGAGACACTGCTGCCAAAAAATTCATGGAAATGAGGTGAMTTTTCTGTCCAAACCTTCAGCTACACRAAAAAAAAATCCATTCCACAAAACTTTCGGTGAAAAAGTCTGAACGATTGGATAAAAGGAAAGGCTTTTCCTCCCGTGCTCTGCTATCAACTCCACTGCGGTAAAATCACTTCTGCTTTGAAAATGGTCAACTTGTCGATGTTCCAGTTGGCTCAGAGCAGAGTTAATTACCCTAATGAGAACCACGGAACACCAACCAGGCTTTTCGCTGTGTCCAKGCTGGAAATCCGTGCAGCTTCGAGGTTTTGCACCGTGTGCTTGCCCTGCTGGGTGACGCAGGCAGAGYGAGGGTGAAAAGTCACTGCTCTCATCGCCCTGCTGCTTCACTCCCTGCACAGTGCGGGATGGGGTGAAAAGAAATCGTAACTTTTTTAATTATCCCATTTATTTGTTCTCCAAACAGGACGAATTCCCAGCGAATGTGCTCAGGCAGACTCACAGTGATGCCCTGAAGTGACTGCACCACATTTTCGTTGCCTCTGGCCCCTGAGCGTGCAGTGTGTGGCCAGGCCATGGCYGTTCACTGTCCCCAGGTGGCCCARTGACAAACACTGGAGCAGGACACAGCCTGCAGCCTCCCCAGCCCACCCTGCCCACACTGCATTTGTCTCATTTTCATCTTTAAAAGGGCTGGTGGGGAGAAAAAAATCCCTATTAAGGAAATGCTAATGTGGGGGGGGGGGTGAACCAAAAAGACACTTAAAATTATAAACAACAAAAAAATACCACACACAGCTGTCATTTTATGCAGATGGATCTCCGGGCTGAGGGAGCCTTTCAGATCCCACTCTTAGAATTCCTGGTTCTCCAATCCATATTATTCACGTGCTCATGTTTTTTCCCCTGTGATTTATCCCAGCCTGATGTTATTTCCTAAATATTTCCTTTTAAAGATGCTTTTGGRCACGGGGCTGCAGCAAAAGGGAGAGAGCAGGCTCAGTGAGGAGCTGGGTAAGTGAGGACAGGCCAGTTGTGTCCCCAGCACAGAGCAGACCCTTGGGGAGCACGCGTTGGCCCCTTTGATGTGCCACGAGCAGCTCAGATAGGGCCAGCTCCAAGAAAAAGGGCCAGGGCAGCTGCCAGGTCTGTGATTTCTGGGATGAGGGTGGTCTCCAAGAATAGTCCCCTGGCTCTCCAAAGATGAAGTCACKGGAGGGGAGGGGCAAGGGGAGAAACAGGACAGCACCCAGAGGATCTGTGTGGAATCAAAGGTGCTCGAGGCTCTGCTCCTGGCTGCAGGAAAGGGCAGAAAGTTTGATGTTATTTGCTTTGCTCCTGCCGTGCCCTTCAGACTGGAAACTGCCTGGAATTAATGGGCTGAGACTCACAGCTCGGAGCCACCAAAGGTCTCTGCTCATGGGGACAGGAGAGCTGCCCACCAGCCCGGCCCTGTGTCCCAGCCAGGGGCTTCCTGCTCTTCCGGCACCTCCTCACCTAGACGGAAAACTAAGATGGGATTTCACCCTGGCAGCTGCTGATCGGGAATTGTTGTCTTACATTCTCCTCATCTCTGATGCCTTTAATTACAAGGTGGGGCCCTCAGCTCCGCTTGCCTCCTCCTCCCAGGATCAGGAGAAGTTGGAGAGAGTTAAAGCAGCTCACCTGGGCCTGTTTTCCTTGCGTGACTGAGCACTGCGCAGGCAGCGTGCCAAGGACAGATCCCCATCTCCACATCTCCGTGCCTCACAATCACAGCCTGTGCTCTGCTCTCTGCACAGGTGGCACCCCTGCATTCCGGGCCTGGCTTCACTTTGCTCCAGTTTGTCCCTTTTGGGATTACAGTTCCATGACTGGAGACRCAGGGCAGGGCTGGTGGGTGGCATCGCCTGCCAGCCCCCTGCCCTCAGCCCTGGGCACAGAGCACTCAGCTCTGCCAGGTTCAGGTGCCTGCAGCCCCTGCTGCTCCTTCCCACCCTTGTGCCCTGACAAAAGGTGCTGATACTCCCCCCTTTTTTTTATTTGAATCAATAAAATTACCCTGGGAGTCCTGCGAACCGGAGAAAAACACAGGTCCRGCTTGCAGGAAAGGAGCCTCTGCTCCAGCTCACAGTCAAGCCTTGGCACAGGATAGGAATAGTGTGGTGCTTCCAGCAAACAGTTTAGGACATAAAACTACTGCTCTAAATCAATCTGCAGGGCAGCTCATCGTGGCTGAGCGTGGTTGGACCGGGGACTCACCCAAGTGCTCCCAGTGCCAGCGAGACCCTGCCCAGCCATCACCAGCCCTTGAAATAAAACCCCCTGACCACAGCACCTGCACTCCAGACCCGGGGCAGATCAGGAAAAAGACCTTTGCAACCCAAAGCCTAAAGATAGAAAGGATGCACTGGGAAAAGGGAGCCCTAAACATATCCTGTGGTAGCAGGATGTGGACACAACCCACAATTGCCAGTCCTGTTCTTAACCCGAGGTGTCCATGCAGTTTAGAACTGCTCCTTAGTGTTACACTGAAGTGTGTGCACAGTTAGGGTTAAAATGAGCCTGCCAGATCTTGATTTTATCATATTGAGGACTAAACACATGTAATTATTCTATTCCTAACCAAACAGTAAGCTGAGCAGACTGGCTGCTCTCATTCTGAGCAGTGAGTGTGGATGTAACCCTATCCCACAGCCAGATTAGCATGGACTGCACGAGTTGGTGGTTCTAGAGGATCAGGTATTTTCCAGAAAACAGCATCTGCATGACACAGATCTGTTTTCCCCTTGGTTCCTTACAAAAATATCCATGCTGACTGCAGAGTTTTAGTCTCCTCTGTAGAGAAGAGAGACCAACTCCGTAGAAAAAATCCCATTCCAGACAATCTTTGTTTCATATTGCTTTTCCTGTTGACAGAAGGAGAAGTTTCTCTCTGCCACTGCTAATAAACCCCAAACTAAAAGCTGAAACARGTACCTTTGGTCTCACCTCTCCCTACACTGTTCAAGCCTTTGCATCCACGAGCAAACAAAACTTCYGGATGCCTGGGTGATGTTTGTCCTTCGGGAGCCCTGTCAGGACAGGGAACAGCAGCTCCCAAGGGACACATCTGGACAGCTGTGAGACAGCAGAGACCCCTTGGCTTCAGCCTGAGGCTTTACTGGAAGTCATGTGCTTTAGGGTAGGATCTCCGAGGTTCACAGCCCTCCCCATTGTGGCAAGAAGTGGCTGTGTGACCCTGCAAGAGTGCTACTCTCCGGGTTTTCAACAGGAAATCTATTTCAGGACCTAGAAGGACTCCTTAACCTTCCCTCCTGGAAAGGATTGGTGATGATCTCACCGCGTGGCTATCAGTGTCCTGGCCAAATACTCCTTTTGCTGCTGGACTTCTGATCAGCTAACAAAGCAGATGCATGAACTAATTAAAGAAGCAGAGCCAGTGTTTTCTGCTTCTTGCTGCTCTATATTCGGTAGCTGGTACATGACACCTCGTGAGCTGATGCTTGTCTGTCTGTGATCTAAGATGAAAGAAACGTTCACCGAATAATCCAGGGGGATGGGAGGCTGAGCACTCCCTGCCAGGGCTGTTCCAACAGATGGAGAAACAAAATCGATTGCAGGATCCCACATCCACGGGCAGCAGTCCTCAGGAAYGCTGTTAGGAAAATAACCCGATCTCTGCCGGCTGGAAGGATTTCATACCTGAGATGACATCACCTGGAATTTGTAATCCGATTTTGCAAGAGGACAGACTCCGGGACCAAGTTCCACAGGCCTGTTCAAGCTTTATTTATGGCAGCAGATTTAATCCTAGGACATATTTCATAGGTTGTAAAAGACCTAAACGAAGTGGCCTTGGCTGAACACAGAAAAAAGAGCACAAGTGATTTCRGTGCCACTGGCCTGTCACTCACTTATGCTCTCGAGAAACTTTACAAGGCACACGCAAGGAACATCATTAAAAATAAAGCAAACTAACCTGCAATTTAGAAAAGAAACCTTCTCTTCCCTGAGTTATTTATTAACCAGTTAAGAATCCRTCAAGCCCCTCTTAACTATTAACAAACAGTTGCTGAGGCTGGGACAGAATCCCAGACCAAACTGCACAATTTAATGCCAYGAGAGCCTGAAATTTATTGCTGTCCTTGTGCAAACATCCCCGTGCAGCTGCACACAACAACCTGGCCCYCAAACTCAGGAGGAGCTCAGAGCTGGGGTCCTGCTCTCTACAGACTCTGCTGGGCTGTTCCCAACACACCAAGGGGACATGGGAATGAGGCAGATAAACACCCAGTGAGGATGACATTCCCAAACACCCAGTATTTGACAGAAATGTATTTGATAAGGGGTCATGGAATGATTTGGGCTTGAAGGGATCTTATATATCAAACAGTGCCACCCCCTGCCATGGGCAGGAACACCTTCCACTATCCCAGGTTGCTCCAAGCCCTGTCCAACCCGGCCTTGGACACTTGCAGGGATGGGGCAGCCACAGCTTCTCTGGGCAACCTGTGCCAGGGCCTCCCCACCCTCACGGGGAACAATTCCTTCCCAATCTCTAACCTAAACCTACTCTCTTATCTGTTTTAATATAGAAAATATACAACTTATCTAGCAGGAAGCCAACAGAAATGCCAGGCATGGTAGAACAAGTGCTGGGAGAAGTAACGACCAGGAAACCAAATCTCTCAGCCTTAAATGGTCACAAAAGTTTAGGGCTGAGGGAAAAAAAAATAACAAATGGCAACTGAGAGCAGTGACTCCCACACCAGGTGTGCAGCCACCTTTGCACAGCACAGCTCTCAAATCAAAGCAGCAATTTTTCCATGATTGCTTCAGAGGCTGGGAAAAAAAGTGTTGCCTAAAGCAGACGGTGTGGGTATGATGTCATGAGCAGGTTGRGATCGAATACAGTCTGTGTGAAAAGCAAGCATGGGAGTTTGCATCCCTGTAGGTGCTTTTGAGCCTGGTGTCTCATTTCTTTTCCGATTCTCCAGACCCTCCTCACATCGGGATATTGGAGTCTTTGGGATAAGCCCACTCCTGGGTACATGTATTTTGCTCAAAATGGAAATTTTTACAATTTGACTGCTAAATCAAAGTCCTGTCACCACTMACCAGAGCACATCTGATGTGGTTCCACAGCTGGCAAGGTCCAAACCCACCCGCAGAAGCGGTGCCTGCCCAGCCTGCTTTGTGCCAGGGTGGGGACGGGGAAGAGCTCCTCCAGATGTGGAACATCCCTGTGGGCAGCAGAGACGGAATAGCTGAGGACCTGAACTGGCCCAGTTTCACGTCATGCACAAGAATTCCTTGCGTGAGAGGGAATCAAAACCGAGTGCGATTTGTTCCTCGCCACGCTCCTGTCTCTGTCAAATAAAAGGGCTCAGCTCAATACCAGACTCCTCTGGGCAAGGACGTGGCATTTGAGTTCTGGCTGTGGGCACAAAGCACACGCCTGATGTACCATGAAAATAAAGATGTCCTCTCAGCCATTATCCACAAAATGCAAAAGGAATCAGCAGTGCTGCAGAGCTGTGTTTTGGCTTTTCCTGCTCCCCACCACTCTCAGGGGTATCCTTTGGGCTGGCCCCAAATGAAGCCTGAAAAACATTCTCTGCCTCCTCCTTTTCAATCTTAGCTTGGGAGTTTGGGAGTTTCTGTCCTGGCTGGGGGGCATAAATGATCTTTGGCATGCATTTCCTCTCCAAACCCTGCATTAAGGCAAGGTCATCCACCATCCCGATTGTGAAAAATCTGGTTTGCTTTGTCTTGTCCCTAGAAATTTCAAGCATTTTGGTCGCTGAGAATGTCTGTGGTAGAAAGCTGAATTTCCACCCATTTCCAGCTGTATCTGAGAACTAATGACAACAATCTGGAGGGAAACCTCGCTGCAAGCCTTGCTGGAAGGATCTCAAGCAAACCAGATCTTTCAACACAATAAAAACAAGCCAACTCCCAGCTGCAGGTGGAGATCAGATAAGGAAAAAAAACATCGTGAGTAGAAAAAGCCTCTACATCATCACGATTTTTTTTAGTGTGGTTATCTTAGCTTTCACCTCCAAGTGGCCATAATCAATTATGTCTTCTCTCAGGATCCTTCAGCTGAGAAATGCCCAGCCACGCTCCTCTCGGAACGTGGGTTTTCCTCCCCACCATCTGGAACGTGCTCTCCTGAACCAGGAACAATTACTCTTTTCCCCGTTGATTTCATCCCTTTCCACTTGAAAAACATCAGCTTGCACCACTTCCTCTCTTTCCCAGGGGCCACGTGCCAGAACGGCTCTGCCTCGTCCATCTCCTTGTCCAAAATCAGCATCAGTGCTTCCCATCGGCACCGAGGACACCYTGGAAACACAACTCCTCCATCAGCAAGGCACGCTCTGCTCTGCTCAGAGAGCCCCACAGAGTCCCAGTGACTCCTTTCTGGACTCTGTGGTGGTCAGGAGAAAGCACGCCAGGTCAGGATGCTCTCCTTGCCTGTTCTGCAGATCCTATAARCTGCTGGAACCACCCACCTGTATGTGTGCTGTATTTCAGATTTTCCCCTGGAACAGGGAGTCGGTGATTGGGATGTAGCCGTTGTGGAGGCCCAAGGTGAGCTGAAATCCAGCTGACACTTTCTGATAATTTGATAAACACGTGCATTGTGTCAACCCAAAACAGAGGAGAGGAGCTACTGGGTAACAAAGAAGTTGTTTTTAGCATCATTTTCTTAACAGCAGCCACAGCTCCCATGTGCAGCTTCCCCCAGGCTCTTCATGCTCTGCTCCAGGTGATGGTTGCTCCCTGGTTGCTGCTGTCTCTCACACAAATACCCACATGAGAACACTTTTCTGCCTCCTTCTCTCTCCTTCCTAAATGCCTTCAGAAAACAAATTTCTTTTTCACTTAGGTTTCGGTTATGGGTACACAGCAGAGGGATTTGCCTTGTGCTCCTSTTCTCTCAGCATCCATGGTCATGCCTGGGGCCACGGGTGGGTTTTGCCCTCTGGTTTGTCTGGTGTCACCCCCTGTGTGGTGTGGAGCCCACCCACCCCTCACCAGCACAGCCCCACTGGGCAGCAAATCGTGTTTGGGGTGTGACTGCCTGAAAAAAGGGATCAGGGAGCAGGAGTTCCCCAGTAGGGACTCGCTTTCTTCCCCAGATGCTTCAGAAGTGCCCAAGTCCCACCCTGGCCACCTCCTTAACTGCTCAGAGTCCCTGTCCCATCCCAGGGGACACAGCCACCACTCCACTGYGGAAGAGCTTGGTGAGCTCAAGCACCAGTCCTTGGAGAGGTGTTTGAGTTACCACAATTGCAAAGCTGCTCTTGGGACAATGTCTGGCCTCAGCTACTTCCATGCAGCTTTGGAGATGGCAGCACAGCGTGGAAGGAAGTACAAACCACAAAATCCTCATTTGTGGAATATATTTCAGAAGGCAGTTTCACTTTCCTTTTCCCTGTATTTGACCTCAGCTTCCTCAGGTGAATCCAGCTCTCTGCMTATGAGCTGTCCCCGTCCCTGGGGCTCCACCTTCTCCAGGTGAGGTCACTCATTCTCTCCCGGAGTGTCCCTTATTTTATTTCCCTTGGATTTTTCAGGATAACTGTCAATTCTCTCGCATTAACTGAAAATGCATTTCACGAGCCGGTGCCTTCCAGCTTTCCAGAGGGCAATGGTGAACAATCCTGAAACGGGTGGGGTTTGTCCCAGCCCTGTGGAAATATTCTCCCCCCAAAGAGAACTCCTCATGACATTCAGCAGAATAAATCGTCCCTTTGACTCCAGGTGCCTCCACAGACCACGCATGCGCCGGCACTACCTGGAAATAGGGATGGACAGGCAAAAGGCACGTGGTTCCAAGGAATATGGAAAATAATCATCAACTTCCATGGCTCTTCTCCTTCTCTAGAGTTTGTTTGCCTCGTGGTCATAAGTGTTAAAAATGTTAAAAATCTCCCTCTTACATAAAGTCTTTGGGAGATGAGGATGCCAATTGAACACGGATAGAAAGGCCAAGGTTTCCATTGCCAAAGGCTCACACTTCCTGAGGACAGAGCCTAAAACCAGCTGGAGCCCACACCCTGCTCCCATTCCACSGGGATTAACCCCAAGAGCTGTCCTGCTCACTGGAATTCCCTTTTGTTTTGGTAACAGCATGAAAAATGAAAAGCGGCACCGCCGCCAGTGGATTTCCACTATTTTCCTGGATGCTGCTGGAGCTTAATCCATGCATGTGGGATTCAAGAACACCGTGTCAATCCCAAATGCGATCTGCGGGGTGAGATTGGAAGGGAAGATTTACAAAAGTGGCTGGGTCTGGGATCCAACTTCCCACTTGGATATCTGTGAGCTCCACTTGGATATCCGTGAGCAGAGCAGGCTCTCCTTGCTCTGATAGCTCAGTGATTAAGCACTGAGGCAAAGAAAGCTCACAGCTGTTGTGACAGAGGAGGAAGAATCTGGAAAAGCAAGAAATGTTCCCCCCACACCCTCATCCACAAGGACTTTGTGCTCATTAAGTCAGAATTTGCTGACAATTTCCAAAAGCAGGGTGTGACCTGGGGGACACCGGGCACAGATAGGGATCACCTCGGGGCCTGAGTCACATCTGACTCTGCTGAGGAACCCGAGGATTTTACAAGACAGTGAGAGCTGGGCTGGATGACCTCGGGCCATTCCCAAAGTCTTCACTAAGACAAATCTTCCGTGATGTTACTGATATCCCTGACTCATCCCCTGCACAGGATTTGCAGCCCCATGAACTGCTGACCCCACCTTCTATCTGCAGGAGCCCTCGCCACTTTAATTACACGAACTATTTACAAGAATTCCTGCTTCACTTCAGGAATCTGTGCAATCGTGCAAAGCGGTTGGAAAAGTTTGCTTGAGACTATGCAATTACATCAGGCACCCTACAACATCATCCAGCGAGGACCTGGAGCAGTGACGCTCAGATTTCAGCCCCACAAACACCTCTACGTTCACAGGATCACAGGATGGCTTGGGTTGGAAGGGACCTTGAAGCCCATCTCGTCCCACCCCCAGCCGTGCCAAGCTGACACACCTTTCAGACCCTTTGCTGAGAGCCTAAAAATGCAACCTTAATTCAGAGAGCAGCTTGCAGACAATTCTCTGTGTTATTTTTACTTGCCTTCCACTAAGAGAGGTCTTCATCCATCAAAAGAATACTCTTTTCTACACGTATTTATCCCTAATCCCCTGCCAGGGCTTCGGGAAGCGTTGC
This sequence comes from Amblyornis subalaris, assembly GCA_018881555.1. Classification (NCBI taxonomy): domain Eukaryota; kingdom Metazoa; phylum Chordata; class Aves; order Passeriformes; family Ptilonorhynchidae; genus Amblyornis; species Amblyornis subalaris. The sequence goes on from JACAXG010000013.1 coordinate 624,152, forward strand.
TGTGGAGACTGGAGAACGGCCCTGAGCACAAAGGACAGGACTGAGGTTGTGCTGGGCCCATTCTGACTGCAAGGGGAAAGTGGGGAAGCAGGTTCTGGGCTCAGAGGTGGAATTTGGGGACCCCCCAGGTGCTCCCAGGTGGCCCCAGCAGAGCCCAGAGTGGGACCAAACCTGCCCAGCTATGGAGCAGTGATCTGAGCAAACCCCCCAGGGCAGGGGGTTGGAACTGGATGATCTTTAAGGTCCCTTCCACCCCAAACCATTCCATGATTCTGTGATTCCTACATCCCTTGAAGGTAATGCCAGGCTTTACACTGGTCTCTCTGTGCTTTGAGTGACAGCAGAACCAAGTCTTCTCCTCCACTCCAGTGCTTTGAATTACCAGGGGAAGAAGAAACCTGCTTAAATTCCCTGTCAGGAAAGAGACCAAAGRAAAGCTGGGTTCTGAAACCCTCTCAGTCTTTCGTGGGAAGGTGCATGTCTTTACCCCTGTGATGGTGTTCGAATCCGGGAAAGGAAAGGGGAGAAAAAAAGATCTTTTAGAGGCTGATTTCAAATCAAGACCCATGATCTTGTTACCAAGGTATTTAGGATGTTAAAAAAGACAGACTTCTGTGGGTGGAAACGAGCAAAAAGATCAACTGAGCCTCCAGTTCCATGGAGCTGCCTTCAGCAGAATGCAGCATGAGAGGGGAGAAAAATCCCCATGAAAGAATTCCAGAAGATGAAAGGAAGCTGGCTGGGAAAGGGAATGATCACCAGAACATCATCTGCTCCTTAACAGCAGGCTGAAGGCTGTACAACTWCTTTTTAGGAATTGCCATAGACTAGGAAGTATCTGGAATGACCTAAAAAGATATATAAGAATACATGCATATAAAATATATACACACACAGAGATATATATACAGAGAGGGAGCCTATATATAAGGACAGATCCCTGCAGCCTTTCAGGCTTGGAGCCAACTCACTTCCTGCTGTGCTCAGTCATTGAAGCTCCCCAGCTCCCAGGACTCCAGAACTGCTAAAATTGGGCAGCTCCAGATCCCCRTTTTAGCTCAATCCCGTTTTCTGGAGCAGCAGGATGCGACTGGGGCCCAGCTGAAGACGCCTCCTCTCTTGGCACACGGGAGCRGCTCATGGGAACCACGGGTCCCAGCTCGGATGTTCCCGGAGAAAGGATGCAGGCTACAAAATGGGATCTGTTGCTTGGGTGGAACTCAGAACTGAAAGCAGAGGCAGCTGCTTTCTGCTCCGTGTCACTGTGAGCACCCTGCCAGGTGCCTCGGGTGCGTTTGGGGTGTCCCTGGCTCAGACCATGGACACGTTTCAAGGCTGGGGTGGCACAAGCCCCAGGCTGCATCCTGAGGCAGCCGCAAAAGGACAAAAAATTAATGGGGCACAGCCTCGTTTTCAGTGCTGGGCCTGCTGGTTTGTTGGGCAGTGCAAAGCCCAGCTCCTTCAAGTAGAAATTCAGGGGATTTGAGAGAAAACCCTGCTATTCCCAAGCCCAGGGGAAAACTATATCAAGTTTTTCCATGGTTATTCATGGCACTGGGTCCAAACACGGGTTACTGATGACATTCAGTTCATTGACACGAGATTTAGTTTGACAGGAAAAGAGGAAATGGCCTCAAGCCGTGCCTGGGGAAGTTCAGGTTGGACATCAGGAGGAATTTCTTCTTGGACAGGGTTGTTAAGCACTGGAAGAGGCTGCCCAGGGAGGTGGTGGAGTCCCCATCCCTGGAGGTGTCCAAGGAAGGGCTGGACATGGCACASAGTGCCCTGGGCTGGGGACAAGGTGGGGACTGGGCACAGCTTGGACTCAGTGGTCTTGGAGTACTTTTCCAGCCTAAATTATTCAGGGATTCAGGGATTCTGTGAAGGGTGCTGTGATTTCTCTCTCTGTGAGCAGATATCACACAGCTCAGAGGGGATCCCTCCAAGCCAGCAAACCAACACCTCCACCCCAGGAGACTCTTCCTCAGCACAACCAGGCAGGTGCATCCCCACACCCCTGYCCTGCAGGGCAGTGTCTCTGCAGGGCACAGCCCCACCCCTGCTCCCCACAGAGCACAAAGCCAAGTTTTCCAGCTCCCAGGGACATCCTGCACTCGCCCCTCAGGGAGATATGCCAAGACAGAGTGGGCACGGGTGAGGACACATGAGGGAGAGAACATCCTCATTGGTTTTCASCTTGCAGATTCTGCCATCCCCAGCTCTGACAGGAAGGAGAGCCTCTTTTTTCCCTAATTCCCAACCTGACACTAACACTGCCATATTTCCCCCCTATATTTAGCAGCCACATTACCTGGCACTCACTTCTGTGCTGTCATGAGTGGCTCTGTTACACGGCGGAACAGTGGGAATGTGGAGTTTTCCTCTGTTTGGGTTCTTTTTTTTTCCTTCCTCTTCTCCCCAAAACACACTAATTTCTTGCAGCATAATCCTTCCTCCCTCCTGGGCAATGCCACGAGCTGTCATCCTGCATCATGTGCTCCTGCCTTCGCTGGATCACTCACACCCCCCACACCACTCTCCCCAGGTCTGTCACAGTTATTAAAACCCCATAACAAGCTGCTTTGCATTTAATCCCATCTGTCATCAGATCCTGTTTAAACACCCAGAATTACCACTTTAATGTGACTACTTCCTAAGATGTGACAGCTTTCTTCCACGGATCTCAGAGAGTTCTGCGGGAGAAGCTGAGCATCCCCGAGCTCCTTTCTCTGCGCGATAATTGAGACACGAGGAAATAGGGCAGCCCAAGCAAAATGAACAACCAGGAGAGACAGCAGACACAGGAAACCCCGCTGAGATATCCCAGCCTGGACCGGTGACTATCACATGAAGCTGCCTACAGTTCACAGGAGCACCTCTCTCTTTTCATGCAGGATAATTCAGGCTGGATAACGGCACAGAAAATCTGGAAGGGGCACAGGTCATTCAGCAGTGAGAAGAAGCCCCCTTTTGCCCAGCACAGGAGGGACATGGAGCTGTTGGAGTGAGTGTAAAGGAGGTCACCAAGATGATCAGAGGGATGGAACACTTCTACTATGAGGAAAAGCTGAGAGAATTTGGAATGTTCAGCCCGGGCAAGYGAAGGCTCCAGAGTGACCTAATTGTGGCCTTCCAGTGCCTGAAGGAGCTACAGGAAAGATGGAGAGAGACAATTTACAAGGGCCTGGAGTGACAGGACAAGGGGGATGGCTTCAGAGTGACAGAGAGCAGGGTTAGATGGGATATTAGGAAGAAATTCATTACTGTGAGGGCRGTGAGGTCCTGGAACCGGTAGCCCAAAGTTGTTGTTCCCATCCCTGGAAGCGTCCAAGGCCAGTCTGAACAATGAGCAACCYGGTCTAGTGGAAGGTGTCCCTGCCCCTGGAATGAGATGATCTCTTTAAGGTTCCTTCCAACCCAAACTATTCTGATTCTTTTCRTGCCCACAGAGAAGTGATGTTACCCCACACGAGCATTCTCACACTGCCAGAGAGTCTGTCCCAAGCCTTCCACACAAACTGCAGGAGATAAGCCTCTCCAGGCCCCCCATCCCTGGGGCAGAGCGTGGGGCAGGCTGCTGAACAAACCAACACCATGTTCTTTTGTAAGAGAGGATGCAAAAAAAAAAAAAAAAAAAGGGAAAGTGCATTTGTTATTATTCATTAAATGTGCTGGAGCTGCCTTATGTGCTAAATGTTCTTACCCTGATGATCTTACACCTCATTAAGGGAGACTGATGAAGCAGGATAGAAGCAATGTGTGAGCACATCCAAACTACCAATGGCAAACTGAGGCAGGGAGAGCACGTGCACGAATTACCCACACGAAATACGGGGAGAGCACGAAGCCCTGCTGGAAAGGCAGCCCCGTTCCTGCAGACCTAAAYACTCCTTCCTCCCTTGGAAACTCCKTGCTGGGCTGGCACATCAGCAACGTCCTCCTTACCAAGCTCGTTACCTGCAGCGCAGCGCAGGCCAACGGATTTGGGGAGCTCAGGATCGATGCTCTGGGATCTGGTGAGTACAAAGCTGGGAGGGTTTCAGTAGGAATTGTCCCAAAGAAACGTTGGGCTGGGCCCACATTTGGAATTGAATTYGAATCAAGCTTTCTGGAAGGGCTTATTTATATTTACATGGGATGACGACACCAAACATTGGGATACCACGAGAGAGCTGGTTCTCATGGWGTTTTCCATCCTACTTTTAGGACATTCTGGTCCAAAGGCCTTTGAAGGAACTCCAGCTCTGTACCTCTTTGGGTTTCCTCCAGAAATCAGCAGGAGGAATAGGGAGAGCTCGAGTTAAAACTGCAGTTCCCAATATTCCATCCGGATGAAAAAGTCCAGGTTGAAAGACTCAGTCAGAACCTGGATATCGTAACTTCAGCCAAGGAAGGGAGTTCAGAGACATCCTTGGCTYCTCAGCCCCTAATTAACTTACGGTGGTGTATTAATTACTGTGCATACTCAAAAAAGCACAGAAGTGTTAGATACTACTGCAATGAAATCCTTGGCATCCCTACCACTGGCCATAAATCTTGTGAATAAATTCCTTGTCATTTAGCTCCTACTTTCAGCCAGACTGGAATTCCCAAAGGACAGTGTCTGTCAGGAGCTCGACATCAGAAATTGCACATGGTTATGAAAATGGAAGCAGCTTCAAGAAAATCCAACGCAGTTTGTTTGGCTTCATTTTTTTTTTAATTCAGATTTCTCAATAAATTCAATTTAAAGCCGATTCGTAGGTCTGGGCTGATTCCTGCTTAATCCAAACCTGCTTGCCCTAAGCATGGCAGAAGGGCTGGATCCTACTTTCAGTCACTCCAGAAGAAGGAAGCTCAAGTCCAAGAGTCACATCAAAACCCACAAAACGTGTTAGAGCTCTGCACTCTGGTCCATCAGCCACACCCTAAACAAGAGCCCATCCAGCCCCAACGATGTTTGGACAGGCCGAATCACAGCTTGATATTTAACCAAAGTATTGGATGGTTCAACKGCAAAACTCCTCTGCTTGCAAGCCAAGTTCTAAACAAAGGAGGGCTGTGTAGGATCCRGCACAGAGAGGGGACGGGACACAACTTGTCCCCTTTGCACTTGGGATCGTTCCTGAGGAGGGAAAGACCCTCTCCCCGCTCCAGAAAGGCGAGGAGGGAGGTGGCAGCGAGCCAGGAGGATTTGGTGGAGAGGCTGCAGGGCAGGTTGGACCAGCTCGGTGCTGACAGACAGACAGACAGACAGACAGACAGAGMGGAGACCAGCTGGCAAGTGTGTGGAGGTGGGGAGAGTCACGTTGGCCCTGTTTGCCAAAGGGGCAGGGAATAGCACGTGTTCCCATGTCTCAGGGGAAGGGGAAGTTCCCGGAAGCTTGCCTCATCTGTCTTTCTGTTCTTAACCCTTCTCTGGCACCCTCTCAACTCTGGGTGCTGGTGGAGGAGCTGAAAAAGAATTCAGACAAAGCAGCCCGTCCTAGCCTGGCACGGAGCAGGCCCTTTTTGGCTCTCCAGCACCACGGAGGCAACGCTGAGATGTCTTTTCCAGCATGAACCAGCCCCCAAAGCCTTGTTCATAAAGAAAGGGGTTATGGATGTAAACAGGGCACAGCTGGTTTTGAGCAGAGGTAGGACTGGAAGGTCTCCAGAGCTCTGCCAGACTTGGAGACCTTCTGCTGCTGTGAGTCACCTCCAGGTACTGACTTGCATCGATGCTGGAGGGATGCAAACCCTCAGGTCTGAGGTGAAAAATCCTAAAATCCATCCAAAACTCCCAGGGCGAAAAAGAGGCTTTCAAAGCAACAAGCTTGAAAAGGATTTTAAAAGAAGATTTTTTTTCTTCTGTGTAACAGAAATTCTYCTCTGTCTGCTTTGCTCTGCATCACCCCCAGGTCACTGCTGTGAGACACTGTCAGGACAGTGAGTTTGACCACAAGGGCTGGCACAGTCCGTGCTCTGCTCCAAGTTTGGGATAAGCTCTAAATCTGGAGCACAGACAAGAGGTCATTGCTCTTTCCCAAATTCCCGCCACAGCAGTCCAGGAAGCTGAGAAAAATCCATGGCGGGACTGAGGGGAAAACTCTCGGCCTTGGAGGTTATTTGTGTAGGAGCCAGACTGTCCTTCAGGGGCTGTGGTCATGCAGTCTCTAGGTTAATCCCAGCTCCTTTCCCAAATTCTACGGAAGTTTCCAGCATTTGTCGTTCCAGCCTRGAAAAACGTGAACTGATCCCCTGACTGGTTTCTCCTAAAAAGCTTGGAAAACTTCAGCTTCCTGCCAAGGAGCCACCAAAGCTGGGAGGGACGGGAAGGTGGGGATGGCAGACTGGGGCACTGTTACAAAATTAACAAACACTAAAGCACTTTTCATCTCTAGACCTGGAGGAAGTTTACAACAGAATCTTTTCCTCCGTTAGAGATGGAAAGCAAGGAAAAGCTGGCAGGCAGGTGAGGAGGTGGGAGAGCAGGAAGGTGATCTGCTCCTCACCAGACCTATGGAAGGAGCAGGAGATGGATGCACACACAGACAGCCACGGGCTCAAATATCCAAGTCAGAGGGAGCTGGGAGCAATAGCAGTGGATAAATAGAGGCAGGTGAAATAGTGACCTCCCATCCCACCCTCTGGCATGACAAAAAAAGCTGTGCCCTCCCAGCAAGGCCGTGCTCATCCTGTCCGGGGTGAGCAGGGCTGAAGGGAAGAGAAAAACAATGTTCTGAGGAGGGTAGGGCTCTCTGCAGGTTCACACGCAGCAACACTGCAAGTTTCTATAGCAACGCCAGAATTATTTTTAGCATTAGTCACATTTTAACAGGAGAGAGCCAACATGGAGCTGGGGTGGAGGAGCTGGGCTGCCTCTCACCSTCCCCAAGGCTTTTTCCCTTTCCTCCCGGGGCTGCAGGAGCAGCCTGACAACTGCTCAGGTGCTGAAGGCAGCTCTGAGGCACAGGAGGGTGCACAGAGACGGAAAAGGTGCAGAGCATCTTCCCAAGCGCTGGATCCGTGGGGGAAAAAATGCCCACACCCCGCAGAGCTGCCTGGGAGAGGGGGGAYGGTGGCATCCAGCTCACAGCTCTGATTTTCCACACTGCAGGTCCACAGAAGGTCACACAGACGCAGCTCTACAAACAGGCAAACGCCTTCCACGATGCCAGTCCCCGTGGCTGTGACCGGGTGACCGATTCCCTGGAATTTCTTGTTTTACAAAGCCCGGCGCCGCGCAAGCGACGAGCAGAGCAGATCCACGGCAGACTCGGCCAGGCAAAAGCAGGAATACAAATTATAACATCTCCCAAGTCTCTGTTATCCACCCACACACCCACACACGGTTCCTATTGCCGCTCAGAGCAACCCAAACCATGAGCCATGAAAACGTGTGCTGGGATAATTCACCGYTTCCCCTGCAYGTCGTTCCTTYTAGGCAAAGAAGAGCCGTCGGTGCTCCACAGTTCCAGTGGCCACCGAACTCCAAGCAGCTTTCCATGGGGTTTAGCCCCCACAGATGAGTTACAAAGACTAAACCAGGTTTTAGACACCCATCAAATGAGCCGGGTTCTGCTCACATCCATGGAAAGCAATCCCTGTCCATTCTCATCCCAAGAAGACTCACTCCTGCTCACTCCAGACGAAGTTCACTGTAGAGTCCTGCTTGGAAGGGCAGAGAAACTCCTGGAAGTGGCCACAGCAGCCAACTCAGTTTTCCACCTTTATTTTCCTCACTGAATACAACATTTGCCACTCCATCTACACCACTGCATTCAAAGGGGAACTCTCCTAGATAGAGACCACCTCTCATGGTTCCCAACACCCCCAAAGCCCCAGATTCCCCCTGGCACCTTGTCCAGAGAARCACAACGAYRGAGGGACTGGAGAAGCTGGTCCTTTTTGCCCACTGGTTTATCCAACCTGCGGATCCCCCAAATATCCTGGAGCTGGCAGCGAGCACAAACGCCCTTGGGGAATTGCAGGTTGGTGTGCAGGTCAATTGCCCAAATCCGCAGCATCCCAAAAAAGCCCCGGAAGCCCCTTGGAGACCAGGCTGCTGCCTCGGGAAATCAGGGATGCTGCGTTACCACCTCAGTGAGAACTCAGAGTCCCCAGAAAAGGGGGAGGGTGATTAAAACAATTTGCTCTTCAGCCTTCGTCCATCTRCTAAACCACACTGATCTCTCCCTGGGAACGCTGCAGCACGAGCCAAGTCAAYGGGAGCAGGGAAGAGGGGAAAAGCTGGGATAATTGGGCTGTCGCTGCCATAAGGGAGCTGCATAATCTGGGAGAGAAGAGAACAGGGCTGGTGGCTGCTGGCCGGGAGGGCTGCCACAGCCCTAGGTGAGCTCACATCAGACTGGGAATGGAGGCAGGAGGAGGGGTCGGGGCTGCTCCCACCCTGGCTCCAGGGAGCRGTCCCAGTGCCCGGCTCCATGCTGGGAGTGTTATCCAGGAGCCATTCCAGGCTGTGACAATGAGAWGCAGGGACCTGGGGTGGCCCAGCTGAGCCATTGGAGCTGCTGTGGGCACTGTTTGAAACCCTCAGCACCCGTCAGCTCTGGATTTGGGATCCCTGCCCCAGGCTTCCTATGGGGATGATCCCATCTGCTCTGCSGATGGAATTTCGACATCTACCAGCACCGAGTTATGTGAATTCCCATGATGGAGAAAACCTCAGCAGGACACAGGGAATTTAAGGGTGCTCCTGCTCTGGCAGACAGGGATCACTGCCTTTGGGTGTCATTCCTCATCCTGGCTCTGCTGCCGATCTCGATGCAGTTGGAGGCAACCCAACCTCATCCATGTTTGCCCTGAGAGCTCTGCTTGGAAACCACTGGACAGAGACCAGGCCTCCAGGTAGTCATAGAACTCCACAATCATTTTGGTTGGAAAAGCCCTCCAAGCCCATCGAGTTCAGGCTGTGCCYGATCCCCACCTTGTCMCCAGCCCAGAGCACTGAGTGCCACATCCAGGCCTTCCTTGGACATCTCCAGGGATGGGCACTCCAAACCTCCCTGTGCAGCCCCTKCCAAGGCCTGACCACCCTTTCCATGGAGAAATTCCTCCTGATGTCCAACCTGACCSTCTCTTGGCACAGCCTGAGGCCATTCCCTCTCCTCCTGTCCCTGTTCCCTGGGAGCAGAGCCCAACCCCCCTGGCTCCACCTTCCTTTCCTTGATTTCTCCATGTCACGGGGGCTGTGCATAAGAAGAAATCAGCATTTTCTCCAGCCACGACCTCACAAGAAGCCAAATTCAGCACAGGCTCCCCAGTCTCCTGTCCTGGGAGAAGAGAGGGCAAAAAAAAAGGCGAGTAACAGCCTGAACCTTTGGAGAGCTCTGCTCTTCCCACTGCATTTCCACAGGGATGCTGAGCTGGGCTGACGGAGCACAGTTGTGCTGTGCCTGCCCTCACTTACAGTGTGCTTCACTCTTCCCCAAGGAAACATAGAATTTTTCTAATTAAGCATTAAAGTGATTCAATTATGAGGAATGCTCTCTTGTGGAGCTCAAATCCATCCCAGACAAGAGTACAGCACGGCTTTGGACAGTTCTGGAGAGGTTTTGCTGACCGGGGGGTCAAGAAACAGCACGGCTCCGAAATGGGATTTTTTTTCCCTTATGAGAAGCACTGAATTGTGCTGTCTGGAAGCGCAAAAGGCAGCAGAAAAACAGGATTATACAGACAGGAACGACAGACTCAGACAGGCTTCTTGAGCTGCAGGAGAGGGGCCAAGCACAAGCACACCCCCCAGGATTTCGGGCTGCTGGGGCTGTCAGCGGAGGTGCTGCCCCAGTTCCTCCCAGTCTGGCGTGGACAGGAGGAGGGTGAGTTCTGGGCAACCTAGCAGGGTTGCTTGTGCCAGCACAGCCCTCACAACAAATCCCAAACCCCTGGATGAGACTTGCTAATTGGCACATGCAAGCAGCCCGACTGACAGCTGCCGMGCCAGCCCAGCCCGGTGTCAGCGCAGCGAGGCAGGCGAAGGGGAGAGCATGCCACAGCCCAGGAAAGGTGCACGATTGTCTTTATCCCGAAAACAAACAGCCCCCCCAACCCACAGGGCTGCTGTCTCTGGCATGTGCCCAGCTCAGTCCCAGGAGGGGCTGCCAGTCCTGCCAGGGCCAGGCTGCAGGGGACTGTCCAGAGAGAGCGGTTATAAAAATAAAATAAATAATCAAAAAATCATTACAGACACTGTCTAGACACACGCAGCCACCTTCCAGGCCTCCCTTCACACACTCCAGCTGGCCTGTCCAGCTCCCTTCCTGCTCTGCTGCTCTGGGCTAATGATGTCTCCATGTGTTCCATGTCCGGGGAGCTCCTTCCCAGCGCATCCCACACTCGCAGGGATGCAGCTGAGCAGCCACCCAGCTGCACATCTGCAGCTCCTGGGCCAGCTGTGCCCGGCCTGGACAGGGCACTGGGAGGTGTGGAGCTGGGGCAGGTGGAAGCTCAGCCCAAAATCCTGCCAAGAAGCTGAATAATCGGATTGATGGAYCGAGGGAATGGTGTGAGGGTCAGCAAGGCCAAGTGCCGGGTCCTGCCCTTGGGTCACAACAATTCCCAGGCTGGGGCAGAGAGGCTGGAGAGCTCCTGGTGGAAAAGGACCTGGGGGTGCTGGTCAACAGTGGCTGGACATGAGCCCAGGTGTGCCCAGGTGGGCAAGAGGCCAATGGTCCCTAGCCAGTGGTACCTGGCCAGTGACTGTCCCCCTGTGCTGGGCACTGCTGAGGTCACACCTCGAGTGCTGTGTCCAGTTCTGGCCCCTCGGTGCAAGAAGGACATTGAGGGGTTGGAGCATGTCCGGGGAAGGGAACGGAGCTGGGGAAGGGGCTGGAGCACCAGGAGCAGCTGAGGGAGCAGGGACAGGGGCTCAGCCTGGAGAAAAGGAGGCTCAGGGGGGACCTTCTGGCTCTGCACAACTCCTGACAGGAGGGGGCAGCCGGGGGGGTCGGGCTCTGCTCCCAGGGAACAGGGACAGGAGGAGAGGGAACGGCCTCAGGCTGTGCCAGGGGAGAGTCAGGTTGGACACCAGGAGGAATTTCTCCATGGAGAGGGTGGTCAGGCATTGGAAAGGGCTGCAGAATTCAAAACTGCATTTACCTGATGAGGGTGGTGAAACAGTGGACAGGTTGCCCAGAGCGGGGGCAGGTGCCCCATCCCTGAAAACATTCAAGGCCRGGTTGGATGGGGCTCTGAGCAACCTGGTCTGGTTGAAAACATCCCTGCTCTCTGWAGGGGGTTTGGACTAGATGAACTTCCAACCCAAACCATTCTATGATTCTTGGAGCTGCTTGGCTTCTCAGCTGACRGGTCCAACCAGAAGCCAGCACCACACTGGATGTCCTTCCCAACCTCCTCCTCCACAGTTTCACTGAACCTCAATGAAAAKAAGTAATTTTTTTCTACTTTTCCCAACTATTCCGGGGTTTCTGTCCTGGCTGGTGGGTGATTCAGTGTCCTGTGTTCCCACAGGGCACCAGCTCCCACRGGAGCAGAGCACAGAGGGCTGTGAAACAAGTGTACAGCAGTGGGTGACCTTCCGTGACMCAGATAATTTGTGCCCTACTTTACTTAATCCCTGGAAATCCTGGACCATAACCTCGGGACCTGCCTTCAACACACTGTGCTAAAATTAAACCCAACTTTTTCCAATGAGGTTTACAGACCTCAGGCGTGTATTTTTCTCCTCAGAAGCTTTGCAATTTAACTGTGTCCAGCCCGGAAAGGTGAACTGCAGATAGACCTGGACGAGTGCACAGGAATCACCTCTGTGGGAACTGGGGCTGTGGCACATCGGGGTGGCCTGGTTGAACTGCAGGAGCTGAAAGACACCTGTAAGATGGAGATCCCCACCTTCAAATAGCATCTTCTGTTCCCCAAATGAAAGTGTGAGGAAATGTCCAAGGACTGTTTTCCTGAAATATTACCAGTGAAACAGTTGAAACCAGGAAAGACTCGGATTGTCACTTGGGAATAAGCTGGGATTGCTGCTGATACATCCTCTCACCCAATTCTCTTTGTGTCCATACTCATCTCTTGGCTTGCTGCTCCAGATTTGTGCCTCTGTGTCCCCTGGCCAGGACAGAGACTGTTTTTCCATCCAGCTGGAGAAAATCTGGTGCCCAAGCAGCTCCTTGTCTTTTACCCCCACCAGAAAGCAGATGCCACATTCCCAGGCAGGAAGATGCACCCTCAAAGGGATGGACTGCATCACATGAATAGCTCAACACGATTTGGCCCAGGTTCAGCTGACCTAAATTCTGCCTAATTTACAAGCCTGTGGTCCGTGGGAAGCCCCACAGCTTCCAGCAGCATCTGCCAACAGCAAACATCAGACAGAGACAAGGGTGGAAATTAGGGCAGCTGATCTGGGCCAGTGCTCTTCAGGCCTCAGATCCCCTCCTTGCTTGTGGTCCTGTCTGGGGTGGGAAGCCCACGAGTCCAACCATTGCCCATGCTGAGGATCCAGGATGGTTTTTTTCCTTCTAATTTTGGACTGACAGCAAGAACTGGGGAGGTGAGAGCAGCATTTTGARGGAGAGAAAAGGAAAGGGAGCCCACCAGCACTGAGAAAATGACACCAAAAACGTGGCGTGAGAGAAAATCCGCATTGAGACTTCATTAAGTCACACTTTGCCAACCAACAGCCTCCTGCCTGGCGTTTAATGCAGGCTGTGGTCCAAGGCTGCTCACGCCCTCCACTGCTGCMGCTGTGCCTGTGCAGATGTGCGAACGGCAGATCCCAGCGAGGTGACCCACGAGCAGCACGACACGAGTCACTGACGCTGCCTGGGCACAGCCCTCGCGGCTCTGCCCATCCCTCCCGGTGTGTTACGGTGTGGCGGAGCCCTGGAACGCTCAGCCGARATCCAGGAGCTACGGCTCACCAGCAAACTGCTTCCCCATTCATTATCCGTCCGCTCCCAGCACCGCGCGCTCCTTTTCCCTGCCGCTCCGCCACGTCCCAATCACTTGCAGCAAAGCAAATCAATCATTTGCATGACTTACTATTTGCTCCATCCTACACACAGCTAAAAACGACCAGGGCTCTCCTCGGATGAGGACAGCGCGCCGCTCCAGCGAGGCTGACAGGAACAGGATCCCTTTGGCTCGTCTCCTGCCACTCACTGACAGCAATTTAGAAAGGTCTGTTTGACAGTCATTTCCTCTTCACGTTCTCATTCTGCCTGACTGTAAATCTACCAGAGCAGCGACAAAACCGTGCAGAAGAAGACAATCAGCCGTGGGAATCAGGTGCCTCTCCATTTGCCGGCTGAGATCTTGAATCATTTTGGAGTAAAAAAAGCAGGGAAGACCACGGGCTCCATGGCACGCTGCCAGAACGGGCCMTTCCTCCTGGGCATCCTCCCCCTCTGCCCAAGGATGCTGCCACTGCGAAGTGCAGGGCATGGCCAGGGTGTCCCTCCTCTTTGGGGGGCACAGGCAGCACCAGGATGCTGAGGGGATGGTTTGCATCACTTGTTTTGGGGTGGTTTTCACTTATTGGGGTCACTGCTCAGGGCGYTCTCAGCCCTGGGCTCGGTTACATCTTCCACAGATGCATCTCCCTGCTACAGAGYCTTTCTGAAGCTTTGTTATCCTTGAGATCTCCCCTCTTGCCATCTTKTACCCAGGCTCTAAGCCACTCTGCTGCTGAGCTGCCAGAGGATTTACTTTTATACGTGTCTTCTCCTTGGAACAGTCCCAAAATCCGTGTCAGTCATGCTCACACTCCAATTCCACATCAGGCAGCTTTCCTCACCTGCCTGGAAACGTTATTATTTCAGCCTGCTGCCATAAAGAGACAGATTGGAATCAATTTTAGATCAAGCTATTTAAAATATCCCGTCCTCCTTTTCAAAGCTGACTAAGAGCAGGCCACACACACCCCCTCGGGATGCCTGAACTGCTGCTGCACATCGTGGCCATAAATCCCCCTCCCCTACAGGCTGCCCCTACAGAAGTGAAAGACTGTGTGGAAAAACTTAGCCCTGGAGCTGTGGTGTTTCAATGAGGAGAAGAATTCYAGCAGGGGAAGGAGATGGCTGAAATGACCAGAAAACATAAAATCGAGGATTAGACAGGAGGAGAGGAAGCCTTGCAGGAGGTCAGCTCCTCACGGATGTGCTGCCCAAGGGGTGCAGGCACTGTCTGAATGCAGAGAGGACGGAGCAGGAGCAGGACTGGAGGAGCCAGGTGAGACTGAGGTGAGCAGGAAATCCCTTCTGAGAACGCAAGAAATCATTTTCATCCAGCCCAGCCCGGCACACGCTGAATTACTCACACACGCCGAGGAACACGTGCTCCCCGCTGGAGGGAGAGTCCTTCCACAGCATCAGGACCTTTCCTGCATCTTTTATGACAGCCTTGGGGCTGAAAATCCTCAGCCCACGCCCCACAAGCAGCAGCTCTACAGACATCTYTCTATCTATAGCTGCAGAGGTTGTCAGATTAGTCCCGGCCCTTTTCAAAAATCCGCCCACTGTGTTTTCCCCTCAGACTGGTGTGTCTGCAAATCCTGTGTGTGGCTGGGAGTTGCATCCCTGGAACACGAGCTGGGGAGGGGAGGGAGGGGGAGACACTGCAGGTCTGATCACACCGCTGTGACCYTGTCACCCGAGCAGGACAGCAGCACCAGGGACAGGCTGGGCACCTTCCCTTTGGTTGTCATTTCTCCTCAGAGTTGCCAAAAAATGTCTTGGAGGTCCATAAWGAAACAACAGGGATGAGATCAATGACAGGAGGAGGGAGGAGAAAGCACCTTTAACACACACACACACACACACACASAGAGAAGGAAGATRGAAGAGAACACAGGGTACTTTCCTCACTTGTTTAACTCCAAGACAGRCAGTTGGGCTGAAGAGATTTCGTATTCGATCCTTTTCTTTGCCCTTTCCAACAAAAATATTCTGTGTTGCTCTCTCGTCAGAGCGCAGAGAATCAGGAGTACAACACCAGTTTGTCTTCTCTATTCAGGAGAAGCAAAGAGGGAAGAGAAGCTTTAAAAATCCTGCCCTTTTCCAGATTTCCTTTATGTGCTGGGAAGGAGGGCAGGTCAGCACATCTCTTTCCCCAGCCACCTTCAACATGAGGCAGGCAGCAGGCTGTGAGGTTCAGGAGGAAAATGACTGATTTTTGGGATTGGGGCATTGCTCCCAGGCCAAACACAACCAGAGGCTGAGCACTGAGATGTCTCATGAGGCATCAGCCTGGCTCCCTTCTGTTTGTGCAGGCAGGAGCCACTTCCTCTGTGCTTTGCTGTGCTTGGCAGCATCCCGGGAATGCTAAGTCAGGCAGATTGCCTCTCAGGCATGGGAAGATCTCGGCTGAGACCAGAAATAGATTGTGTGTCTTCATCCCAGGATTAGGCTGAGCTTATCAGCACATAAAAAGCAAGAGAGAGACACAGCTCCTCACCCACACCCCGAGGGGCTCCTCTGAGGGTCCTGCACGTGGAACCTGGGCCAGAGAGGGAGGCACAGCACAGGCCAGGGGCCATCAAACCCCGGGTTGCAGCCCCAGTGGAAGGGCTGATCTCTCCAAGGCCAGGAAAAGCACCAATCCATCCACTGGTCTGTGACAGATGTGCTGGGAAGACACCAAGGGGTAACTTTGCTTCCTGAGGAATTTTATGAGCTCGATGCTCCCATTTTCCTTGTCAGCATGGGAAGTGTGGAGAGCCTAAATATCTAAGAGCATTCGTGTACAGGCTCTGTTTCTAGAGGCAGTTACTGTCCTCAGACCCAGGCATGAAGACAAGGCTATTTTTGACTCTTTGAGTAACAAACGATTGCCCGTGTCCTCYTCCCTGCCAACGGCTCACCCTGATTTTCTGCATCTCTGTTACATCACCCATGTCCCTTGTCCTCTTCTCAGGCCCAGTGGGATCCCACAGTTCCCAACACAATGCCCCATTTCTCTGCTGCAACAAGAGATTTGACCTGAAGAGATTATTTGGTGCTCCTAAGAGGAGCTTCAGGTTGAGAGGGACCCAGTGGCGTCCCCAGGGAGGTGGCAGAGGAACAGAAGAGATTGAAGACAGCACATAAATGTTCACAGGGGTTGGATGCTGCAGAAGCAGAGCCAGGGCAGGAAGTCACCACAGGCAGCAAATTCCCTTCCTCAAAGTGTTTTTCACCTCTCTGCTTCTTTCCCTGGTCTCATCCACCAGCTCCTTGCACCTCAGGCCATGGTTCTCAATCCCTTCCCTGGCACTGCATGTTGCTCTTTCAACTTCTCCCAGCAATTTACTCCAAACATTCCTCACAAACATTTTTTTCCTCCCTTCAGGAGGCATTAGGATAACATGGGGGGGAAGCAGAGGAACCAAGTCTACACAAATCCAGGGCACTTCAACCCGAACTCGGGATCGCTGACGCTGTCATTTGGCCCTTGCAGCCTCCACCCTTTCAGCTGAAAACTCTTGGGGGCAACCACCTCTTTTTTTATTTATTTTGCCCTTGACACATCCTTTGGGGAGTGACTAAAGCCTGAAGTGAGCAGAAACACAGACTTTACAGAGCTCACAAAAGCCCAGGATCTCCATCTCTCATATTCCATAGGGGACTGAATGGTTGCGTATGGAACACCAGGAGCAAGAGCTGGAGCCGAGCAAGTGGCTAACTCAGGGCAGGGCAGCTCACAGGCACCATCTGGAGCAAATCACAGGAGTCTGGAGCTGGGAATTGCCACCTGGAAGCAGCTCAGCCCCACAGCCGCGAGCGCAGCTCTGTCAGCGCAGACCAGGCTGTGGGGGGAACTCCCTCGGCTTGAGCTGGATCCTCCTGGAAACGGATCTGCTGCAACAGAGCTCCAGAGGGGCTGTCCCTGCTCCRCTCCCAACCTCAGCAAAGGTGGCTCAAAGGTCAAACTCTGCCATTTGTCAAGGAGCCACCTCCTGTCTTTGCTGAGCAGGTGTTGGGAGGGAAGTGCCAAGGGCCCAAGGTTTCCTGGGGCTGACAGGTTCCCGGGTTGAAGGGGTCAAAGGGGAGGACACGTGGCATGGGCTGCAAGCAAACCCTGCAGGCCCTTTGGAAGGTGCTGGATGCCCCTGGTTTGCTCGTGGAAGGTCAGATCTGTGACACAGCAAATTAAAGTGGCTGAAGAGAGGTCAAATTGTTTGCTTCTGGCAGCAAAGCCCCATCTGATGGAGAGAGCTCTGCTCTTTCCTAACAAGCATCCTTCCCACCTCACACACATCCAGAACTAAACCTCAGCAGCTGCACCAGCCTGTCCCAGCACAGCCCTGCCCTCTGGGCTCTGTGCCACTCGAGCTTGTGCAGCTTTGGTGTTGTAAATCAGACCTTTGAGTCTCATCTTCCCAGAGATGTGGRCAACACCACCCCCTCAGTGCTGTCCTCAGCCTGTCACTCTGACCAGTCATCCCTCTCCTTCCTTCTCCCAGCCAGATTCCCTCTGACAGGGAACACCAGCTCTCCATCCTCCCCCCCCACATCCCTGGAGCAGCTCTCATCTCTCTCAGCTCCRATCTGCAACATTCCCTCTTTCCTGGCACTTGGACAGAACACCTCAGYGTTGACTCGTAACGTTTTTTGGTTTATTCCTTCCGAGGAGAACTGCCAGTCATGTCACACTGACCCACATTGCACGGTTATTTCTGTCAGGCACAGCATCCTTTTCAACAAACAAATGCTGTTTTCCCCCCCCATGGGCTCAAAATTGATGGGAGTCCAAGTCCTTCCTGGGTGATATCGACTTTATGAGTTACTTACACAACCTCTCCAGCATGTCAGAYGGAAAATAAGACCACAAAAGAGAAAAAAATTAATACTTAAGCCACAAAAAACCACCCCCAGCCCACTCTTCCCACTGCAGGACTGTTCTGGCTCTTCCCACTGTGCTCCAGAGGGTGACCAAGCACCAGCAAGGGCAGCATGGACCTGTTCCAGAGCTCARCGTGACAAATGATGCCCTTAACGAGGGCACCAGAAGACCACAGTGAACTTGTGACACGCCAGATCCTAAGCAGATCTGACAGGACAATAGAAAAATCCAGAAATAGAAAAGCAGAATGGCTGGGSTGCTTTCAATGGGTGAGAAAGTGATGGAAGATTTTGAGCCAAAAGAAGGAGGAAGTCTGGATCGAGGAGGAGCTTTGAAAGGACTCGGTAGAAGAAGAGAGCCCTGATGCAGCTCCAGCCTCAGCCAGGGCTGGGAAAGCCAAAGCTTTGGTGGAACATCTGCCTGAAGTGCCTTGTGGTGAGCAGGATGCTTGGGAACCCCATTTCAGATGAGTGGTGTTACCAAAAGGTTGATTTTTGTATTGTTTTTCTAACATACAGAAACAGGCAAACCACTGCAAGACCTCATCCTAAAGAAAATACATCCCTCCTCATTCCCCTGCAAACAGGCTCCAAGTTTTCCCAAAGAAGCTGTGCTTAGTGCCATTCTTTACATCACTTTGCCTGTAAAGCCAAGATGATCAAGAAGAATTTGAATCCCGATCCGTTAGAGAGAAAAAAAATAAAATCCATAAACTTCTATATAAAAACCCAAACCAAAATAGATCCCACATAGAGGATATTTTTAAGATTTAACTTGCAATATTCAGTCAGAGATAACAGCCACGACTGGTTAACAAAGGAAGCTTCCCAGGTGGAACACAGCACCCAACACCACCAAAAAACCCACCAAACCAACGGGTCTTAAATTTATCCTCCACGTCAGGTTCCATTTGTCCCACGCATTAGGCTCCATTTGACACCCAGGAAAACCTCCAGCGCATTAAAGTATTTATCCCTGCCATGGCAACGAGGAAAAGCTGTGAAACACCTCCAGTCTGAGGCACACCCACTGCACAGAGCCCAGCACCGGGCCTGGGGTGAATCCAGTCATTCTGAGTAAGAGAATTTTACGTGCTGTGGATGTCACAGAGGGGTGGTCTAAATTTGGAGAGTGAAACACAGGCTGTGACACATCTTGCGTTCACCTCCACGCTGGATTAGAAGCCAATAGCTCTTGATCTACGGCCTGCTATTCAATCTGCTCGGTTAATTTGGGGACTTAAAAGGCTGGTGAATAGCTTGGAGCGRGAAAACAGCACAGATAAATGTGATCTCGTCAGAGCCTCTGCCACCGAAGCGTTGGCACGGCYGGCTCAGCTGTTCCCGCCGGGAAGGGAGCTCAGAGAGGGTTAACCAGGAAAACGCTCGGGTGTGCACAAACCCCACAGCCAAACCCAAAAACGTGGGGGGTTTTTTCACACCCTTTTGCTGAACAGCCTCCTCCTAAGGGAGTTCTGCAATACCTAAAACCTSACACCCACAGTGCTGCACTTCGGGGCATTGCCGAGGGGAGATACCAAAATCCACACTCTCACAGCCCAGGGAATGGTGTGAGGCTGCATCAGGGGAGTTGTATGGTGGAGATCACGAAAAGGTTCTTCCCCCAGAGGGTGGTGGGCACTGAACAGGCTTCCCAGGGAACGGGCACGGCCCCAAGGCTGCCAGAGCACCAGGAGCGTTTGGACAACGCTCCCAGGGATGCACAGGCTGGGATTGTTGGGGTGTCTGTGCAGGGCCAGGGGCTGGGCTGGATGTTCCTGTGGGTCCCTTCCAGCTCAGGATATTCCATGACTCTTGCACAGCAATGAACCAGCCCAGCTCTTGAGGGTCCCCASGAGTTCTGTGCCTCGAGGGCCACCCCAATCTCCTCAGGAAATGCTGGGCATATTTCCCAACTAAGTCAACTTGAACCCTTAGCACGAGGGGAAGAAAAAGAGGCAGCTCCCACCGGGCTGGGGGTGAGTTCTTGGCTCTGGTCGTGTTTCTCATCACCAGCGCAGCCACAGCTTATGTTTCCTKTAGTGAGTTATCTTTACAGCCAGGAAGTGGCTCTTTCCATCTGGACAGTGTCATTCTCCTGGCTGATTCTGCCTAAATGTTAACAAAACCCTGCTGCGGCCTTTATTCCCCCTCCTCAGGGATACTTGGAATTTTTATTTTTCTCCATAACCCCCGAAGAATCCATATTTCACAGAGTCCCGTGGTCTTATAAAAGGACTTGCAGCRAAAGAAAATCACACTGGGCCTCAAGGTTATCTGCTTAGCCTGAAAAAAAATGCAGGCATAATGCAAAACACAAAGACAGAGGTTGCACAAGAAATTTGCAGGGCCTTAGGGGATGAAAGTCTCATTTACCAAATAGATTCCACAGAGAAATCCCATGAGAGAAAACAGACATAACTGCATATAAACATATTTGCACAATGTGGAGGTCCCGTTATGAATGGGTATTTATTTCGCTGAAAATGAGATGCAGAGAGGCTCATGGGCAAAAAAAAAAGCCATGGCTGAGCTGGCTTGGGAGAGTAAAAACCACAAGGATAGGATGAGAGGGAACGGCCTCAGGCTGTGCCAGGGGAGGGTCAGGTTGGACATCAGGAGGAATTTCTCCATGGAAAGGGTGGTCAGGCACTGGAACTGCCCAGGGAGGTTTGGAGTCCCCCTCCCTGGAGGTGTCCAGGGAAGGCCTGGACGTGGCACTCGGTGCTCTGGGCTGGGGACAAGGTGGGCATCGGGCACAGCTTGGACTCGATGACCTTGGAGGGCTTTTCCATCCTCAATCATCCTGGGATTCAGAGGGGAGCCCTGTAGGACCGTGCTGCTGGAAGCACAGAGGCTCCTTTGGGTTTGGGGGGAGCAGCAGCTGTGCTGGGAAGCTCCAAGCGATCCCACTCAYCAGGGCTGTGCAAACTCCCTGCTCTGCCAGCCACGACTCCGCTCCTTCCGAGCAGGAGCCGGAGCATTTCCACCCACAGCCCGTCCCTGCAGCTATTCCTGTCCCACCCTGGAGGGACCTGGGGTGCTGACTCAGGAGGTCACACAGAGACAGGAGAGCCAAACTTCKGAAAAAAGTTGAGAAAAGCTGCTCTGGTTGGAGTCCCATCAGGTGCTGGCCTTTGGCAGAAGCATCTGTGAGGAGTTTTCATCTCCCCCACAGGAGCTGTCACTCAGCCAGAGGATCCTCATCAGCCTCCTCCCGATCCTCCCAGCCCTGCTGCCTCCTTCCACTGGTGTCCCTCGATTCTCAGAAGGGAGCTCCTACCTCTCCCACACCCAGTGGAAACAGTGACTCTGCAAAGGGAGATGTATTAGGGGGAGTATCCTCAGGTTATAAGGCACTAGAAAACCACTTTTCCCTCAGTTTTTCCTGCTCTGTCCATGTATTTTACAACAGAGCTGTGCAAATCAGTAGGAATTTGCTCTGTCTCCTGCAAACAGGGCCAGGATCAATTTKTAAGTGGTGTCATTTCAAAATGCCCCCAAAAGTATTTTATTTTCTCCTCSTTACTAAACTGAAAAACSTGAATCACAGAGTGGTTTGGGCTGGGAGGAGCTTAGAGCCCATCCAGTTCCACCCCCTGCCATGGGCAGGGACACCTTCYRCTATCCCAGGTTGCTCCAAGCCCYATCCAACCTGGCCTTGGACACTTCCASGGATRGGGCAGCCACAGCTTCTCYGGGCAGCCTGTGCCAGGGCCTCCCCACCCTCACAGTAAAGATTTTTTTTTTTCTATTATCTAATCCAAACCTTCTCTCTTTCAGTTTGTACTGTTGATATAGCTCAGATACAAAGTTTTGCTTGTCCCTGAGCAAAACATTTGGTAAAATCCTTTGGCAAAGGATCAGATTCCAAAGGATCAGACTCCTCCAGAACAGCTGAAGTTCCTCTTTCATCTCCCAGCCCAGGGGTTACAGAGCTCACCCAAGGGATGGTCACACACACACACACACACACCTGGTGGAACCCTCTGCAGGATTCCCTCCCGGAGTAAATTCCACTTCCAAGCTGTGGGCAGCTCCTCAAACCTCAAACTGGGAGATGAACATCACTCAGTCCAACCCTCGGTTTCAGTTCAGCTGTCCCACCCCAAAACGTTGGAGAAATGTCGAGAAATGTCCATTGTRGATCAAATTTGTGAGGTTTCGTTTAGTCGTACTCCGACTACATATTTTTCCATGGAAAAATGACTCATCGGGGGCAAAATATCTATTTTTAAGTCAAGTTCATCCTCTCCACAAAAAGCACTCGGTTCAAGGCAGGACCTAAGAGGGCAGGTGGTTGCTATGCAACTCCTGGGAGAGGATTGCGAGTCAGAAAGGTCCTTTCACGGAATTAAGATCCTTATAAAGTTGAAGCAGCCCCATAAAGTGCTGTTTTCACTGTTTCATGTTCCACTTAATAATTATAAAATCCTGGCAAATAAACCCCAAGAACGAAGGGATGATGTTTCTTGGAGCAGACGAGCCAGGATGTGTAACCAGGAAAATTCTGTCTTTATGCAGAAAATATCTATATTTTCACAAGATAAGAACTTTGCTTTCCTAGAGGAAAAAACACTAAAAGGCCAAGAGGAGTTTCTTGCCAAGTTGGAGCACTTTGCAATCCCACTCCAAGCACAGGGCAGCCCTCACTGCTCACTCTGCATCAGCCAGGGACTCACAGGCAGCTGCTGCTGCTGAGGAGCAGAGGAAACTCAGCAGGATTTGGGAGAGATAAGAGGAATATGCATGTTTGAATAAAAAAAAAATTTTAAAAAAATCAAAGTGTGGACAGTGAGACGAGGCTGAGCTCTCCAAATGGTTCAGAACCACTCACTGGCACATAAATATTGCCCCAGGTTTACTCCAGCTGGGTGGAAAACAGCCCTGGGCTCATCCTGGGCCATTGTGCCCTGCTGGACAGACCCTGGACAGTCACTGCTGGGCTGTGGCAATGGGACCAGCGAAGCCCTGAAGAATTTGGGACCTCATCCCTCTCCAGACCCTGAATTCAGGCTGCCCTGCAGGACCAGGTGTTTCCATGCAGATCCCTGTCATTTCAGGGTCAGACCCATATTTACTCATTCCTGGGCACTTCTGTGGTATCTCCAGACCGAGTCCAAGCTCTTTAATCACTTTTCTTGCTCCCTCCCATGAATCAGAGCTATCTCTGCTGTCCTCTCAGCAGTCAGGCACAACGGGAGACGTGACACTCACCAGAAGGAATTCAGACTGGTTTTGGGACAGGCTGACCCATATTATTCACATCCTGAAGCAACTGAACCACACTCAAGAAAGAGAAAATCCAGGAAAAGAGAAAATAATGCCAGCTACAGCTTTTTAGCTCTTCCAGAAGCATCCCCACATTGCTCCTAACGACAGTCTGAATAGATCACTCACTAATGGGTGGGGAGAAAGCTGTTCATGGGATGAAAAATGGCTCAAAATATGCAGAAACTTTCTGTATTTTCACTTCATAAGGTATGTGATGGTTCTGCAGGCTGTGCTTTCAGCCAGGGGCTGCTCACCTGATGCAGAGATGCCTAAACCAGAGCTCCAACCGCGAAGGAGAGGTCTGCTGATTCCTAACCACCCTCCAAGACATTCCAACGCACTATTCCCATCAATCCATCGCGATGGAGCGGGTCAAAAGCCCCACCCGAGGCAGGAGTTGCTGTTCTCCAGCTGGGAACAATGCGAGCCCTTTGCCAGCTTCCTCCTCCGGCACAAAGGAAGGCGAGGAGCGCCCAAGGGAAAGGCTGGAAGGAGCCGGGCGGGCAGACAAAGCCCCTCTGGGCACGATTGTGTCCCTTATCAGGGGCTTTCCCCGCCATCCCAACACACGGAGAGGCCAGGAATAGCAGCMGTGTGTTAAATCAGGGCAAAATGTTTTAAATCAGGGCAAATGTTATAAATCGGGGCAAAGCTCACAGCATCCTGGGGATGCACATCGCGAGCAGCCAGGGACAGCGAGCCTCGAGGGCAATTCACGATTTGAAGGCTCAAATTCCAAGGGAAAGCAGAAGGGCACCTCCCAGTCCGGTCCACCAGGGATTGCTGGTGGAACAACAAGACCAAGTGGCCTCTTGCTGTTTGGGTGATGGTGACTGCAACCTTTTGTGCCAGACACTGGAGCCACACCCTCTGCTCCAGAGGCTGCCATAAACAAGCCTTTGGACCAAGAACGCATTTTTCCAAGATAGGGAGGGGAGGAAAAAGAAYAGGACAAAAAAAAATTGGTGAAGAATGGGAAGGCAGAGACGTGGTTCTTTTCTTTTACCCACTGTTTGCCCTGAATTTCCCAGCAGAATAAGCCACCAATTCCCAGGTCGGGACACGAGGCTGTCCCTCCGTCCTGCTGTCCCTGGAAGCGCAGAGGCTGGGGAGAGGAGGAGAGAGCTCCACRCAGAATCCAAAAGCAGCCAACCCACGAGCCTGAGCGTCAGCATCCACCCTTGGCAGCAGAGGGGAAACCACCACATGCGATTATGGCAGGTAATCCCATTTGCCAGTTGGAAATCATTTGTCCTGGGACGGAAGATGGGCACCACAAGCACCTACCCAGGAAACCACAAACAGCAAGGCACGGCCACAGGGAGGGAAGGGAGGGTATAATAATCTTATTTCTGCTCGGCAAACCACACCACTCACAGACTGATATTCCCACACGCCTCAGGATGTCGACGCAGGGGAGCTGCAATTTTTTTTTTCCCCTGTCAGAGGAGAAAACACAGAGCAAAGCAAGACAACTCCATCCAGCCTGGAATACAGCTCCGATAGCCGCTCCCAGATGGGTTCCCAAACCTCCCAACAGGATGCTGTTGTGCATTATCAGCAAGGCACAACTTTCCATGTACATTAATGAGAAACACTGCTGTGCTACCAATTTGTCTGGCTCCGTCTTGGCAGAATTTCCAGGCTGGAAATCCCATAGTTCACATAACTGGTCTATTCACCCCGCTGCTTAATCTGCCTTCACTCGAGGAGATGAACTCCTCATATAAACAGGCAATGCTGGATATAAACAGCCCCCAGGCCCAGGGATGACAGGGATGACAGGAATTAAGCGYTGCCCTGGGTGTCTGTGGGTACATGCGTGTGTGTGTGTGGCTGGGAAAGAGTCTGTTGTTTGCTTGTTTATTGTCATGTTCTAAAGTGTAAATGCAGAGTTCTCCRAAGCTCAGAGATAAGCCCTGAGCAGAGAAAGGTAGACTCACAGGAGACAGGATACTCCCCTCCTTGTTGTGGTTGGCAGGTTAATAGAGATTTYGCTCTTTCTGAACCGAAATTAGGGAGAAAACACCTAAAACCAAGTGATTTCTGGAAGAGAGGATTAAGAGAGGTGCATGGAGCTGGTGGGCAGGGGGTGAGCTGGCATCCTGTGGGA
Source organism: Amblyornis subalaris (assembly GCA_018881555.1). NCBI lineage: Eukaryota > Metazoa > Chordata > Aves > Passeriformes > Ptilonorhynchidae > Amblyornis > Amblyornis subalaris. The sequence continues at coordinate 649,304 of JACAXG010000013.1, forward strand.
GGGAGACACGTCCTGGTCCTGTGTCCCAACTCAGCTGCTTGGTGCTCAACAGCCCCAGGAAACACATCCCCCACAGTGTGTCCCCATATGTRGGGCCCAGGCTGTTCCTTTTAAAGGAATTACCACAGGGAAGATCATGTTTTCCTGCTTATTCTTTACAGAATTTGTGAACTTAATGAAAAAAAGTCTCCTCTGATTCCTCGAGATTTTTCTCGYGCTTTCTTTTGGTTGGTGGTTTGACACTGGCTTCTCTCAAAAACGTCACAAATTRTCAGTGAAGGGGGAAACAAAACCAAACAAAACAACTACATAAAACCTTCCAAGGGGGGAGGGAATTCCCAGAGGCATCGCTGAGCAGAATGCCCTGGACTGTCAGGAAGTGAGGGATGTGGTGAGTGCCAGCAGCAGGGACAGAGCACATCGTGTGCCTGGGACAGGCACAGACAACCCAACATCTCTGCTGAGAAAAGCTCCAGCCCAGGAAATCAGGAATGAKGCAGGAAAATGTGTGACTTGAGACCCCCCCAATGCTTTGCACGGCTCCTGCCACGTCTCCTCCAGTTCACTTGAACTCAGGGCAGAGGTTCCTCACCCACATCTCACTTTTTTTTCCTGAATAAACGCTGAGAAGGGAAATGAAAGGAAGGGGAAACTACAAAAGTGACTATTTTAAAAGCTCCATGTTYTGAAGGAGGGGTTATCACAGGCAGCATCCACTCTAGCAGCACAACTCCTGTGAGAAAAGGAGTGGGTAGAAAACACTGATCTCCAGCTGATTGCTATTCCGGGGAATAGAAAAGAACAAAAAAAAAAAGAAGAAAGGGTGGGCAAGCAAAGGTTTTACATTCCCAGCCCACCCCAAATCACTGCATGTTGCATTTCACTGATCGCAGTGTCTGCTGGCTGCGACCAGATCACCAATTCCCCAAAAAGCAGCGATGTGAGCTGGAGATATTCCGTTTGTCCTGCAGCCCAGCCCATCGCCGAGCGCACGGCGCGTTCCCAAGCGCCTCCAAACAGCCTTCACCAACGCGGGAGCACAGAGAGGAGCCAGGGAGACGACAGAAGGGATAAACGAGACACACGTGGCCTCCTGCATTCGCTCCCTGTCTCCTCCTGACGGGAGCAGAAGCGGTGCTGCCGCCCAAGCCCAGCCCCGCGGCAGGGAGGGGATGCTCGGAGCAGGTGCCTGCGGGCTCTGGGCGTGCCGTGGGAGGAAGGCAGAGAGAAGAGAGCCTTGAACCCCTCTCCAAAGAGCTGCCCCTCCTCCCGGGGTGTCCCTGCAGCCTCGCAAGAGCCACCTCTGCAAGCACATGGACAAAAATCCGAGCGTCAGCTCCGTGTCCGAACCCTCGAAGCGGAAGGAGCTGTGCCCCTGTGGCCTCTCCCCTCTGGAAATCAGTGCTGGCTACAGAAGAGCTGCAAGAATTGGTTCTGGAAAATGTCTCCTTGGGCAGGTGCTCCTACAAGGACTCTCAGAAAGGTTGGATGTATCTGGGCTACGCTTGGAAGCAACCAAGGTGAAGGATGTTTTTGGAGGAGGTCACTTGTCTTGCAGTCAGAAGGAAGTGCCCACAAGTTGTGCATGTAAAATCMTAGAATCATAAAAATCCTAGAATCACAGGACCACTGAGGTTGGAAAAGCCCTCCCAGACCATCAAGTCCAGGCTGTGCCCCATCCCCACCTTGTTCCCAGCCCAGAGCACCGAGTGCCACGTCCAGGCCTTCCCTGGACACCTCCAGGGATGGGCACTCCAAACCTCTCTGGGCAGCCCCTGCCAATGCCTGACCACCCTTTCCAYGAAGACTGCAGCATTTCTTCCCCAGAATTTGAGCATTCTTAACAGAATTTACTGTCCCAAACTTGAAAAGGATTTCTTTTATGCTCTTCTGCAGACAGGAACCTACAAAAGAGCTCCAGAAAGGACAGGGGTTTTGTTGATCTACAAACAGTCAGGGAAATAAGTTTGACTGCTTCATGAATCACATTTTAATAGCCAAAAAAGCAGAAAATGTCAGAAACCACACGCCCATCTCCTTTTACACAGCTYATGATAAGGCACTGGACCAATTGCTTTACAATTTCTACGTCTGAACACAAAACTCAGAATAAACCATGAAGATTCAGAGCCCTAAACCAATGATCCATGGCCCTGCCATATTCTCTACAGGTTTCTTACCATGTCCATCACCTGAGAGCCAATAAGGCTCTGCTGCAGCAGCAGGATGCTTATCAGGAGGGAGGGATCTGGGAATTGCTGATATCAATCACAATCAATTCGTTACCAACAGGCTCCAARCAGCCTTCACCAGAACACAAAGGCAGTAAAGGGAACCTGGAGGTGACAGAGCAGAGAAAAGGGACAGGAGCGGCCAGGACACACCACAGGAAAATTCTTGGTCCTAACAAAACATGAATTAACTGGCACATCGCAGAGACGAGCTGGGCTTGGCTTTTTTCAACTCTGCTCACAAAGACAAGCCCTGAGCATCAGCAATTTTCTYGCCAGAGCCCAGAGCGTGCTGGAGAAGTTGAAGAGCAAGTGGCTGTGACAAAATCCCACCTCATTTCCTAGGATGCAGACTCAGCTAAGGCGCTGGCCCCGGACCAGGAAGCGTCTGAGCCAGACCTTTCCACGACTTGCAGCTCGGCCAGAGCCCCGAGCAGGGGAGGCAGCCCAGGCTTCCTGCAGAAGCCAAAAAKCGAATTCTCCAACCTCACCAGCCCAACCAGCGGGGGAAAGCGGAGCTTTTGCCCYGAGGACTGAGAGCACTTCCAGAGGAGGATCCAGAAATAAAGCAACCCCCATCAACAGTCACGCTGCTGGTTCGTGTAAGCCGAGCTCAGTCGCTCGAGGTGCATCAGCCTCCCGGGAGGATTTATTCCCATCCATTACTCAGCTTTGGGTGCAGACTGTCCTCCCTGGAACGTAAACAGTGACTGGCACAGTCTGTCTGGCTCCTGCACATCGCAGTGCCACGGGAGGGTGGTTGCACCCCACAGTTGTCACCAGAGGAGAAGGCACCAGCTGCTTGAGCAGCACACGGGCCCACTGAAAATGGAGAAAGCTGTAAAAATGGGAGAAGCTACACATTTTTTTCTCTCCAGACTCAAGAAAAGTCCCTAAAACACGTTCAGAACACCCAGGCCTTACAACTACCCTAAGAAAAGATGCCAGGGGTTTGAAGTGCTGTTTCACAGTTGTTATCTGGCTGTTCCGTGCCCTCCGTCATGGATTGCACGTATTCCCAAAATGACAGATAACCCCTGTGCCAGACACCTGGATGTGCTCATTACAGAGGTTTGGGGCACATTTGGCATTCCTACCTTGCAAGGTGCTGCACTTCCCCCTCTGTGCTTCCTTCCTCAGTGACATCGTGCCGTGCATGCCCAGATTCCTTCCTCAGCTGCTGTCCCAGAAGCCAAGAAATCCCCCAGCGCGCTCCAATCCGCTCTCCAAGGAGCAGCTCAGGCTCAGGGAGCAGCTCCTGGCTMTGGTTTCAGCTCTTGGACACTGAAACACCTTCCCAGGGGCTGAGCAGGGAGTGCTGCTGCCCTCACACCTCAGTGCCGGGCGGGGGAACCCAACACCGGGAGCAGGAACGGGATCAAATCCCTGATGGAAAGCTGCAGGACCTGGCTGCCATCTGGGATCAGGGGGATCCATTACAGCTCTGCCAGGTGGCTGAGTGTGCACAGCCCCAGCCTGGACAGCAGTGAGAGGATCTCTGCATGGGAGGATCATCCATTATGCACACAGGTACGGAGTTAGTGTAGCTTGACCCACCCGTGGGGTTATGAATTCTCCATCTCATAAACTCCAGTTGGAGGTCTGCTGATGGCTAATTCCCATCCCTGGAGATTGCCAGCTTTTCATCTGCTCATCTGAAAACATTTGGCAAGTACGATGAGATTTAGAGAAGCAGAACTTCCATTTCACAACATTTTTTCTACAAGCAGCTTCCACTAATTCACAAAAACCCCACAGAGCCGGGATCTAAGGAATTGCCATCAGCCACCGTGGCCGTGGCCAGGGAATGACACAGGCTTGGCACACACAGCAGAGGGCAGGAGCAGAGAGGCCATGTGTGAACCAAGGAGCAGTTTGGGAATGAAGCTGCTTTAAGCCATCGCCACAGGAGAGAATCCATCCCCGTCCTGTGCCAGCTGAATGTCTCTTACATTAGCAGGGAACAGGAGATGTTTTTCAGAGTTAGGGAATGTGTGACACAGCAGCCTTGGGAACAAAGGGTTCCTCATTTTTCCTCCCAAGGCTGTAAGGACCCGAAAATTTCATATTGGCAGCATCCACCTTTTTGTTGAGGGTGTTGGCCAGGAGACCAGCAAGGAGCTTCTGGTGGCTTTGGGGTCCAGGGGGGAGCAGAGACATCTCAGTTACCCCAAGGAGTTTGGGTCGAAGTTACCCAAGTCTCATTGGAGCTGTCTGGGACTAAGAGGCTTTAATTCAATTTCCTGGCACAAATACGGATCCACCACAGAGGAGAGGTTTGCAATACCTACCAGAGGATTTCAGCTCTAAGGAGAATTCCCTGCAGTTTTTCCATCAGGCCATTAAGAAACTTCTYACTCCCAACACTGAACAAATAGATGCTGTTTCTGCAACGACTGTGCTATGAGTGACATCATTTTTACCTTTTAAACACAAACCAACTTTCCAGATGTACTCAGAGACATTCCCCAAGGACCAGACTCCATACTGCCTCAGGAGGACTGGATCCAATCCCGGCTCCAACAGCCATTCCCTGTGACCTGAGGGAGCTCACCTCGCTCGCTGCTGCTCCCAGCAAAGCCTTTACAGGTCTCCGTGGTGCTGTGAAGGTGAATTATCCGAGGCCATGTGTGTTTGGAAAGGCATCCACACATCCATGGTTAAGCACAAGGTTATTTCGACACCAGCTTTTGAGAACAGTTTTAGATGCCAGTGAAAAACACTCTGAGAAAATGAGGGGGGTGTTAAGGAAAATCTTAATTGAGACACTTAAAAGCAGAGCTCATTTTTCTCTAATTAACACGGACATATGTACCAGGCAGAGGAACAGCAATGCAAGGGAACTAAAAAGGGAAAGCAACAGGCACATAATGAACAAGGCAAATGTAAAAAAACCCAAAGGAAAAAAAAATTATCCAGAGGTGGCTGCAATGTTCCAGAAATATTGTGAGTGTCTGCCTCATATCCCTGTCTAGGAGAAACAGCCCTGCTGCTGCTTCTGTGCTCAGAGATTGGTATTGATTCCAGCAGGTCAGAAAGTCCTAGGGATTGGCAACTCTTTGCTACTCCAGTCATGCAATTTGATAAACGAGCACCCTGCAGGAATCAGCCTGCGCAGGCCCAGGAAGCTCTGATGGGCAAAAGACCACATGTCCTGAAAAAAGAGCATCATAATTAATCACTGGACCACTTGGGCTGCAGTCTCGGGGGGTTTGCTCCTCTAAGGAGCACTTCAGGCTGGCAGGAGTGGCTCTGCTGTTCCGTGTGCAAGGGGCACTCCAGCACCTCCATAAAGCCTCTGCTAGAAACCCCAACCTCAGACCCCTGTCCGATGCCATCCAGTGCTTATTCCCATAACAAGAACTACAGAGATGGCACAGCTAAAGTGTGGCAAGTCTACCTAATAAAGGAAAAAATGAAATAGGTGTGGTTTTCTGCTCTAATCCCACCGTTCCACACAGTTGTACAGCYTCCTTCCCTCTCCCTCCACCTGCCCAACAAACCCCCAGCGAGGCTTTTCACCCTCTCCCAATTTTCTGATGTCCTCAGTGCCACCCTGCCAGCTTTGTGCTGGTTTCCTCCGTGGGCTCGAGGCAGGAATCCGGGCCAGAATTATCTGTAATTAATTGCAGCACTCTCCCAGAGGCTGCAATTTGGGCTGCTCAGACAGACACACGCACACTCTGCAAAGCAAGGTTCCAACCCACCGCTCCTGCTCAGCGAGCTGTCGGTGCTGCCTGTTCCTTAGCACCTTAAATCTGGAGCAGAACAYGGGTTTAAACGAGCCTGGCAAGCAGAACATGGTCTGTACAATGTGTAAAGCTTTATCTGGAGCAACACAGCCCAGGAGGGCTTTTCACTTCCCAAGGGTAAACCACTCCTGCTGGAGCAGGAGAGTGAGACCCACTGGAGCTGGCTCAGAGGCAGGGCCCTCCCCAGGATGCCACCACCCCCAGGTAAAGACACAATTCCTGTGCATTCAGCTGATGGAGGCAGAGCAGGGAGTGTGGCTGGCTCTGATCACAGAACGTTCTGCTGCTGCTACTACACAGCACACAGCTTCATTAAAATTGTACCAAAGCTGCCTAAAAAAAACCAAACAAAATCATTTAAGTCGTTTATTACTTGCACACCATTTATTTWCAAAATAGATTTAGAATCCTAAGATACTTTTGGGAAGCATTCTGGTTCCTACTAACACTTAACCGCCAGGTAAAGAAATAAATAAAAGCCATGCCGTAAATAGACTTCTAAGAGTTCCAAAGGCAGTGAATGACCCCAGAGAAGATACTCCTTTGAAAAAGTCTCATCTGGCCTCAGAGTCTTGGATTAAAACCTCATCCAAATAATATCACTATCAAGACAGAAGGACACTTTTATCTGCAGCCAACATCCATATCAATAGATACACTGCTTAGGGAGTTATGCCAAGGCTAGTTAGTAGCTTATTTATGTTTTTCATCTCATACAACTTCCARGTGCTCCACAAAAGCCTTTAAGAGCTACCAGCATCAGCATTCTAGGGAAGAAATTCAGTTGCAAGGGGGACACGCTGCCCAAATTCACATCCTAAGGAATGAGCAGATCTAGAGAGCAAACTAAAAAAGGGCCAAGTAAAATAAAAGCATTCATTTTTCTTATGTGTGCTAGACAACTTCACCACTACACCCTTGAGATTAATTAGCTGCAGTTGCTAATAATTTATAACCACTCAGAGAAACTTACGAGCCCTCACATGTCTAATGCTTGCACGCAAAAGAAAATCACAAAAATGCCCAACTCCTGCAGCCTCAGAAGAATTGATTTGGAGAAGCACAACTGCCCAAAGCTCCTGCTGGCTGATGACCCAGCTGGACAAACCCCACTGTCACAGAGAGCCACTGCAAAAATCACATTTTTTAACGATTATTTAGAGAATCATAAGGACACCTTCCACTATCTCAGGGTKCTCCAAGCCCTGTCCAACCTGGCCTTGGACACTCCCAGGGATGAGGCAGCCACAGCTTCTCTGGGCACCCTGTGCCAGGGCCTCCCCACCCTCACAGGGAACGATTTCTTCCTGATATCCAACCTAAATTCCTCCTCTTTCAGTTTGAACCCATTCCTCCTTGTTTTCAAATAGGTTGAGTATGTAGTTGAGGGGGAAACTGGATTGTTCTTGGTGAGGGTGAATGGCTCTCCCTTTTCAGTGCTTATTTTATGGATGAAATTTTCTCTTCTGAGTGCTAAGGGTAAGACTTGGAAGAAATATCTCAGGAATCGAAGGGTCTGGGTCTCATGTAGTGCAGCAGCTTGGAAAGAACAGCAGAGCTGTGAGGAGTTCAGGAGTTCCCGGGAAAAGGAGAGCAAGGAGAGCTGGAGCTTTCACCTGGTTTTGCACCACTGCTGCTCCTAGGGCAGAGAGAACATTGTGCATTAAACAATTGGTGACTTCCAGCTGAGGGTCTGGGATGTTTTCTTCTGTGTCTAAAGGTATGAACACCCCCCAGCTACCTACAACACGTTTTTCCAACAAGTGTTTTTCCCATCACTTCTCAGAGGGAAAGAAATGCCCACTGGTTTTATGGCCGTGCAGGGAGGTTTTGGGGAGTGACCACGGAGAGCTGCAGGAAACACAGCAGAAAATGGAGATATTTAAAGGAGGCAAACTGATATTAGGCAGCTGGAAGAGTCACACTTGCTGCTCCAGAAAGTAAAAAACCAGAAACACACAGGAAAACCAAGAACAGGCTGAGCAAGGGGAGTTTTTCCCCCYATTTTTCATAAATGAAATACCACCAAAAAAATAAAATGAAAGTAATGACCTGTTATGTCTGTGTCTCTCACTAAACGTGTCTGGACTTCCCTGCATCTCCGAGTGAGCCTCATCTCATGCTTAAGCTTCTTATGGCTGGATTATTCCGGGAGAGCCTCTCGCCAAGGCCACCCTCGTGCGATGACACCGCCGAGGAGATAAMGCTGAGGCCACCAGTGCCTGTCCCTGCAGATATGAGGGTGATGGTATTTGCCACTTCCCCCCACACGCTCCTCGTCCTCCAGGGGTCACTCRCAGGGTCGCCAAAGGGCATCGAGGCATCGGCAGCACCAAACAAATCGTGGGCATGAGGATGGGTTAGGTCTCATGGGAGGTTKTATTGCAGGTGTTTAACAGGTAGGAAAACCAGCTGGGTGCTCCAGCTCCCCTTTGAATTGGTGGAAAAACCAAAGTGAAAGGGCTCGTGGCACAGCGGCGCAGAGAGGGGCAGCCCTCCCGCACCAGTTATCCTTTCCCAGGCTGGGGATAAACAGGAATGTGCTGTACTGTCCTGCCTCAGGAGAAAACACTGCTGGAAAAACTCCTCCTGCTGCACTGGAGTCTCTTTTGTYGGAAGGTGTGAGGGTGCCACGTGTCCAGACATCCCAAAGAACCACACAGCTGAGCAATCCCTAGGGAGGGAGAGGCATTATCCCCATTTACAGATCGGGAGAACAATGGCACAAGGAGTTAAGGGAGTCACCTCCCCGGACCGAGCTGCRCCAGCACCTGTGTTTCTGTGGCTGTCCAGAGCACAGAATTCCCAGCTTTTCCAAGGGGAAGCACTCCAGCTGCTCTGCAGCTCGTGGGACACTCAGGTGTCTGGGACYTCGATGTCCTGCAAGGTAGCACTCAAAGCTGGAAGTTTGCCCCTTTGTCAATGGACCAAAACTCATTGCAATGGAGCATCACCAGGAACTCACCCAGCTTCTCCTCTTCCACTCCCTTCCCTCCCCTCAGAAAGAGCTGAGCCTTTGGAATATCCTTCCTTACACACTGGTGTTGAGTGGCTGGAGCAGGCTCGGGTTTATGGACRGATGAGCTTTTTCTAAACCACCCCCACCCCTCCTCACCCTCCTCACCCCTGCAAAAAAGCAAAAAGGAGATGGGGGAAGAAAAGGAGACAAAGGCAAAAGGAATGGAGGTGGAGGACGTCTGAAAGGAAACTTCCATTTCACAGAGCTCACATCAGAGCAGAAAGCTGAGCTGCAAAGGGGACAAAAAGCAGATCTGAAGAGTCATGAAAGCCTTTTCATGAGAATGATCGTCTCTTCCCGGGTCTCTCCCTCAGTYTGCCTCTGCCTTTCCCTGGGGAACGCAGGAACACATCCCAGCCTGCGGAGCAATTGCAAGAGGGCTTTGGGGTTATTTTTAAGATAGAGTCATTACGGCCCTTGTGACTCACTGGCTTGCAATGATGGAAGCATGTCGTTTGATCTGCACACACACAGGCGTCCAAATAAAAATGTCTTTTAAAAAAGAGATCCTGAGGGGGAAAAAATATTTCGCAGAAAATAGCAGGACGAAAAGAAGGTGGTTCATTGGAGCAGGGTCCCACGCTGACACACCAGCACAGTGCCAGTTCTGCTTCTTGTTTTAACCTCCCCTTTTTAACAGCTCCTCACCCTGGGTGTCCTTGGCCCATTACAGGGCTGGTCCAAGTGACTGGACAGCAGTGGACCAGAGGATGTRCAGGGGCTGGGATAAATTGGGACAGCCTAAATAGAAAATAAACCAAATGGAGACCAATCTCTGACACACACTTCCTTCCCCTCCAGCTGCCTGTCCCCAAGGGCCTTTTGTGAACCAAGTTTGTCCTCATTCTCCTTCACAGCCCATGGATGGTCTTGGGCTGGTTTTCCTGGACAGAAATGCAGTGGGAGACAGCTGGCAGGAAGGACAGCCCAGGATGCTGCTGGGTGTGCAAATGCCAAGGCAGGATCAAAGTATTGCTTGTTTGATAACCTYCGAGTGATATTCCTAAATTAGAAGCGGCCGTGGCCCCGAATGCACTGCAGCCWGAGCATGACTTGAAGGCTGATTTTCTAACCCAGGCAGGAAGGAGCCACTCCAGCGCCTCAGAGACCAGGGCAGAAGCCCCCAGAGCTGAGCCAAACTCATGAGTTTCCACGCTTTTTTCACTCTTCTTCCCTTACATAAAGGAGCCAAGCAGAGCTGCCCTGGTTTCTGCTCCATATAAATCATATGGCCGGGGAGTGGGGATCATTTTGACAATGAATTAATATTTCTGGGTTGCTATTTCTGTTCCTTTGTTTGCCCAGACACAAAGGCTCAGCCCTTTGTAGTTCCCAGATCACAAYGTCTGCGTTGCATGAGATCATGCTTGTGCTTTTGGACAGGGCTTTTTTTTTTTGAACAGCTCCTATTGAATTCCCTCCACTCAGCACTTTCCTTCCTCTCGCTCTCAATTGATCAAACAATATCAAATGGAGCCCAGGAGCTGTGCACATGCATTCTCCTTGTGTTTTTAATAAGGCTGTTGGAGGTAATTTGCTCTGTGTGGTAACTTTTGGGGAGAGAAGTGGAAAAGAGAGGAAGCACCTGACAAATAAGAGGCAGCTGGAACAGAGGTGGGCACAGGAGGAGCCGAGGGAYGAAGCAGCAAGAGCAGAAAAGATCAGAAAGAGGTGACAGTGACAGTGGGGACAGGTGGGGCTCAGACATCAAAGGGAAAGTTCATGGCTTTGTTCATCACAATCTCCCCAGAGAGGACACCAGGCAAGGGGTAACATCACCAGGCTGAGAATCATGGAATGGTTTGGGTTGGAAGGGACCTTAAAGATCATCCAGTGCCACCCYTGCCATGGGCAGGGACACCTTCCACTATCCCAGGTTGCTCCAAGCCCTGTCCAGCCTGGCCTTGGACACTTGCAGGGAGGGGGCAAACACATCTTCTCTGGGCAACCTGTGCCAGGGCCCTCCCACCCTCACAGGGAACAATTTCTTCCCAATATCCCATCTAAACCATCTCTCTGCCAGTTTGAAGCCAYTGCCCCTCATCCTGTCACATCATGCTCTTATAAAAGAATACAGAGACTACAGGAATAAAGAGCAGAAGCAGCTCAAACTTTTTAAGAGAAATAATTTGTTCCAGGTAGSTTTGGAAAAGGGGGACAGGGATGCTGGGAACATGAGGGCAGTGCTGGCACACCCTCAGTGACAAGCACATGGACCCTGGAGCCCACAGGGTCGGGAAAGGAGCTCCGAGCCTGGAGGGACCCTGACCGGAGAATTCCTGCCTGTTCACCCCCACCCCCTTGAAACCACGGAACAAATGAACATACCAGAGATCCCAGACAGACCTGGAGACTGTTTGGGATGGCCTCTGACTGCAGCAGGAGGCTCTCCCCGTGCTGACACTGCAGAGGTGCGAGGCAGCAAGCCAAAAGAATACTTAGGGTGCAGCAAAACTTCGAGAAGCAGATTTTACAGAGACAGACGCTAATTCACTCAGTCAGAAACAAATCTCCAATTTCCTGGTCTCCCCACAGCTGGAATTTTCAAGAGGAAAGAGGATCATAAAGCCCTGAAGGAGCAGAAATCTCCTCTCTCCATGCCAGCTCACATCCTCCCCGTAGGATCATAAATACCATATCCCCCAAACAGGAAAACAGTAAATCAGGGGAGCTCATTAACAGTCTCCATCCAGAGAGTGCTTTCCAAGGAGGGGCTCTCTCAAGCCCACTTCCCTCATCAGCATCCCTCCCCCTTTTAACGAGCAGGGGAGGTGGGAGCTGCCACCACCACGGTCCCAGCAGAGGGACAGGCTGGCTGCCACCCCCTGCTGGGACACACCAGTCCAGCCCAGCTGTCCCAGAGCACAGGACTGCCCATGAAGAGAGCTGACAAGGTTTGAAACAAYTGCTACCAATAACCTTGCCTCTCTCCAGCCTTCCCGCTGACAGCCATCTTCGGTTTGTTTTCATTTCTTTAATTGATATCTTATTAAATTCCCTATAAATAGAGCGAGCAGAGAGCATCATGCAGGCCGTTGGGAGAGCAGCGCTGGCAGCAAGATGCCCAAAGGCAGGARGTACGGGAATTCAGGAGGGAAATGAGGCATCTCCAGCTTTCCAGGGAGACCAGACCAGCCTGGCACGGGGAGCAGTGGTGCTCCAGGAGACCCTCTTTGGGTGATGTGGCACCAGTGTCACCGCCCAGCCTCGGGCCCTGGTTGCRCTGGGATGCCATAAAAGCCAAGCTCCTTCAGAGCTCCCACAGAGCTCATCCGAGGGAGGATTTTGGCCTCTGCTACACCACACACRTCACTGGTGCTGGCAGAACCCCARCTGACCTCGAGGGATGAGAGACACRAAACATCTGCACYCAAACAACACCCTCCAGCAAAGCTTTTCTCCTCAAGGAAAAAGGCAAGGCTGAGTTGCCCTGTGATGCTGTGCTGGTCACCAGGGCTGTGGGGAGGACACAGCCAGGAGCATCCTGCTGGGCTGCCCTCTCCAAAAGAACCAGGTCCTAACTCTCATCCCACCTTGCTCTTACCATGTCACCTCCCAAAAATCTCATCATGTCAGCTCCACGCTCTGGACTGGCTGTTCATGAGGAGCCAGTTGGATGCAGGGCAAGAGAGACTGCGTTTCACTCACACCTTGTCTAAGGCAACGGAGCTGATCTCTGAATTTAAGTGCACAAAGCTGGCAACTGCCTTATCCCCATTTTTGAGATGGGAAGCCAAGGCAGAGCAGGAATAAGTGATCTATCTAAGCTTGCACTGGAAGCAGGAGGCAGAAAGGGAACAGTCCCAGATGGGAGCATCCTTCCTCTGCCACTGCAAAARGGCTGGGAAATCAATGTAAGGGAAAACCCTGAGCAGTGCAGGAGGTGAACAGCTTTCCAAAGCAGTGGAGAACTGCAAGGACAGCASGAGGGATGTGCCTGAAGTGCTCATCCAGAGTCAGCAGCCCTGCCTGAAAACCTGCCCAGGGGTTTGCCCAGTGCCTGTGTGCTGCGCTCAGGCTCCTGCAGTGCCAGACGCTCCCCAAAGGCCACTGCAAGAGCTCCTCATCAGCTTCCCAACCTCAACAGGGTGTTAAGAACAAGAAGACAAATAAATAAACCGGGATTTTGCTTTGTTACTCTGCAAGTGCAACTTTTGTGCAGCAGCTGCCCCGCCCCAAGGGCCGCAGGCAGAGAAACCCCACTGTTATCAAGCAGCRGCTTTCTCCCAGTAATTAATCGCAAAGTTTATGATGCTTCTCCAGAAAGCTGCCCATAAATAACCCCATGGAACAGGAACTGACTGCAGGGTACTTTTACTTTCYCTGATCGTTGTTGTGACCTCTGTTAGCTCAGGTCGAGTAGAGGGCTGGGGTTTTGCAGCCACTATCTGACAACCCGATGGAAAACTTGAGAGCTTTTTCCCAAATCATCCACTGTGAAGTAGTTGCTGTAAATTAACATTTCCATCAAAGTTGCACTCCAAACTGAAAGTGGGAAATGAGCAACGTTGTGCCAGTTTGAGGCGGGGATGTGAGGCACAGCAGGAAGCTGAGTGACCCCACCACAGACAGGCAGTAAATCAGTCAGGGGGCAAGGGACACCCTGAGTCTGCTCTCAGCTCTGCAGAACCAACTCCTCTGCACAAAACTGAGCAATGTCTTTACTAACAAATACCCAGTGATGGAATTGTGCTTAAAAAAAGAATCCCAAGGAATTTTGGATGAGGTGGGCCCCTCTTGTGCCATCCCCTCATCTTCCCTGTGAGGGTGGGGAGGCCCTGGCACAGGTTGCCTGGATGTGGCTGCCCCATCCCTGGAAGTGTCCAAGGCCAGGTTGGACGGGGCTTGGAGCAACCTGGGATAGTGGAAGATGTCCCTGGTTGGAATCAGATGATCTTTAATGTCCCTTCCAACCCAACTCGGTCCATTCTACCACTGGCACCCCCCCAGTGCCATCCTGCACCAGGCTCCCCCTCCACCTCACAGCACAGACAGGTATTGTTACTCCATCAAAGAAAGAAGCTAAAACAGACAGGGATTGATTGCTGCCCCAAAAATCCCACTGGGAATTCCCTCTCCAAGCCAAACACAACAAGCGGAGCCCTCAGAGCTGCGCTCAGACAGCCCCCGACCTCCTCCTGCTGCTTCTATATAATAAATTCCATAGTTTCGTGGTTTGTTGTTTTTCTAGGAATGAAAATAATCCTTGCCCAGCAATCCAGGGATCACAATGCCATCTCCAAACAAACACTCCACTCGCTGGCAAGGAGCTTTGTTAACACAACTCCATGTGCTGAACGCTGCACGCAGTTTGAACACATGTTGGAGTTACAGAGATTCACTGGAGCCCTGGACCCTTTTTTAAACCAGTCTCTTTGTGGCTGCATTCAAACCATTCCCCCCAGCAGCACTGAACAGGCAATGGGCACCATTTGCCAGCCAGCAGCTGCTCCAAGGCCTGCCAGGGCATCCACATCCAAAAGGGCACAAGAAGATCCCTGAGATTGCCCTGGTGCCTCATGGAGGGCGAAGGAAAGAGAAAAAAAGGGTGAACAAAATAAAAGAAATGAGGCAAGAGAAAAGCTTTGATCAAAGGATTTTCTTCCACATCCAGCCTACTGTTTTAATGATCCTTAATCTGTTTTGCATCCATGCAAAAACTCCTTGTGCTCCACCTTACTCCAGAGCCTGGACAGAGTCAGATCCCACTCTGTGCCCGTGGGCATTAATCCAGGTTATCTCAGCCYTCTCTTTTCTCCATCCACACATCCCAATCCTTACCTCCTGCACGGAGAGGGGCATGGTCTTCCAAATCACTTATCTGCCAATTCCCATTTCCAATCCCATGTCTCCCAGCATTCCCAAACCGTTACCCTGCGTTTCTCTGCCTGACACGTTGTAAAAATAACCCAGACTGCAAAGTTTAGCTCATGTTTACAGCAGACTGTGGAAACGTACAGCTCACGATAATTAACTTGCAATAAAACGTTAAGCTACATTAAACACAAAATAGAGGACAGTTTGGGGAAACGCTCCAAAATCCACCGGTGGAAGGCTCTGGGTACAAATTACTGACATCTATTAATGAGAGAATCCCGCTGGGTTGGGCGAACAAACAAAACTAATAATAATTAACATTAGTCACACGAAACGTAATTGACTTCCAAGTGCTTCTGACATTGTTTTCCTAATGAAGATGCTGGAAACTCATCAGAGCTGGCCGGAGAGCTTATCAGGGGACCCCACAGCCAGCAGGATTAGCTGCTTGGCACGRGGCGTGATTCACCCCGAGGAAGAACTGCTCGTCCTTCCCAGCAGCAGGAAGGAAATTTTCGGCTCTTTGCTGCTCTTTCATCCCTTCCCAGGCATCTGCAGCCCAGCCTGGCCAGGGGGACCCTGGAGGGACCCCGGAGGGACCCGTGCACAGAGCTGCCTGCCAGGATTGCCCTTTTTAGAGCTTCGCAATGATTAATTTGTTGTCACGGCAGAGCCGTCGCTCCCACTTTGGTTTGGGTTTATCTTGCCTCAAAGGGATGTTTACCCTGGAGAGATGCTTCACTTTGCCCCCCTTTGCACGTGAAGTCGGACACGGCGTCCGCTCCAAGTGGAGTCCTCTGGAATCCAGGCCTCTTCCTCCGGGTGAAGTGCATTTTCCACAAAACCCTTCTGCAAACAGCGACTCCCTCCACGTTTTGCAGGGTGGTTTGCCAAGCCCTGAAGATGGTCTAACACTGCAACCTCTCTGCAGCAGCAGCCACGCTCCTTGCTGGAAAAGGGTCCTGTGGAAACTGCTCCTTTCTGCCCAGGGAAACGAGGGTTGGCCACAGGCTCCATCGAGCACACACTGAAAATCAATTTCTAGACAAAGTGAACTTCACTTTTGTAGCAGTTTTTCCCAAGCCTGAACATGCCACTGTCCCACCAGGATATCTGTCCCTGCTGACGTATCCAAAACACATCCCCTGGTGTCCAAAATGCTTCGTTAGTCCCCAAGGATCCTACTCACTCATTTATTAGAGTATCTTTTTCCCTCATGGGGCACTAGGACTGTTCCTTTCAATTCCCCCATGCCCAGATGCTGCCTGAAAAAACACACAGAAACACAGGATGGTTTAGATTGGAAGGGACATTAAAGCTCATCCAGTTCCAAACCCCYCTGCCATGGGCAGGGACACCTCCCACTATCCCAGGTTGCTCCAAGCCCCCTCCAACCTGGCCTGGGACACTTCCAGGGATGGGGCAGCCACAGCTTCTCTGGGCAGCCTGTGCCAGGGCCTCCCCACCCTCACAGGGAACAATTTTTTTCCCAGTATCCAATCTAACCCCACTCTCTGTCAATGTGAAGCCATTCCCCCTTGTCCTGTCACATCATGCTCCTGTAAAATCCCTCTCCACCTTTCCCGGAGGTTCCCTTCAGGTATCCTGCATCACCCTGGTGCCCTCCCCAGCCCAAAAAGGAGACCAAGTGAGCACTGCTGGGTGCTCTGTGCCTGCTGCCCCATCAGGGGAGCTCAGCTCAGGTCTGCCACTGCCACGAGACCACCAGCACCAGCACCCGYGGGGCTGTTCCCGGTGGCCGCCAGCTGGAATAACGAGGGTGACTTTGATCTGTCATCTGTCCCTCCCCGAGGAACAAAGCAGCCTTTCAGCAGCAGCAGTTCATCGGGAATTAACCTCCCCAGCGTGGCACGGTGTCACAGTGTCACACACCCCGGGAGCCGGTGGCCTTTGTCTCACATCTCCCTTCCATCAGCTCTGACAGCAGTGGCCCTCGTCAGCACCTCCCCAGGGAACGTGGGGAGGACGTTCCCACCCACCCCTGCCTCTGCCAACTGCCCCTCACCGTCCCCAGGGACTGGGAGGTTTGGACTTTCCAGTCATTGCAAAAATCCCGATCACGCTGGCCCCGAGAGCCTGTGGGAGACAAGTTTGTTGTGGAGAATCCAGATCACGTTTTTCCACCCTGAACCCTCTCTTGTTTGTGCCCTCTCCACCCTCCTGTCCCTTCCTCTCTCCCAGCCAAGCTGGCAGGAAGCTCCACGGTGTTTTTTTCCCCCCTCGAGCAGATGTTTCAGCTGCTTTTGTTGGTACAAGATGCAGGTCGAGTCCTGGCAAGGCACACAAATCCTGAGCTGCTCAGCTAACGACGAGCATCTGCATCCAAGATTAACCAGGGAGGCGGGAAAAGGCACATCCAACATGAAAACACAAATCCCCCTTTCTAATTGTTCTGTGCTACCACCAAAACATTTATTTCCCAGGATTTCCAGGAGGTGGGAGAGGTGCCTGGGTTGCTCAGCACCTCCTGTTTACAGGGCCGAGAGGGGAGTAGGGTTAACAGAATTCCTGGTTCCAAGCCAAAGCGTTATGTTCTGGAAGAGATCCAGAGAGAGATCCTTTGTCTTCCAGAACAAAAGGAAAGGCTCCTTGTTTTGGGGGAAGCTCTGCACACTGTGACATCCCCAGGCACTCGTGCCCAGGTGAYGGAGYTTCTGCCACTCCTTGCAGCCCCCCAGCACCATCCTTTTGTTGTGGCTGTGCTCTGGACCATGTGCCACGTTCCCTTCCAGCCTGTCTCCTCCATCTCCASAGCTGCTCCCTCATCCCCTTCCAGCCCTCTTGGCACCACGGTTTTGGTGATCCTCAGCTCGGAAGGGCCAGATCTCTGAGCCTTCGGAGAGGCAGGGATGTGCCTCCACACAGCCCACGCCGCTCCTGGGAGGCASCAGGAGAGCCAGGCAGGCTCTGCAGCTTCCTGGTGTGGTTCTCCAGCGATGCCAAAACCTCTGAGACAAAGCCTGCTTTGTGTCCCCACAGGGACATCGGGGATGGYGCAGAACCCACAGACTTCTTGTCTCGTCCTCGCCTGCCCACGGCGTCTCCTGCGTCTGGAGGATCCTCTGGGATATCCACTGGCCTCTTGCCACTTCTTCTTCCCCACCCCACATTCCCAAGTAGCCCCAGGGATGGATCTCATGCCATTTTTGGGGATAAGACTCATAAAAGACACAAACAGAAGGGGAAGGCATCCAAGAGAGCTTGCTCCAGCTCCCATGGGTCATCCCTTCCCCAAGGCAACATCTGGAGCCTCAGCAGCAGCTGAACTGCTCCCTCCTGAYGGCCTGAGGAGGTCTGGAACTATTTAACACCAAAAGCTCAGGTCTTGTGCACCCTACCCTTTTTCCAGGGAATTTACCACAAGGATATTTGAAGTAGCAAGTCCAGAGGAACTGCTGACTGTTGCTAACTCTCCACTCCATTTTTTTTTTTCTCTCTAAGTTCTCATTTTACAGTCAACTGTTGTTTTCCTCATGGAGGATAAACGATCTGTTGACATCCTCAGGGCAGAGAAAGTTCCCAGTGGGCAGCTCTTCCTGAGAGACTGCARCAAACCCAACCTGACGTGGCATATTTAATATTTGTACGGTTGGAAAGAAGTGTGAAGAGAAAYGCAACAGTCCTTACAAAACCCCAGTAACTTCCAGGCTTCCTAACAAAGCACAACAGCGAGTTACCCAACAAGCCACCTTYAGGCTACAGCCATCTATTTTTAATGGCGAGGCTCAAATAAATGTTTTATCACTGTTGTCTCAGTGTAATCATCAGATTACAAAGCCTCCTGGAAGCGAGAGGAGGGAGGGAGCGGGAGGAGATCCCGGCTGCCCAGGGTGAGGAGTCTCCCAAGCAGGCTGCCGAGGAGATGCCCCTGCTGGGTGTGGCTCCAGCCCTTCCCCAAGCCCCGGGAGYGCCTGCAGGGCTCCCAAATCCACGGGAATGGATTGTGATGGCACCAGCAGCCGGCCCAGCTCCTCCTGATGGTGCAGGAGTGGTGTCACTTCCCTGCCTCTGCAGGACAACCCCATCCACGACCAGGGAGCAGAGAGCTGAGCATGGAAAGGTCATTATACCTGTGAGAGATCCCTGCCAAAAGCGATGGCCAATCTGGGCTGTCTTCCTTCCTGCCACGGCGGGCCAGGGCCAGTTCACATGTTTCCCAGGACACGACTCCCACACGGACACGCTCCCACCTCACGGCCCCACCAGCGACCCCAAACTCCCCTGACGCTCTCCCAGGCTTCCTTCTGCCTGAGCCACACACCCTGGCCCCGGTGAGCGTCCCCACAGCCACGCGGGGCTGTCAGCTCTGATGTCAGTTAAGGAGATGTCCACTTCCTGCCTCCCCATTTTCATGATTTACACAAATAATTTCTAAAATTCGCTTCTTCGTGGAGCTGGGCCAAAAGCAGCAAACGACTGCTCCTTCCCCCTCCTGAGGGCCCAGAGCCCAGCACACAGGGAAGGCATTACAACTATGTAACCTGGGGTCACATTTCACCCTGGACTCAATTACCAAGGGTTAAAAATGGAACAAGGCTTTACTTTCCCATAGGAAAGTTGCTCTCCGTTGCCCACTGCCTCCAGTGGCCTCCTGACACTTCCACAGAAAACAGCATCCTCCTCAGTTCTGGCTCAGAGGGAACCTCTCCAGAGTGCCTTCCATGCTGGCAGCTCCCCAGCAGACAGCTCCTCTCCGGGCCACCACATCCTGCTCACACGGAGCATCCCGAGGCTGCTGCTCCTGCTGCGGGGAAGCGCCCAGGAGCCTTCACACAAACAGCAGAACAGCAGCAAAAACGGCAAAACAGCAGCAAAMCCAGCAAAATCATCACAGCCCTCTCTTCAAAACCCCCTCTCACACAAACAGGCTCCAAAAAGAACATGATTTCTGCTGGGAAAGGGGACACAGGAGGAGCTGGAGTGGGGCACAGCCTCTCCGGAGTGTGGCAAGGGCCAGAGCTCCAGGCCAACTGCAAACTCCTTGGTGGCATCCCACGAGTGGGATGTGAAAATCACCCCTCTTGGAGTATTGACAGCATCATCACCAAGCCCTTCCCAGCTGCCTCCAGCCCTGGTGCACACATGGCCCATCCCGAGGCTCCTGTCCCACATCCACACCAGCACAAGGAAGCACAAACACATCAGGGTTTCTGGGCACGGCACGGCTCGTTTACCCCCCACTGCTGCTCCTTCTGCATCAGCCAGGTCTCCCCTCAAAGCTTCAAGCAACGTGAGGTGAATAGAAGAMAAACGAGGGAGATGTTTTCCTGGCACAGCCCTTGGAAGCAGAGCGAGGAAACCCAGCAGCCCTCGGACCGGGAGGGTTCCCAGCCGGGCTCGGGGACTCTGGAGCTGCTCCTGCACAGTGCCTGGACAGGAAAGGTCATTGGTGGGAGGAGGAAGAGCTCCATGCACAGATAGACACTGATGAGACTCGTTTAGAGACCCTGCAGGGGTCAGGTGTCCAGCAGCTCTCACTGGGACACATCCCCAAAGAGCTCAACACCCACACACAGGGGTGTCGGGAAACCTTGTCCCCAGGGTGCAAATCCCAGGATCCAGAATACTCCAGAAAAACACCCCCAGCAGCGGCTATTCTCTCCCCCACACACACTGCAGCATACATCATTTCCACCACGGCAAGGGGAGAGATATCCATCAATGATCCTCTTTCATTTCTCTTGCTGAAAGCTGCTGGCTGCAGAATTTGGCAGCCAGGGAGCCGTGGTACAGCTCCCAGAGCCGCTCCAAAGGGGAGCATCAGCTCCACACACRGCCCCATCCCTGCCCTCTGCCCTGTAGCAGACCAGCCTCGTTTCTATAGCTCATTAAAGAGGGATAAAAGTAACCTTTAAAGGTTGCTTTCATGTGAAACAAGTCTAAAACCAAACAATGACTTGGCAAAGAGTGAATTGGATTTTTTAAAGCGACGCATTTTACTGGAAATCTTATTTCTTTCCCTTTTTATTTTTTTTTTTCCCTTTTTCTCCTTTTGAGCCTGATGGTGGATTATTTTTCCTTGACACAATCCCGCCTCCGCTGTGATAGATGACGGCACATTTAGCAGCGCTCAGCCAAAACTTTTTATCTCCATATGGAAGATGGATGGACGAGGGCTCTGAAGCCCGCATCAATTCCTCCAAGAACAAACAAGGATCCAGCCCAAACCCCCTCCCAGGTTCCTTTAAAATACACGGAGCGCAGGGCAGGTGACGTGATCCTACAAAGCTCCATCCATCTGGCACCATATTCCAGTGTTTATGAAGCCAAAGGGAAYGTGCACTGCCGGAGACCTCCAGCCCTCTCGCTGGAAAGCACGAGGGAGCTGCAGCTTGGATGGGCTTCGTGCTGGGGGCCAGGACTGCCTGCACCTTCCCGTGCTTGGGTGAGGCAGGGTGGGAGGCTGACGAGATGTTCCCAGATATCTGAGCAGGGATCACACACAGCTCCTGGAGGGCTGAGGCTGGAAGAGCCAGGGAAGAGCCAAGTGGTTCTTGGAAAAAAAAAATACCAGGCACTGCATCATTGCAGGAATCCTCCCTAGGAATGGACAGTGCAGGACAAGCAAAGCAGAGCAGAAGATCATAAAATCATGCAATGATTTGGGTTGGAAGGGACCTTCAAGATCATCCTCTTCCAATACCCTACCACTTTTCACTAGGCCAGGAAGATGAGGGCCTGGAGTAGCTCAGTTCTTGCAACTTCCCTGCATCACCCCAGGCCAGAGAGCGTTTGCTGAGTTCAAGGAGCAAGCCAGTGATGTTCAGGACTCCAAGCAAGTCAAGGAAAACTGGAAATCCATCATCATCATCATCACAGCTCCTTCTTTCTTGTCTCTGCTTCTCACAAGAGATGAGCCACAAGCCCTCAAGGAGCAGCTCTGAATGCAGCCGTGGGAGTGCCACATCCCACAGGACCTGTTCCCAACCCCCTGCCCACTCTGGTACTGCCCCTTCCCTCCTGAACCAAGAAGCACAAAGAGCAGAGGTCGAATTTCCCTCCCTTTTGAAATTCCCTTTGAATTTGATGTCAGCAGAACTCCGGAGAGAACTTGCTGGGGGAGCAGTAACCTGGAGCAGGTAGGGCAGAGATGGCACCACTGGATGGACACGAGAGGTGCAGGGGGCTGGGAGTTGTACACCTGTGAGGAAGACATCACAGCCACACCTTGGCACGGGGTGCAGCAGCAGCAACAGCCATCACACAGAGCAACACACAGCACTCCCACACCTCATCAGTAGTGGCTGGGGCTCCCAGCACAACGTGCCAGAGGAGTTACCTAACCAGCAATAAAACCTCCTTTGGCCCTGTCTCTGGTACAAAAGCCAACACTCCTCGTCTCATAAAACGCAGAAAGCCCCCAGGTGTTTATAAAACCGTGTTGGGCAGCTCAGTGCAAATGTTGTTTATCATGGAAGCGCTGGGGATCAAACCTGAGCATCCAGCTGTCAGCAGCTGTGTCACGTAGCAGCAGGATGGGCCTTCCCAGCTTCCCTCAGCATCAGAGGGTGCCCTCAAGCCAGCACCTCCTGCCACTCCAACACYCACTGTCCAGCAAGAGCAGCAGCCAGGAACCAGTTTAGATTAGGTTTAGATGGGATATTGGGAAGGAATCCTTCCCTGTGAGGGYGGGGAGGCCCTGGCACAGGTTGMCCAGAGAAGCTGTGGCTGCCCCATCCCTGGGAGTGTCCAAGGCCAGGTTGGACAGGGCTTGGAGCAACCTGGGATAGTGGAAGGTGATGATCCTTAAGGTCCTTCCCAACCCAAACCAACCATTCCACCCACTCTATTTGCACACGTGGATGGATGGATGGATGGATGGATGGATGGATGGATGGATGGATGGATGGATGGATGTGCAGGTCAGTGGAAGGTGCTGCCCACACATAGCACATCCACATGGACATCACGGGAAGGCTTTCTGCATCCACATGGTTCCTGCTGTTCCCAGGCACACTTGGGGGGCTGGAGTGGCCGTGGGTTCCCTGAGCACAGGAACCGCTGGCACCACACGGAGCAGCTCCACAGGGATCTCCCGGTGACAAACACCCTCCCAGCTCAGTGGCAGGGACCAGGCCAAGGAAACACAGAGTGTATTTATTRCTCCGAGGAAATGCTTTCATTTTTCCCCCCTCCTCCTCCATGTTCGATTCAAGAGCTCCGAAAGGCTCCCTCCGTGTGGTGCTGTTAACCACGGGAGGAGAACGCACGCCTGCTTGGACAGATCATTATCCCTTCATGCACGGGGCTGAGGAAGGGGGTGGCAGTCTATAATGACACTAATTAAGTCCTTAAGTGTCTTGGTAAAAAGCAGGTAAGACTTAGCAGCAGAAGGCAGAATATTCCATTAGGGCAGGCTTCACTGTAGACACAATGCTGCATAATGGGATCCTGTAATTATGCCTGCACTGCAGAGACTTTTAAAAAAAGGAACCCTGTTTTACATTCTCGAATGCAAACAGCATGAAATGATGTTGCTTAGAAACCTTTACACTCCTACAGTGTGTGCAAAAAAGTTATTCCAGACATCTGTATTTAAAATAAAATTTAAAAACAATCCTACCGCACACACGCTCATGGATCTTGGCTTCACGTTGAGTGATGAAGCCTATGAAATGTCAGAGGAAATTTAAATTAAAAAGAAAAAAAAAAAGACACATGCATTTAAAAAACTTGAGCAGCTTGTTAAGTCATTTCAGGTTATGTCTGGTGCTGTTCCACCTCACCCCTTCACACAGAGCTCCATCTCCGTGGATTGACGGTGCCATTTGTACCAATCCAGACTGAGAGGCTCGTAATTATTTCCCGAGTCATGCCGGCCTCAAATACCTGGAAAATATTTTCTTTTCTAGAGAAACCACCCCCAGTTCCACTCCAGAACTGGCACACGCCGAGCAGAGCACTGTCCAGGTGCTGGAGTCACAGGAAAACCCCTTCAGCACAGACAGTGTGACAATTCTATGGACAAGTCACAGTGCAGAGCACAAGAACCAAACCCCCACTGCCGCTGGCCGCTGCTCCAGTGCTCCCCTCAGGCTGAGCAGGTGGGGGGACACTCCGTGCCCTCAATCCTACACCCAGGGTGACACGCTCAGATCTGCAGCAGCCCATAAATAGCATTTTCCCAAGCACCATCCTGATCCTTCCTCCCGTAATCCGGGCATCGCATCCCACAGAGATGGCAGGGCCCGGCAGGGAGAGCTTTGTCTCCATCCAAGCAGGCAGGAGGGGATGAGGCTGTCTGCCCCCATGACACCCGGCAAGGCAGGAGGGATTGCTGGCTCCTCTCCCTGTATCCAAACCCCAGCCCTGACCGGAGCCCCCGGCACGGCACAGCCCCGGGAGCCAAGGCTGCCACTGCCTCCCACCCACCCAGCGCTCTCCCCAGCATCTCCTCCTCCTCCTCCTCTCCGAAAAGGTCACCCCTGTCTGCCTGGCAACGGGAAGCAGCAGGCATGGCTGATGGATGCGTCACAGCTGCCACCACGCTGGCACGGCACCGGGAAAGGGCCAGCGCTGGGGATGTGACAGACCCRAGGCACCGGGATCTGTGCCTGGCACGGTGCTCGGCACGGAGCCGATCCCCTTTCCCCCTCCCAAACCCCACAGCGTGCAGGTTTGGCGTCATCCTTTTGTCATTCCCCGCTGGCAGAGGGTGYGGAGACAAGGGATGGAGCCTGTGTGCCTTCATCCACAGAGGAACGTGGATATCCTGAGGGATGAGCAAAAGCGGAAACTCCTGTAGGGAAAGTCTTCACCGATGGGAGATGGGGGATGAGCTGATGTGGCTCTGCTGCAGTGGCCACACTCAGGATCGTCTGAACTGCACTAATGAGTTGAAGTTGTGTCAGGGGAAGGTTAGGCTGGATTTAGGGAAAAGGCTCTTTCCCCAGAGGGTGGTGGGCACTGAACAGGCTCCCCAGGGAATGGGCAAGGCCCCAAGGCTGCCAGAGCTCCAGGAGCGCTCGGACAACGCTCCCAGGGATGCACAGGCTGGGATTGCTGGGGTGTCTGTGCAGGGCCAGGGGTTGGACTGGATGATCCTGTGGGTCCCTTCCAGCTCAGGATATTCTGTGACTCTATGAACAAGACCCCTGCACAAGGCAACTTTTTTCAGCTCTGCTGGTAMCCGCTCTCTGAGGTCTCTTCCAAGATTCAATCCTCAAGACTATAGCGGCCAGAAGTCATTTGTCTGAAAACTACCCTTCAGAAATGCCTCTTTTCCCTCTATCCACCACAAAGAACCTCCTCRTAAGAGCACATCAATTGTTATGACATTTTAAATGGCACAGAAAGCACTTTCCCTGCACATAATTTTCTGCTGACACCCAGGAAGGTCAGCGGGCAGCATCACTGAGAGCTCCAGCTCACACACTTGGCTCCTGCAGGTGTTTCATCCTCCTGCCAGGGAGCTCTTCCTGGTGGTGCAGGTATCCACAAGCTGCTTCACCCACAGATGCCAAGGATCCAAAGCTGGAGCCTCACTCTCCCTGTCCCCAGGCTTTGCAAATTCCTTCRCGCTGCTCAGGGGCAGGAAGCGTCGCTCACACCTGGATGCAACCAACTCCAGCCGAGCACTCAGGTGCTTTAAAGCCTTCTAGTAAAACAGGCATGAAAATTATTATCATCAAGCTGTGAGTTTGTGCATCCTCCAGAAGGCAGATGTGGGCCTGCTGAAGGCAGAGGGTTGGCAAACTCTGCACCTCACACCACTCTGGGGCAACCTGCAGGAGCACATCCTTCCTCGGGAATGTGCACGGAGCAGGGGCCTGGGCAGCCCTCCTCTGCCAGCTGCTCTCCTCCTGGCACAGGAGACAACCTCTGCACAGGCACATTCTTCTTCTGTCTTTGATCGTTGCTAAAAATAATCGATCCGAGCGCCGTGGCTCAGCCTGTTCTCGCCATTGTTCACGGAGGGGGGTGAGGTCCAGATCAGATGGAATGCAATTCCACGTGCGGGGCGCTGCTCTCCCGGGGCTCGTGGCGTGCGGGAGCACGGGCAGGGCTGTGCTGCCCCTCAGAGACTCGCGGTGCTGAGGGGCAGGAGAGTGCACACGGACACAACGCACTCCCTGGGCCTGCAGCAAGCAGGAGGTGAGAGAACAAGCACAGAAATGGGAAATGGAGGCGAGGAGCTGGGCGTCCCCACGTGAGAAACTGGAAATCCTGTGAGCTGAGAAATAACGAGAGAATGTTCAGCCCATTCTATCCATACAACACCACTCATCTCCACCCTGCTGTCTGCACAGCCACCTGAAAACTCAGTGCGTGCTCCCCGAATCTTCTGCTCATGATCGAGGTTCAGATGTAAACCAGAGCAACTACAAAGCTCTTTGTCCTAATCCCCACGGGGTGAGACCAAACAGTTAAAGGACAAGCCCAAAGTCTGAAAGATAACGCTGCAAAATAAAACATACTGGAATTTCTGCCCACGGCTCCAGAACAAACCTCAGAACAGCAAGGAGGTCCCATTCCCACTCCTCTGTGCACTTCCACTTYGAGGGGCCAGAGCACATCTGATTTCTTATGGATAACTCAGCACAGCACAGGTTTCATCTGGCTGCCCTCTGCATGGATAATGGATGTTTTACAGGGGGTGGCTGGCCGAACAGCCAAGAGAAACAAAGCAAAAGCCTAAAATTGCTGTTAAAGATGGGAAGTCGGATGAGCAGCACCTGCAGGGCCCACGGGATCTCTTCACCTCCTGCCCCAAGAACCCAAGGCTGTAAAACCTTTGAAGCTGTTTCTGCTGTGCCTTATTCAAAAGCCACTTCCAAAGTCTTGGTTCCACACCCACARCAACACAGAACATTCCAGCAAAGAGTTAAACACAGGAAACCTGTTGATTAATTTACAGGCAACAAGCTGCACTAATAAAGCCCCAGGGACCTTAATCAAGCTGTTTGCTGGTTGCCAGACCAAAGCAGGAAGATGGGCAGAGCTGTCAGGATGGATTAGCGTTTGCCCACTGGCAACACTGCTCCTGAATGGAAGAAAGAGGGGGAGAAACACACACAGAAAGGTCTTTTCCAGCCTGAACGATTCCGTGGTTGTCTCCATGCAGCTGCAGAGCACGGAGGGGAAATGATGTGCCCTGGCCAGAGCCCGAGGCCGGATGGCTCTGGAGCTCCCAACCTACACAGGGGATGGGTTTGTGTCTTGGGCTTTACCTCCATTGTTTGCAATTCCTTCCGAAAAGCTGGGAAGGAGCGATTTCKTCCTTTTTTTTTCCTTTTTAAAAAGATCCCGTCCTTTTCCACTCAATAAATTTTCCTGGCCCCCGTTCTCCTCCTATCCCATGGAGAGCTGAATGAGATGAAGTCGTTTGTAAGTGACCCCGTTTTGAAGGGTTTGGATGACACACATTGGGGTCAGGATGCTTTGCAAATTCTGGAGTTCAAAAGGGGCCATTTCCTCTCATTGTGACACAAGGCTTGACTCAGGTACCTTTTTCTTCCTGCAGCATTTACAGTTCTGACACAGCACCACGGGGTTAATGCAGCAGAACCCAAACAAACCCTCTGTCTTCCCATCCCTTAACCAACTGCGAGGAACCCGAGTGGAATCAATGCTGGAATAAGTCAGAATTACAGATCTGAACTCTGTTTCTCGTTATCTGCAGGGAAACCTTTCACCTTTTAAGCAGCTAAACTTTACTTAAGCYGGCAATGCTTTTGCTCAGAAGCAGGTCCCTGTGTGCTGCCAGGGAGCCCCTGCCTTGGGGTTCCAAGGAATATCCTGTGGGAATTCCTGCAGYTGGTGTAAGCTGCTACAGATCCACCCATCTCAGCATGGCTTTGACGATTTACACCAGCCAAAGATCCCCTTATCCTGCATTTCCAGCTCCCCTGGACACCACAAAGGACACAGGCAGGATGTTGACATCTCACGGCTTGTGCACACGAAGGGGACGGCGAGCACCAAGAAAATGCAAATGCAGCCGAGGATTAGCAAAAGCAATTATGAAAAACAAGCGATGGAAATAACGATTCATCGGGAATGGGATCAGATGTTGAGCCCAGTCCTGCACTCAGCAGATTTGGTGATGGCAGCGAGGATTCCAGGCCTACAGAAGTAATTTTTAAAGTTATTTAAACGCACAAAAGGCTCAGTGCTGGTTTTGCAACGCCACATTTTTTGTCTACCCCAACTATCTCTCATATAGACCTTGGAAAATGTCTGTGGCACCCTTCTCACCCCAGACACCCCTCCAAAACATGGAGTCAAGGAGAAACATTGCATAACGTGGAAGGCAGGTGGGGAGAGCTGTGTGAAAGTTTGCATCAAGCCCGAGGCTGGGCTGAGTGGGTCAGTCCCTGTGAACCAAATCACCATAAATATACCAGCATTCAGTATTCCCTCAGAGTGCTTCCAATCAGATTTAGAGAACACTGACAGTGTCATGGTATCCCCACGGATAGCTGGAAAATGTGGAGGCACAGAAATGCGTGACCTTGCTCAAGGTAAAGAGCTCCTGTTCCTGCTCTGGAGAGGACACTGGATGCTCTCAGCCACTCCCTCCTCCGCCTGGAGAGGAAACACTCCAGGCAGTGCCCCAAGCACAGCCAAATCCCACATCAGCTCCAGCTGAAGGATTTTCTCTGGGCAGAGACAGCAGCACCAGGCTGCTCTGTGCCTCGAGCTGGAGAGGCCCCAATAACCAGGAACACCCTCCCAGGAGACAATATTTCCATTGCTCTCACTGGGAACAGGATCAGACTGGGGAAAGGCTGGCACAGAACCCTGACAAGGGCCGAGGACCATCAAACCTGGGTTAGTTCTTGTCACACCAACYGAGCAGAGCGACCTTGCTCCCTCAGGGTCAGCTCTCCATCTGCAAAGCTTCAGGCTGGAACATTACCATTACAGAATAAAGTCACAATTACAGAGTAAAGTCAAGTGTCAAGTGAGTCACTACCATAAAGATGAAATAAGAAGGCTCGACTCGAATCCCTCCATCCCACTCCAGGCCCAGCAGCCAAGACTTTCCCCCATCAGCTACAAACTTCCTGCCTTGCCAGTGAAATCACAAGCTAGAAAGCCAACAGAGCTTTTTTCCCCCTCCGTGTTCAAAGCCTGTGCAGCAGCTGGATTCCCACAGGCTGTAATTTCACCAGCCCTCAGATATCCCAAACCTCTGCCAGGAACCCGTTAGCACGGCTCTGACACACGGCATCTGCCTGGCCCAGCCCTGCCAGGCCCTCCCAACGGGGCTGGGCTGGGGTGTGTGCTGGGAATAATTCCTGCTTCTCTCCCCAGAGTTAGGAGAGCTGGGGAGGAAGGTTTTTGAGGAAGAAACATGGGACCAAACACCACACAGGAGGATCTTCTGTCTGAAAGGGACTGGCGAGGTTACACTGATGAGCAAACTACAYGGGAACAGCTTAAAATGGGTTCCTYGGAAATCYCCCACCACCTTATATTCTGGGATGGAGCTAAGGGTCTAAACAGGGTCTCAGCCAGGATCTAACCCGTGTTTGTGGTCCCCTGGGTGCAAAGCTACGAGRGAGAACCTCTGGGAAGAGAAGAAGGAATATCCTTCAGAATTTTCATGCCCTTACAAGCACCAGAGAGAATGGACCATGAGCAGGTTCAGCATCAGAGCCAACAGCACCCAAGCTCCCAGTTCAACCAGTGCARGGTCCCTGCCACGGCCACACAGGTTCTGTCTGCTGACAGAAAGCAAGCTTTGCTCATGGCCTGCCTCAGTCTCCTCCTGTGGTCACTTTATTTGCTGCTCACCCGGGCACTGTGTCCCCAAAGCTGTCAGGAGGCCATGGGAAAGGCACAACCACCGACCCTGCTCCAGCTCCAGCTCTGTTTAATGGTCCTGAGGGTCACAGTGGWGCTGGGATAAAACCCCAGGAAAGCCTCTGCCATCAAAGAGGAGAAAAAGCCTGCCTGAGCCAGGAGTGATTCAGTGGCAACAACCRGAATGCAATTTCCCAGCRAAAAGCCAGAATATAAAGACAGCAYAGGCAGTCCATCATAGGATAGATAAAGATGACTCAGGGAAGGCAAAAATCAGTAGGGAAAGGGGTGGGGGGAAACCCCAATGTTCAGAACTTGGATCACACAAAGAAAGTAAACAGACAAAATACCTGTATTTTTTTCCTTCATTTACTGTAGAAGAAAAAAAAAGCGAAAATATAGAATATAATCTTCCTGAAGCCAGTGGAGCACGATTATAAATTACAGCTGCCAAATGGCTGAGAACAAAATCAAACCAGGAGATAACTCRCAGGAGAATTTCAGATGACTCTGTGGGTCACCTCGATCTCCAGCAGTTACAGAAGGAAAAAAGGTACAGAGGAACTAAATTATTTATGTCAGTCAAGCTTATCTGTCACTGGGATACACCTTTCCTACCACAGCACATTTCTGGGATTAATGATCAGGCACTATCTGGAGCTGGGCAGAAGAAGAAAAACTGGAGTGATTTGATTATTGGGGAGGGGAAAAAAAAGATGTATTACCCAGCTCAGCTAACAAACACTGAATTTCACAGGAATATCTCCCCGGACCAGGAAAATGATACTGGGCGATAGCTAAAAAAAATTGGGCACCGAAGGATAGCAAGAACAAGAGCTCTGCTGAAAAGTGCATCCAGGAACGACAAYGGTGCCAACGCCTGATAAACTAATTGAGATGCTAATTAAAACCAGAGCTCTTTCCCATCTGGAGTTGCCAGCAGAGACTGGGTTTAGCCTGAGCAAGTCCCACCAGGGAAAGGGGATGGGTGCGTGAGGAAGGAGAGCACTGACTGACGACAGAGGGGTTTGTGCCCGGTTTGATGAGGCCCTTCTCAAGAGGCTCTCGAGGACAACGCGGCCACGGGAAATGGCAAAGAGACAAATGAGTCCGGGAGGGGCCAAGGAGGAGAAATAACCAGGGAGTTTCACGAGGGCAACTCCCTCACCCCAAAACACCAACTCCCCAGGGCGATCGCAGTTTATGCACCCGGAAAACAGGCTGAGCGAGCAGGGGTTCAAATTCCCTCTTTTCCGCAAAGTTTTCCCAAAGGAAAGCTGAGAAAACATCAGAGGAGCAGGATGACGGCAGCTGTTGGGTAGTGGTGGCACTGCCAAGCTCACACTTGGTTCACCCACCAGCATGGTGTGTGCCCAGAAATCTGTGAGAAATCACTGGAAATGAACTCAGAGATGTGGAATAAGGCTTGGGAGCCCACGGACACCGGCACTGGGAAGGTTGCAGGGCCTCAAAGGGACGAAAAGAAAGCATTCACCTTAAAAATGCAGAGCAAGCAGGTGACAGAGCAAGGCCCAGCTGTCATTTTCGCCTTTCCGAGAAAGTTACTGATTAAAAAAGATATTGATGCTGCGAAATGAAGGTTTGGAAAGTCAGCAACTGCCGAAGTTTGTGTTGGGCAATCTTAACTCAGCATTCCCGGATGCTCCTCCTTTCCAGGATATGGAGCAGGTGCCTTGCAAGGAGTGGGAGAAAAGGATGCATGTAAGGGTAACCATTTCGTGTTTGTCTTCGCAGCCTTTCAGAATGTTTATTTTTCGCTTGGGTGTGGACAGACTTGTGAGAGGAAACGATTTAAAGGACACCGCATAATGGCACAAAAGCACATTGTGTGGCAACAACCCTCCCATGAAATCCATCACTCACTGAGCCATCACCTCAGGGCTCCCACAAAAACCTCAAAGGCTCAGCCCGACCTCTGGGTTTTCACCTCATTTGTGGTGGCACARAGGGACCCTTGGCTAGACACAGGTCCAGACGGGGACAGGACACCCTGCACAGCTCCAGTTGTGCTCACACCTTCCCTGGCAGAGCCAAACGGGTGCTGACTGGGAGCAGGAGGGAGCCACCAGCCCAGGGAAAGGTGGAGGCGGGGAGGGGCTCTCTTGGATGGCTCTTCTCCCCCCTTCCCTTCCCTTCCCTTCCCTTCCCTTCCCTTCCCTTCCCTTCCCTTCCCTTCCCTTCCCTTCCCTTCCCAGGGCTGGAAGTGCCACCACCCCCAAAAAAGCAGGAAAGGCCCTCAGGGACCCTCTGTGCTCCCCAGCAGCCCAGGCACAACAGGTCTGAAGGGCTGGGAGGAGGTGAAAACAGGGAATCACTGCCCCTGGGCAGCAGGGAACAGACGGCACAATTATCCCAACCGCGGGATGATCCGGCATTATCAAAGCTGCTGATAACGAGATTCCCATAAGTACTCCCAGGGCATGGTACTGCTGCCCTTARGAGGGTCTCCGAAGGATTTCAGCACAGTGTGAGAGTCAGGGGTACATTATTCCACCTGGAATTTCACCAGGCTCCCTTCCACCATCCCCTGGAGCATCTGAGACCGGTAAGGTTTTGGTCCATGGGAAAGGCTCCCTGCAGCAGTTCCTAAGAAAAGCTCCCTCCCAAACCACTTGACTGTGAAAAAGGTGGGTGGAGGGGGAAAGCAAAGGGTCACTCTTGGTTTCCACTGGCACCAATTGCGCTTCTGGCACGTTTATGTAATTTTTTTCCGTCATCAAGATAGTGAGGTTGGGCTTTTTATTTTTAAATAAACAAAGGCTATAATGGGCAGCCTGTGCTGGGGCATGTCTGGAGCCTCCAGCTTATCGGAGCCGTCACGGGACRCAGAATTTTCGTTCATTTTATCTGGGGGGGAAAAGAAAAAAAAATGAGTCACTGAAGCCCACAGCCCCAGCCCATGGGGTGGAAGGGAGGTCCTCCTTATCTCCAGCAGATCCTGGATTTAGCGTGTCAGCTTTGACTGGGGGCCACGAGGGAGCACACGCAGCAATTACCAACCAAACAGCTTCTGCTGCCACCCCGAGCCTTGCTGGGGCTCCAGCACTGCCAAGCAATTAAAAGTCCAGAGCAAAGCCCACGAAAGCAATCTCCAGGGGCACATTTGTAGTGCTGAGAATGGCCCTCCCCCCAAAACACAGCCGTGGGGGGTTTCTCAGCGTCCCCACCTCGTGCCCTCGTGTCCTTGGTTGGTTTGATGTCCAGCCTGGGACTCCCTGGGGCCGAGCCATGGGCAGAKCTGGTGGCCATACAGGGACAAGCTGGCTCAGGACCCCCTCAGCCCCCTCCTCACAGCAGATCAGGCCCAGGGAGGGATGCAGAGTCACTGGCAGAGGAGGGYACCCCGGGTTCTGCCTGCTTTGCCTCTCCCAGCCTCACTGCCCCCTTTATGCYTTACTGGGGGAGCAAAGGTGCTTGCCAGCTGCAGAAAAGCAGATAATTCTGGCTGCCATGCCTGTGTTTACGCAAAAGCCGCTGGTTTATGAGGAACAGCTTAGTCAAAGCACACAAAGAAACACCCTGCAATATTTTTTGAAGAGGGTTTTGGGTTTTTTATTGCTTCGAGAAGCAAAAGGTTAGCCACAGAAATAGAGAGAACAAAGAGGCTTAACAAACAACTGCTTCTTGTTTTTGTTATCCTGCACGGCCTCTCCCAAACCCTGCTCGCCCCCAGCTCCCCTTCCAGCTGCTCCCCACGCCCAGGGACCCTCCTGCTCCTGCCTGATGCTGTCAGCACAGCAAGGAGCACCCAGAACCTACAGAAACATCCAGCTGGGAAGGGGAAAGACCTCGCAGGGGACTTGTCACAGCACGGCCAGGGCAGCTCTGTTTGTGTTTGTGTGTCCACATCGGTGCGAGGGGAAGGAGAGAAGGGGGAGATCCTCGCTCCTCCTCRCCCTCTCCAGCCTTCTCCAGCCCCCAGCTGCTCCTCCTGGCACCAGAAAACTTCAGCAGCCACAGGGCACAAGTCCTGCTCTGATCCTGCCACAGGCTTGGTCTGTGCACATGGATGTATGGATATCAAGCAAACCTGGAGTCAGTACCCCTGGTATCAGCAGGAGCCCTGCAGCATCCTGAAATCCCTCTGGAATGCACTGATCATGACGGAGAGTCAGCTCAGCCCCAAGTGGTCCCAAGGCTGTGACAATCCAAGCCATTCCCAAGGGACAGGGACCGGCAGCACCCCCAGGCACAGCCCACAGCAGGAAATATTTGGGTTATTGTTAGCCTATGGCATTCAAGAGGTTGTTTGTCTCAGCCCCGTTAACCTTCAGCAAATTAAAGACAGAGGAAAAAAAATATTATAAAACAAAATAGCAGCAGCTCTCAGGCTCCAAAGAACCTGTTTTCCCAGTTTATAACACAGACTCTGTTCCCAGACAAACCACGTTATCCCAGGCTGGGTAAGGAGAGAAGCAGCTCCTGTCCTTGCAGCATCCCAGCACCTCTAGCTCCTCTCTGCAAGGCACGAGTGCACAGCAGAGGAAAGGGAGGAGAAAGCTCCATATCTCCCAAAATTAAAGCGTTTTTTCCTGCCCAAATGGAAGAAATGGCCCTTCCTTACGTATCAAAACCACGATGGCTCAAAAGGGGAACCAYGCTGGCTGGAGCCCCATCCCTTGGGAGTGAGCTGGGATCCAGAGCCATCCCTGGGTGCAGGTGAGGCACGGAGGGCTGTGTTGCTTCAGAGGGTTTGGCAGGGTGAAGGTTTGGATTTATTGGCACGGGAGTGSCACACGCAGGGGAAGAGGTGCACACACATTCCTGGGAGCTGCATTCTCCCCCTCACAGGGCTCGAGCGAAAAACAAAACAGGTTTGACAGAGGACAAATGAATTCAGCATGAAGAAGTTCTAAAAAATATATAAAAATTATCTTTGACACACGAAAAATAGATAAATCCTCGCAGAAGATTGCTTGAACAGGGCCAAAAATCCATCACGACACTGCAGAAAGGAGGCACAGATAAGGCTTTAAAATGTGTGTGGTGTTTTCATACCCACAGGCAGCACAGGTCAGAGATGACAGCAAGGATCTCAGCCAGGACTCCCGAACTGCCCCAGGATTTGGGGGATTGCTRCTGCCAGGAGAGGAGAAATCCTCCAACCAGAGCAGGTATTATAAACTCAGATAAGCTCTATGATATGTCAAGCCTCATTTTCACCTCCACCCCACCAAGAGAGTGGGACAACCCCACAACTGTGGATTCTCCTAAGGTCCTGTCATGTTATGCAATGTAATATTTGGATGAGTGTTTGGTGTGGCTCTTGTGCCCTGGAAATGCAACRTTTGAAGCAGCCCCAGCAATGTGGGTGTAGTGCACATCATTCCCATCTCCAGCTTTCCTGAGCCCAGTGCTGGGAACACAGCCCATGGCCCTACACCCAGACACCACACACCTCTCCCCAATAACTCAGGCAATCCTCTTTTGTCATGCTCTGCTGTGGCTTGCTGGTCTAAGATTTCATCCTTGAGGGGCACATAAGAACTTTTCAAAGCATTGAGATTGTCTTGTAACTTCTTAAATACACATATTTTATTAGAAAAGCATAGGGGCACAGGTATCTGTAACCGCCTCTGAAAAAAGAGCAGAAACAAAAAAATACTTTGCCCCATCTCCTCAGCAAACCTCTTCAGATTTATTTTTGTATGGACTCCTTCAGGATTCCCAAATCCTGCTCAATTTTCAGGCTGCAGCAGACCCTCACCAGCCTGTGCAAGTCCAGCATCCAGACAGGTCCTCCTCTCCCACCAGGGCAGCACAACCCTGCTGGAGGTCACCTCCAGCACATCCCTCTGTGCTCTCCTTTCCTCCTGGGCAATTCCAGCCTCATTCCCATGCCCTGTCCTCCCAAACAACCTGCAGCACCCAGTTCCCTTCAGCAAGGCCTTTTGTTGTGTTCCTCCCCTCGGCAGAACAAACACGTCCCAGGTTAGCAGCCTCTCTGAGAGTTTTGGAGCTGCTTTCAAGCTGGACACGTGTTGTGACGCCTCACATTTATATTTATGGATCTCCAAACGTCCCACATTCCGTGCTCCTGGCCTCCTTATCCACCCAAGGACACCGAAGGGTAAAAGATCCAAGAGTCAAGCAGCAAGAACAGAGCCACGAGTGGGAGATAACGCCTCGATTTCAGAGCGAAAAAAAGAGCACCCAGGCACGGGCCCTGCAGGTTATTCTGCTGTGTAACTGCACCCAAGCACTCTTCCACTGGTRTTTAGAATATCCCTCCTTGCATGGCAGAAATCCAAGCCAACCTGCTCAGCCCAAAGCCTCCACCTCCCCAAAGCCGAGCGTGCACCAGGCCTGACCTTTGCATGTGTTCTCAATCCGAGTGCACATTGTATTTCCCTGGCCCCTCGTCCGTGCTTTCCACAGACACAATGACACAAAAGAGGCASAGCCTGCGAGCCAAGCCCTGCAAAGACAGGCTTTAAATAGCCCCTTTGTCTTGCTTTTCCTTGCTGAAGTATTGCATGTTATTTAGAACTGAGTTTTAGTTTTATCAGGCACCCAGAAATAGAGACAATGGAGGGCTGGGTGAATTTTTGCATCATTTTAGGACGCAAAGTTTCCCATTCCTTTCGCCTCATCTGGCCCTCCAGTGCAGGGTTTGTAGCTGTGTCCCAGGAACCAGCAGTGCCCATTCCCTGAGGGGCTCTCAGACCYACGGGAGTGACCCCAGCCTGGAAGGGGAGATGTTCCCAGAGAAGGTGGGACACGTGTGAGGAATTTCACCTCTGCAAATTGAGGGCAGAATTGTAAAATCGAAGCTTCTGTCCTTGATGGGGAGAAAGTCTGCAACTTCAGCAGACTCTGGGCTGGTACCCAGATGAGGTCAGGAATTAAAAGGTGTCTCGACACTAAATTAATGGGAAAACTGTCAAGAGAGTAACAGGAGTTATAAACATTTATGTTCCAGTTCAAGGCAGGAGCAGGCATTTATAACTGTGTGGTTTGAGTGCCAAACATGAAAACTGGAGTCCTTTCCAGTCAGGGCATATGGATACTCCTTTTTAGGACTGTGCAGCAGCCCCAGAGAAGATAAAAYGCTTGGCCACAGTGAAAGCCCCGAGCAGGGGTGTTTGGGGTGACCTAATGGGGACACACACCCACGAGGACATTCCCACCTCCCCTCAGGGCTCTAATCTTTGTGTGTCCCACTGCTCAGGACTGTCCCCTGCCCTGGGAAGGTTTGTTCCAGAGGGAACAAGCCCACAGGGCACTTTGTGTTTGTCCCAGAGCAACGCAAAGGTGCCTCCAGCAAACCAACATTAATCCAGATCTGTAAAAATGACGTCACTGTTAAGCWTCAACTTCTCCTGAGCATCAGGTTGGAGCTCTGAGCATCCTCATCTAGTGGAAGGTGTTGGAACAAGATGAGCTTTAAGGTCCCTTCCAAAGCCAGTCTGGGATTCCATGAGATGAGGCTGCAGGGAATCCCACACAGCCAAACTTCTGGGGTGGTTTTGCACCGTGCATTGAAGAGGAAACACAACACATACTCTTTATCATCACCTCGGAGATAAATCCACTTCAGTGCTGTTCGTTTATCAGCAAAAACCCCACCTGAGGCAATGGGGAGCCCAGCTGAGCCCCCAGCACTTCGGGGAGTGCTGAAGTGCAGCCCCGCAGGGGCGAGTTGTGAATGAGAGCACAGACTCTGCCGTGTGAAATCCAAGTGCGTCCGAGCAAACCATGCTGAGCACGAAGGGAACGAGATGTTTYCCACACAACCAACCCAGCCTGCCTGGAGCCTACCGCGTGCAGGTTCACCCAGAGCTGTAAGTGCTGCGAATCCGTGCGTGATGGGCAGTGCCAGCACAGTCCATGTGGGAATGACTGCAGGACGGGATGTTTCGGCAGCTGGGTACGGTGACTCAGAGCAAGGAGCACAGAAGCGAAGACAAAACAGGAGCGGAGCGAGTTCCCAGTCGTGGGAATCACACGAGACCAACCAAATCTYATGCTTAAATCCCCAAGCAGAGCCAGCCCTGTCTCTGCTCCCCACCGTGACCTGTGCTCAGGTGAGCAGAGGCGAGAGGGGGCAGTGCCAAGCCCCAGCTCGGAGCAGGAGCCCAGGAGGATCCTTTCCTGAGGCTCTGGCGCCATCTAAGCCCAGAGTTGGGATCCTTCATCCTTCCCGCTGCCTTGCCGAGCAGAGGGAATACAAAACCTACGGATAACAATCTCCTCTTGCTCCTCCAGCACACGGTCTGTCGGGAGAACTTTCTACAGGAAAAATCTGGGAGCTAAGAGCCGAGAGAAGCCCAGGAAAGACAATTTGGGAGAAACCYAAGCGCTGAATAAGGTCAGATCCACCAAAAAAGTAACCCAGCACAGAAGTCTGTGTGCTCTGTGCTGACCTGGAACACTCCCCAGCACTGCAATTCGKTTTTACACTCGAAGACCATTAACAGAGTTCAATTAGGGAATGATTACTTAATACAGGCATAAGTCAACTTGTATTATGCAAAGAAACCTTTCAGCGACTTTTGACCTTGCTGAGCTGCACAAGGTGCAASTAATTCAAAGTTTCTCCCACACTGAGAGACTTCCTGACGTTCAGAAGGATGCACTTTGCTCCTGGAGTGAGAACTCACCCTCTCCTGGGACCAGCTGATGCAGGATTATTTGCTTTTCTTTTGACCAGGCTCAATCCYTTCAGCCACCTGCTCCACACTGTCCTTTTCCTGGCGTTTATTCAGCCTTTTATTTTTTCCCAGTAGGTTACAGAGTAGCAGTGCTGACTTTTTATGCTCGGCTGCCCTCCAGTGACAGTGTCCACCCTGGAGCCTCACTGTCCACCTGGGCTCTCCTGGCCAGGACTTGAGGACGTGGGGACCTGCAGAGCTTCTCTTGTAAGAGACATCCAAAGCAATATTCCTAAATTAAGAACTGTCGTGCCTCAGTGACAACTCCAGCTTTAAGGATTTACCCATTTTACGATCCCACATTCCTGCTTTCCACCCAAACACTGATGATCTTCCTTTAGTTATGGACGATTAAGTCCATCTTGGTTCAAATTCTCCTATCCAATATTAGAAGTATCAYCAAGTGCATTTCTTTACTTCACTGTTAAGCAAAGGGGAGCAGCAGCAGCTGTTGACACAATGCATCATTGAGGTCTGACTTACCTAACAGTTCATTAACTTTCAAATATTATCTCCAATTCTGTTTTGCAGAACTGGCTTTATAATCAAAGACTGGATGTTTGGATTTCAAAACAAAAGCCAGCATCAGGGAGCATATCAGGGAGTTATTCCTCGGTTAGAAATAATCTTGTATTACATGGCAGGCATGTAAATGTGATGGTGGCTGACCGCCCCGAAACCAAACACCGCAGAGGCAGCTCCCAGGAGAGAGAAATGCCAGAAACGTGAGAACCCACTACAGCAGAGCTTTACCTGCACCCAAAGCACTCACTCATGGGGAACAGCCAGCTCTTAATCCCCTGGGGGTTCAATAACACCCCACAGAACAGCACAGACCCTCCCTTAAGGTACACACGGCTCTGAACTCAGTGTTACTCCACACACCTGAGAGCAACAGCCAGCAGGAAACAAGGCTTAGGAATAATTTGGTTTGGTTTGTTCTTTTGGTTTTGKTTTTTTTCCTGTCCATTTCCTGCCCAATTCCTGAAGGGAGAAGTGTTTACTGCAGGTKTAGGGACCCCAGTGTCACTTTGCAGTGACCTACATTCCTTTTTCTTCTGCCGTAGGTAGGACTCGGCATCAGTGGAAATCTGCTCTGGATTTCTGCCAGTGAACTTGCCACTCAGGGCGATGCAACCTCATGATCCAAAGGTTCCTGGCACAGCTCCAGGGGGACTTTTCCCTCCCCTCCATACCACGCACACCTGTACAGAGGCTCAGGCAGGAGCATCCAGCAGGGCAGCTTCACCCCTCTGCACATCACGCTCCTGAACTCACACACTGAGCGAGTGACAACACCCTCGTCCTGCCAGCAGCAAAATATTTTGGGAAGAGAACACAAAACTAAGTACTTTGTGAAAGAAGTCATTCAATCAGACCGTGCTGCAAACGCCTAAAAACAATAAATCAAATTCCTGACGTTAAGAACCCGGCGTGAAGAAGGACGACGTTTTATCGAAAGCTGAAACTGCAGCAGGTCGCACGCATCCGAGAAGAAAAAAAAACTGTTCTGCAGCTTTTCCAAATCCCAAACGCAGAACCCAAAGGCCCCAGGCCAAGGAGAGGTTRACGAGGAACAAGCTGGGGCTTGCAGAAACCTCAGTGCTCCGCAGCAACCCAAGCGACGATGATGCTGCTCGGCGTTACCCGCGCGTTACTCAATACTTTTCTTATTCCCACCCAGCGTTATTKGTATTCCGGAGCGCTGGCATCTCGTGCCGGTTGGCTGAGCTCAGTTATCAGCTCCCTTCAAATCCAGCCAACCAGGCTGGCGGCTGTTGGACTTCTCGGACACGAAAAAAAAAAAAAAAAAAAGACGCACAAAAGGCAACAAGAACCTGACACCCGGCAGCGCGGCCAGCGCCRAGCCGTTTGTTTTCCCAGCTCTGCTCTCCCGGCCCTGGAGCTGGGATTGGCAGGCGATTTTGGAGCGCAGGACTTTGAATTACGGCGGGTGGATTTTGGCAGGGCTGTCGCGCGGGCAGCAGCTGCGAGGGATGAAAGTACATCCGCGGGCTCCGTTCTGGTTTGGGAGGGGGAGAAAAAGCCCCTGACCCTCCTCGGAGGGGTCCGGGGGGCGGTGGCAGCCCCGAGCGGAGGGCTCGGCGCTGCGGTACCCGTGCTGAGCGCTGACGCGTCACCTGCCGCCTCCGCCCGTGCGCCGATGCCGCTGCCGCATCCTCCCCACCCGCGGGACGCGGCGGGGCGGCCCCACCCGGGGAGGRGTGGGATGCGGCAGCGCCGGGGGAGCCCCGGGACGGCTGGGGGAGCGGGACCCGCACGGACCCCACCGGACCCGCACTTACCGGGGGCGGCGGCGCCGCGCGGGACGGACTCTGCGTTGCCCATGGGCGGACGGAGCGGAGCGGGGCCGGGACGGTCCGGGAGGGTCCGGGAGGGTCGGGGGACGCTCGGAGGACGCGCTGGGGCAGCTCCGCGCTCCCGCCGCGATTCGAAGCTGCCGCCCCGCCCCGCCCCGAGCCCGCACCGCCAACCGCGGCCGCGGGCGGGACACGGGCGGGACACGGGCGGAGCGGGGCGGACCGGCACCGGCCCCGATAGGCTCGGCTTGGACCGTGCCCGTGCCGTGCCGAGCCGAGCCGAGCCRAGCCAAGCCGAGCCGAGCCGAACCATGTTCAGTCCGGTCCAGTCGGGTCGGGTCGAGTGGGCTGAGCCCACACCCGTGGCAGCCTCAGGACGAGGCGCCCATCCCGTGTTACCTCGCCCAGACCCGCCCCGGGGCTGTGGCCGCGCCCCCGGCAATCCCAAAGGTTCCCATCCCTGTGCTGACCCCCTGCCCGCGCCCCCGGCAATCCCAAAGGTTCCCATCCCTGTGCTGACCCCCTGCCCGCGCCCCCGGCAATCCCAAAGGTCCCCATCCCTGTGCTCAGCCCCCGCCAGCCCCGGGGCAGTGTCACCTCCCGGGACACACGGAATTAACGGACCGCGGGCAGGAGGCGCCTCGCCACGTCCCCGACAACGCAGAATTGTTTCMTTTCTGTAAAGGCTTTAAAACACAACCCCACAGCACAGCAGTSCCCTTGAGGTCAGCTCTCCCAGGGCACAGCTGCTCCTAGGARAGGTCAGGAGCCAATGCCACAGAACAGAGTGAGGATTTCTTCCTCGTCCCGAGCAGCTTGTGGTTCTCTCGTGCCACAGAGCTGGGAGATTCATAGCTGGGATGAGTCCTGCTGCCTTCTGTTCCCCATTATCTCATTTACTCTTCTRTTTGGCACAGGACTGGTGTGGATTTCAAAGGAAGTAAAAGAGCAAAAYAGAAGGGTTGAAATTTCTGAGTGTTTCTACCGTCACAGCAGCCCAGCCACCCCTGGGAATAACAGAGAGAAGGAAAATGACAGTGGAGAGGCCACCATTTGTCCCAGTGCCGATTTCCTCTTCCGCAGCTGCATCCAGAACATCAGTACCGGGTGCCAGCAGCTTTAAATTGCTGAAATAGAGATGAAGACACATCCTGCCCTGAAAACCATGGACAAAATAATGGGAACATGATGTGCAGACGAGTGTGTTGCTGCTCRGAGCCTGGGAACGGGCTGAGTCCAGGAGAAAAGGAACCACGACGCTTTTGAGGAGCGCTGCTCCTTCCCAGTGCCTGTACCAGACGCCAGGGTTACGGGCCGGGAGCCAGGCTGAGGGAGGGATGTCCCACTCGAGTGTGAGCAGAGGGTGACAGTGACATGGGGATGCTCCTTATCTGGCTGCTAATGCACTTCTTATCTCCTCCCTTAGGTGCCAGCGATGTGACAAGGCTCTGGTGCTTGAGCGACCTTCAGAGCATCTCCTGAGCTGAYGGTGCTGYCCTCACACACRGCAGTTTACGGCCCCTCATCGCCAGGCTTCGGGCATTAGTGTGGCTTGGGTTTCTAATAATAAACCTCTATCAACAATCCCAATCCAGTGCAGCCTGGAGGAGACTGAAGTCAGACCTCATCAGGGACTCCAGTCTCTGTGWGCAAGGACAGGACCCCAGGGAACGGCTGGAGCTGTGTCAGGGAGGGTTAGGCTGGATATCAGGAGAAGGTTCTTCCCCCAGAGGGTGGTGGGCACTGAACAGGCTCCCCAGGGAATGGGCACGGCCCCAAGGCTGCCAGAGCTCCAGGAGCGTTTGGACAACGCTCCCAGGGGCAGGGTGGGGTTATTGGGGTGTCTGTGCAGGGCCAGSAATTKGATTAATGATCCTGAATAATAACAGCAGCACAAGGCAGAACTGCTGAGTGTTCCCAGTGGCTCCTGAGCAGGTTGGGACTGGTGGCAGTGGGGAGCMCCCTCGGGAGCACCAGCTGGTGCTACAAAAAGGCACCGATTTCTCCGACTTTCTCAGAGCCAGAGGGAGGAGATATCTCGCTCTGTTTGTTCCCAGAAAACACTCAGACACGCTCACATTCCTGAGGAGGGCGAGTAGCACACGGAGCAGCTTTCCCAGCCCTCTAATAACAGGGAAGTTGCTTCCACCCGAGCAGGTGCAGTGGGAACCTGAGCGCGGAGGCAGCACGTGCAGCATCGCTGCTGCCAGGCCAAGGGGCCCCGGGGGCAGGGGCTCTGCAGAACCTGCCCTTTTYCTGCAGCTGGGCCAGAATCCTGGCCCTGCCCTCCTGGCAGGAACCTCCCAGCCGCTCAGAGCAGCTCCTTTTATCTCCATCTTCTCCCAGCACCGCTCCAGCAGCCACCAGGCTGTCCCCAGGAGCAGGAGGAGGGACCCCTGACAGGTCACATCACACTCGCTGGCACCGAGCCACCTCTGCTCCGAGGGACAGAGAGGAAAACCCTGAGAGGGGATCCAGGGGAGTTGTGTGGCACCTTCCCATTTCATTCCCAGCGATTCCTGCCTGGTCCCTCCGGGACAGGGCTCTCAGGAGGCACTGCCTGAGCTGCTGGCACTGCACAGAGGTTTGGAAGGTGATGTTTTGGCAGATGTTATCTGTTTTCTTAGGCAGCTGTTGTCAAATCACTTTAATCCCTCCATGCAGCTTCCCCCAATAAAGGAGGGGAGGGGTTGTGTGGTTGGTATTTAAATCTGGCCTGTAATGTTTGACAGTGTCTTGAGCAGGGAAAGGGCTAGTGAGCCCAAAACAGCCCCTGCACAGTCCTGGACTGTTCCTGTGTCAGTGTCATGCACTGGACAAAAGCCCAGTTAGGTTAAATTTTCATAATGGTTTTTTCCACAGTTGAAATATCACAAAGAGCAGAGATTTTCCAAGGAGATTTGGAGCCAAAATGCATCGATCCTGACCTGAAGAAAGGCTTTTTCATTCCGTGCAATCTGTCTGGCAATGACCACGGTAACGATTTTTTTAAATCACAAACATCTGCCTCTGCTGAGAACCGAGCTGAGCTTCACCCACTCACTCCATGCCAAGACCACCAAGAATCTGTCAGGCARTGCTAACCCTCAACATGTGCTATTGGCCTGGAACCAAAACCCTTCAGCAAAGAGAGGTTTAGCTCCCTTAAACCCTCCCACCTCAGCTCCAGGGACACGGAATCTGCACCGTGAGGTGGCTGGCACGGCYGCGTGGTGCAGCTTTCCCAGCAAGAAATGAGGAGGAAGACACTGGTTTGCRTTCCCTTCCTCTCCCCAGAATCCCTTCCTCTGGAGGCCCTGGAAGAATAACTCACTCCATGGAATACAGAGAGATGAGAGCAGCTGCTTTTGGAGCAGTTTTATCAGCAGATTTCGAAGCATTTCACAAACCTTGGTCTCCARACTGGAGAGAACCCAGTCCCCGGGGGAAAGGAGGAATGTT
Organism: Amblyornis subalaris; assembly: GCA_018881555.1. NCBI lineage: Eukaryota > Metazoa > Chordata > Aves > Passeriformes > Ptilonorhynchidae > Amblyornis > Amblyornis subalaris. The sequence goes on from JACAXG010000013.1 coordinate 693,332, forward strand.
TTCATCACAGTCACTTAGAGGCAGTCCTGGTACAATCCCCACATTTCCCAATGCTCAGACTGGGTTTATATCCCACATATTAAGGTATGTGTCYCTGCCCAGGGCAARKGGTTGGAACTAGATGATCTTTAAGGYCCAYTCCAACCCAAATTCTGTGCTGTTACCCAAAAGTTGGATGCTCTGAGTGCCTCCCCCTCCCCACTGAAGATGCTTTTGAAGAGTTATATTCAGTCACTTTACATTTTTCAGTGCACAACTCTGTTAAGGGCCACTTGCAAAGCAACAAAACTTTGTTCTTTCTGTGAAGAACATCTGAGTGATGTGACAGATCAGCACAGTTGATTCAAGCGAGGTTCCCTCCAGCATCACTTGAATCCTGACCTTGGATGACTTCACCAGGCAAGGTCTTTCCCCTACTTTTCCAGCATTTTCTCTCTCTGTAAAAAGCAGATAACAACAATACTAAATTCTCCCCTCAGGGTGCTGTGGGAATTAAACAGGCAATTATTGTTAGGAAAATTAATGCTCTGAAAACACAGTTATAAGGACTGGACAACTCAATTGCATCATTACYGTTATTATAAATAATATAATCAGCTATGGACCCCCTCGTGCTGGTTGTGCAGACACACAATAAATGCCTCTGCTTTGWATTTCACAGAACCACAGAATCACTGAGGCTGGAAAAGCCCTCCCAGCCCATCGAGTCCAAGCTGTGCCCGATCCCCACCTTGTCCCCAGCCCAGAGCACTGAGTGCCACKTCCAGGTCTTCCCTGGACACCTCCAGGGATGGGCACTCCAAACCTCCCTGCATAGGGCAGCCCCTTCTCCTTTCCATGGAGAAATTCCTCCTGATGTCCAAYCTGACCCTCCCTGGCACAGGCTGARGCCGTTCCCTCCCATCCTGTCCCTGTTCCCTGGGAGCAGAGCCCGACCCCCCCTGGCTGCTGGCTCCTGTTCGGCCGCTGTCACCATCACCCCCAGGTCCTTTTCCACAGGGTTTTCCAGCCGCTCTGCTCTCCGGGAGCGGGGAACCCGCTCCATCCCCGGCTCTGCAGGAATCCCCCGCTAGAGGGGAGCTTTTCCCTACGAACCGCCCGTCCCGCAGCGGCAGGAGCAGCGCGTCCCGGCGGAACCGGGACAGGGATTTGCAGGGCTTGSTTCCCACGAAAATGGTCCCGGCGAGCACTGCCAGACGTTGGAAGGGTTTTTCTCTCGGTTTGGCTCGTGGGAAGGGGCTTGTGGCGAGTTCTGGTGGCTCCACGCACACCTCCAGCCCTGCTGGTACCTCCCGGTTCCCCTCTGGAAGGGAATCGCGATGCTGTGGCTGCACAGATGGACAAAAACCATGTCAAGGCAGGCAACAACTGCCGGAAAAGGCTGACATCCTCCCACCGAGCTTGTCCAGGGCTCTCCTCAGACAAAGCCGAACGCTTTCATGTCATGGCAGTGTTTTGCAAGACGTCAAAAACTCTGGGAAAGATTTCAATACAGGGAAGCTCTCTGGAGTAACCACAGACCCTGCAGGAGGGAGCTGAAACCATGCAGAGATCCCTCACCCTCCTCTGCTGCCTCCTGTGAACAACCTCAGCCAGGACAGGAGTGGGCAGGGAGGACACAAAGGTCCTGCTGAGGCCACAGCACTTGTCAGACACCTCTGGCAGCTCGACACACACCTAAATGTCATCYGATAACAGCACGGAAAACCAGGAAAAAAACACCAAACCCACGCGTCTGCAAGGCCACATGAAGTGAGACCAGTGGCAGTTCCCCACGCTGCGTCCCAGGGATTTGTCCCCCGGAAAGTTCCCAAGCCACGGTCTGGATGAGCCATCCCAGCTCCTGGCCCAGCCCAGCAGATGGCACACGGACACAGACAGACAGACAGACAGAACAC
>JACAXG010000013.1:696009-725644 GCA_018881555.1 Amblyornis subalaris
AGACACACAGAACACAGACACACAGACACACAGAACACAGAACACAGACACACAGACACACAGACACACAGAACACAGACACACAGACACACAGACACACAGAACACGCTGTAATTCCAGACACAGTTCATGCAGTGGTACCCAACACCTCCCAGCCACAGCTCCAAGAAGATTTATCAGGCTGAGCATGACAGGATGATGTTTCTATGCCACTTTTCACCCTAGAGCTCCTTCAAGGCTGGACATGCCCCTTTCTGGCCTGTGAAATTCATGGTTTCGCGTTCAGTGGTTGCAGCCGAGTGCACAGGCACTGCCCTGAGGCTGCAGCCTGTCCATAGGGAGAGATGCTCCTTGGACCCACTCATCCTGTTCCCTCATCCACAGAAAACCCCTCAGGCAGCTCCTCACTGCCCACAGCCCGCTTGGGTAAACACTCTTGTGGCCTCACAATATCCAGGAATCCCAGATGAGTGTCCCAGTTCCTTAAATTCAGCCTGGAAAAAAGATTTCTGTGTAGGAAAAAAGATCCTTCCAGAGAACACAATGAGCAAGGCAGCCTTATTTAATCTCCTGGCAGATATTTATTTACTCATTTTGCCACAGCTATTTTAGAGGTTGTCATATGAGAAGCAAACCAAAAAAAACCAACACAACCTTCTGGGCAATGTGACAGCAAAGCTGGACAAGATGAAATCCCTCTGAAGGGGCGACTGTGACTCTGTTACCACAAGTGAAATCACACTTCAGGGGGTTCTCACCTGCCTTTCCACCAGACTGAAAATCCAGGTATGACATTTTCTCATCCTACCTAGGAAATGTGTTGTTTACTGCTGCTGATACATCCCTCGGTGCCAGGTAAGAGTGGGGTGGTGCTGAAGGCTTCAGAGCCACACAATAAAGGTCAGCAACAGTTTGACGTGGGGCTGGAAGTCCAGATGTGTGAGGTGGCTGAGAGCAACTTCTGCTTTGGCTTAGCATGAGTCACCCCATCACTCCCATCAGTCACAGGATTCAGTGGACTGTCATTTCAAGTGGAAAGAAATGGTGGAAAATGTGCTAAGGAACATTTTAAAGTGAGTGGAGGCTGATAAAAGCACTGACCTAGGACCTGGCAGAGCTATTCAATCGACCCAAGCCCCACTTCTTTCTATCCCTCTCTGTCCTCCATTGATTTCTGGGTGATTTTTAACAGGTTCCTCCGTGACTCAGTCACCCCTTTGTGTCGTGCAGGGGTGCTGGAGCCTCGCCTCGTCGATAAGGCGCGGCAGGATCTGCGGGAGGCGCGAGCGCTCTGGGAACGAGAGCCCGAGGTCAGCGGCAGCGCTGACACCACCGCTCCCCGGGTGACATCGTGTTCACCGGCACACCGGCTACCTGCCCCGGTCACTCCCTCAAAGCAGGACCCTGCTGGGCCTCCCAGACAGCCCTTCACACGGGCACGGCAGAGGGGTTCCCCCCCGGGAAGGATTTTGGTTKAAAAGAGCCACCCGGATTGGTTTTTTCCTTCCTCTCCAGGCTCCAGATGGCCTGTTAATGTCCCATCGTGGCTCCGGAGGTGCAGGTCAGCGAGTCACAACCTGCTTTGCTCCTCCCCGGTTCCCTCTGCAGCCTGGATTTGCGTGTAGGATTTCACAGGGAAAGCCTGGAGTTGTCCAAGCGGTTTCCCAGTGTCCTGGGCACACACGGCTCCGAGAGCTCTTCAGTGACAAAAGTGACACGGAAACAGCACGGCTGGGACAAAGCTGCCCCAGCGCTGGGGAAGGGCCTCGTTTCACCCAGCAAATGCCAGTAAAGTCCAGAAAAAAGATCAAGCAGCGAACAAAATTAGCACTGTGGGCTCCACGTAACTGCCAAGAGCTCACTGAGTGTGGGAAGGGGAAGTGCTGGAGGTAGCATGACCAAGGTATGTGGGAGGAGGCAGAGAAGGAAAAACGATCCATCCTAATCCTTTGCACTGCTTCAAAATAYGAGACCCAGCAGGCAGAGGTGAGGCTCTGAATGCCCAGTCAGCCAAGGAGCAGTAAGAGGACTCAGCCGTGTCTGCAGCACTCAGCAAGCCCGAGAATGCGTGGCCAGAAGGGTCGGGACAGCTCAGTTGTGCAAGCAGATGCCTAAAGGACTGCCTGGGTTATTTTCTATTAGCAGCATTTGAAGTGGTGAGAGCGTTAAGCTCAGCTCCTGCTGCCTGGCATCAGCTGGGCAGTCCTGGGCCGGTCAGATGGGCCCAGCAGGGCTGCCTCTACCTCCCCCAATCCCTGGCCAGGTTATTTCCATGCACAGCAGAGGCAGGACACCGCTCTGAGCGGAGGATCCAGTGCGAGGGCTGCCTTCCCTGACCTGCCCATCTGCACCCACTCTCCCATCTCCCACTTTTCCCTGCCACCTAAAACACTGTTCAAGCTTCTCCAGGAAGGTTGCACAGAGGATGACCGGCTTCCCTGTGCCAAGTCTGCATGTAGCCAGAGGCCTGTCCTGCACCTCTGATCCCAGTTTCCATGCTCTGGAAGGAGCATTCTGGGGTGGCAGGGCTGGCATGAGGCGTAAGGCACTGTCCTACCCAGGAAGAGTTGAGGGCTGGGAGGTTGGTATCTACTCACACAAGGACTTGACTTTGTGGAGATGTGGGTCAGAGTCCCCCCAGGAGCTCCCTCAGCTCAGGATTGTGACCAGGATCCCAGACACAGACAGGGGCACTACAGAGAGAGGCAGCAGATGTGACACAGATGTGGGTTCACAATTCCCTGGAGCTCCCTGCGACTTCGCCCCCTCTTCTGAAGGAGATTCCAGGACTTGGAAACCCCCATCACGTCCAGGTTGGACAGAGCTCTGAGCCACCTGGTCTAGTGAAGGTGTCCCTGCCCACGGCAGGGGGTTGGAACGAGAGGCTCTTTAAGGTTTCTTCCAACCCAAACCRTTCTGTGACCYTCTCCTGAGGCAGTAACTAACCCCYTACTCCTCSCTTYGATCCTGGGAAGGCTTGGGGGCTCCCAGCAGATCGGTGGCCGGAGGCTCGGAGCCGTGCCCAAAGGCAGCGAGCAGGTCAGTGCTGGCAGCGCAGGAGGCAGAGCAGGACGGGCAGCACTGAGGCTCCTGCCCCRCCTGCACGGCCGGTTCCAGGGCACGGCGGGGCCAGGGAGGCTCCCTGACCGCCCAGACAGAGCAGCACTGCCTCAAACACTCCCTGCTGAAACGGGTGGGATTTTTCAGAGCATCCATAATAATCCCTTCCCGGGGCCACATCCATTTCCTGGAMGCTTTGCCTTTTTCTGCGCCGTGAAGGCCAGGCCAGCCTGACAAACCCGTTTGGTTTAGTTCCGCGCTGATTTTGCGCCGTTCCTCCCCCCGTGCCGGGTGCCAGCGCCGCTGTGCCGTTGCTGTGTTGTGGGGTGGTTAGCGCAGCGGCTCCCGCTGCCAGCGCTGACGCGAAGCCTGCGGGTCCGGAGCGAGTCAAACCGGCCCCGCAGCGCCGCGGGGACAGCGTGGGGACACCCCTGCCCCGCAGCCCCCCCCCCCCCCCCGCACCCCCAGCACCCCGCAGAAGGGCCGGGAGGGGAGAAACGAACAGATTCAAACTTTTCAGGGGAGGCTGTGCCCAGCTGTGACCCCAAAAGAGATGGAGCTCAGCTCAAAACCTTCCTGAGCACGGTGAATTTTTGGATGCTTCAAGCTGTGGTTGGGATAAGGAGGGTGCGGCAAGGTGGGGGCTCGGCGTCTTCTCCCAGGGAACARGGACAGGAGGAGAGGGAACGGCCTCAGGCTGTGCCAGGGGAGSGTCAGGGTGGACACCAGGAGGAATTTCTCCGTGGAAGGGGTGGTCAGGCATTGGAAGGGGCTGCCCAAGGAGGTTTGGAGTGCCCATCCCTSGAGGTGTCCACTCAGTGGATGTGGCACTCAGTGCTCTGGGCTGGTGACAAGGTGGGGATCCGGCACAGCTTGGCCTCTGTGATCTTGGAGGTCTTTTCCAACCCAAATATTTCTGGGATTCTCTGGTGCTGGCAGCACTCAGGGTGACACCATTGGTCTGATAACCTGTGGGGACATCCCTCAAAGCGTTCAGGGCTGCCTTTACCATTTCACACGACGTGAGCCCCCAGGCTGGGTGGGACTGATGCAAAACGCTGGGCTGTGCCCCCAGACCCTCACCACCCCACTGCCACCTCTGTGGGATGCCCAGGGCGGGAGGAAGGGGCTGGGGTGCTCCCCCYGACAGCTCCCCGTGCGTCAGGAGAGGCTCAGGGCTGCTGCTGCTGCTGGGATTGCAAAACCCTCGCCTGCGCCGTGTTTGAGGCTGGTTTTTGCCAGCGTTACCAGGGGACAGCAGTGACTAATTCTCTCCGAACTTTCAGTTTCAGCCTCAAGCACTGCATTTCAGAGGGACCTGGTGTGTGTTGTGCGGCTAAAAATCCCTGAGACAGCTCAGGGCTGTGGCTATCTAGGGCAGAAATACCCAGAACCAGAGATCAGCCTCATCACCCCCGTGCTGTGCTGAGCTGGCAGAACCAGACCTGGCCCCACAAGGCAGATGGGGCAGGGATGAGCACATCCTCCCCTCTCCAACCTTCSTACAGCTGCTGAGGTACTGCTGGCCAAAAAATCATCCGCGTTCTAGTAAAGCAAACAAAAAATGCTGCAAAAGGGAGAATGTTTGCAGGCGGAAAACCGAGCAAAAGGCAGCGAGCAACAGACCTTTTAAGTAACTCCTACAAAAGCAATCTCTGTACACTCATTAGACCTTAATCAGCAATTAAGGAGAAGAAAGTGGCGTGAAGGCACAAGGACATGGATGGTTCTACTTGTGGGGTTCTACTTGTGTTCAAGCACCAGCCTGGGCATCCCTCCTGCTTTCCAGGAGCCCTCGAGGGAGCCGTGGGGCTCCGTCCTGCCCGGCACAYGCAGGGACGTCCTGCACATTCTGGAAAAGTACAGCCGCTGGGAGAAGTCTCTGGACGGAGGCTCCGGGGCAGGGAGGGGGGGTTGGCTTCCACCCTGGCGTGTGAAAAGGAATACAGGGCTGGAAAGGTGCCATGGAAATGGCTTTCAATAACAGCCTCTGGAGACGGGCGCTCGGGCCGGGGCAGCGGGGAGGGGGCCCYGCACAGCTATGGCAGGAATGTCCCCTCAGGAACTCGCTGTTCCTTCCTGCAGCACCGACGTCACCGAGCGGGGCAGGAAGGCTCACACAGCCCCTCTGCTCCCAGGCTCCTCCGGCAGGGATCCCGTGGGCTCGGCCCCACAAGCACAGCCCCGCTCCAGGGGGAAACGGGAGAAGGAGGAAATGCACGGAGCCCACGCATCCAGCTGCTCCTGGCGAGCTAAAGAGAGGCCAGGGGCACCCACACTTCTCCCAGAGACGTGGGCTAAGGCCAGCAGTGATCTTGTAAAGCCCTCACGAGGACCCCCCGAGGGTCGTGAAGGGGGTTCCCAGCACAGCCAGCACCTCCAAGGGTGGCTGGGGCTGTTGGTGAGCGTCTGCTCCACCTTCCTGTGAGAGGAGAAATCCAACACACCCAGCTGGTTTCCTCTCCCATCTGCTGCATCCTTGGAGAGGGGCTGGGTGGCCACTGGGCTGACACGGCCACTGGGCTGACACGGCCACTTCATCTCTGTGTTCAGCAGGAGGAGGCTGTTCCCTGCCCGTGGGCAGAGCTGAGGGGTCCCCACACACCCCACGCATGTGCAGGGTGAGGAATGTGCCAGCAACGAGCTCCTGTGCAGGCAGTGATCAGAGAATCCCAGAATTACTGAGGTTGGAAAAGACCTCCAGGACCATCGAGTCCAACCTGTGCTTGATCCCCACCTTCTCCCCAGCCCACAGCACTGAGTGCCACRTCCAGGAATTCCTTAGACACCTCCAGGAATGGGGACTCCATACCTCCCTGGGCAGCCCCTGCCAAYGCCTGACCACTCTTTCCAGGAAGAAATTCCTCCTGATGTCCAACCTGACCCTCCCCTGGCACAGCCTGAGGCCGTTCCCTCTTGTCCTGTCCCTTGTTACCTGGGAGAAGAGGCCAACTCCCAGATGGTTGCACCCTCCAGCCAGGGAGCTGTGGAGAGCCAGAACGTCCCTCCTGAACCTCCTCTTCTCCAGGCTAAAGGATGCTGGCATGGACACCACTCAGCAGCAGCTTCCTGCTCACCTGGAGAGCTGACCCCGTGGCACCCACACTCCCCACACAGGCTCAGCACAGCAGCTGGGCCTCCACTTTTTATAGCCAGTGAGCTCCAGCACCTCRCCTGAACCCTGCAGCACGAGGGAACAGCAGCTCCTCCAGCTCAGGAAGAGGATAAACACAGCACAACAGCCACCAGGCAACGGGACAAACAGCACAGCCCCTCTGCCAGCACCGCCCTGCGCCTGCGGGCGGGAGGAGCGGCAGCTCAGCTGGCCACCACGCTCCTCGCAGAGCCACCTCTCATCTCCYGAGCTGCCTTCCAGAGATCAATTACTGCCCCGGAGAGGAGGAGGAGGGTGGGAAAGTTGAGATCTCCAGCCAGAGCCAGGGCTGGAGATTTGGTAGAGAGCCAGGTTGAAAGGGGAACAGAGCAACTGGCCCCACTTCTGAGGTGGTGATGTCTCATATCCACTTATGTCATGGCGGGGAGGGCAAAACAACGGGGAGTTAGCATCTCTTCTCCAAGGGTTAAACTGTGCTCCTGAATGGAAACTGGCCCGTGCGGGGCACGGGGGAAATGCAGCAACAAACCAGCCAAAGCTGCAACAGCGGCCTGGGCAGGCACTGTGACAGATTTCAGGCTCTCCAGTGCCTGGATCCTTCATCCACCGACATAAAGAACCCGGCTCTGCAGCTTCAGCTGCACTCAGCTGCTCCTCGCCTCTGCATTTTTGTGCAAAAAAACCAGTCTYGAAAGCTGGAAGTGCTGTGGCACCATGGGCAGCACCTGCCCGTGGAAGAGAGGTATCCCACACTGCCCCGCTCGGCATGGAGCAGTTTGTTGGGAATGGAAACCTCCCAAAAAAACAGTCCTTAGAACAAGAGAGCTCTCTCCCTGAAGGACCCCGTCTGGACAGGAGTGCCTGCCTCGAGGTGAGAACAGAAGTCAGACACGTTTCACCCAGTCTCAAAAACCCTAAATATTCCTCAAAAAGAACATCACAAAGAAAAAAAGCTGTCAGTCTTGTGCTGGGCTTTGGAAAAAACCAAACGTTTCCACTTGGAATTTATGGTTGAGGAAAAGCTCTTCCTGGTGCACAGGTGAGTGGAGGTAAGAGAACAGCAGGGTTCAGAAACAGGACTTGGATTAGCACCGTGATTGGTGTCACATCAGGGCACTTTCTGTGCCACTTGTCATTGCAGAGTGGCTCCTCACAAGGCACTGAAAAGATTAAGAATGGCAAATTCTTCTTAAGCCTTAAAGAAAACTTTTACATCCTTTTCTACCTTCTCAGAAGCCTTTGTGGCATCACCAGCCCACCTGTGTGTCAGAAGAGGAAACACTTCAGACCTCCGGTTTCAGATGTTGCACTCACAAAACCCACAGACAGGAGGAGTCAATCCATGGCCCTGCACATCCCTTCTTGCCTGTGGAATTTGTTCCTGCAGCGAATCTGCTCCATCTGCTCCAGCACCTGGAGGCAGGAGCAGAGCTTTCCCCTTGCTACCCCAGGAATGTGAGAGCCYCACTATAACGGAGCCTGCAGTGCTATTCAGGGCCTTTTGGTATCACTAGAAGGCATGAAGTAAACCAACAACTCCTTTTGATTTATTCTTTTCAGGAATTTCTTTAAGCCCTGGTGGACAAATGGCATCCTGCTCCTCCTGAGATCTTGCTGATCCGGAGTGAGAAACGGGTCCAAAATTGGCGAAAGCAACCAGCGAGTTTACAGCTCTGCATTTAGCACCCCTCTCCATCCCCTGCAGCCTCGTCAAACGCTCTGGAATCTCAAACTTCCCCAGCAGCCCTATTTCCAACAAATGCAAAGCCCTCCAGCGTCCTCAGCACACCCCAGCTGTAAACCAAACCCAGGCCTTTCTGATTCCTGATCCATGAGCAAACCATTGGCAGGGAGCGGCGGAGAGCAGGAGGAGAACAGAGCTCTCCCTCCGGACGAGACCTTCACGGCCACCACCTCTCCCTGCTTTTCCCCGTGCCTCTCTCCCAGTTGTGCCCAGCTGTTTCCCTCTCTCTCGCTGCCTCCAAACCCATGTGTTTCATACCAAAAAAACCCCTGCACCCCCACCCAGGAAGATCGTTTTGCAGCAGAAATAGAGCTCGCTATACTTGGGATGCAGCCCGGGCGCCTTAAAAATAGCAGCTCCAGTGCCACGCAGGGCCGTGCCCGCTGCCAGGACAGCCAGCCACGCTGCCGGTGGGCAGGTCCTCCCCTCGCAAGGCCATAAATGACCATGGTGCTGCCCAGCAAACCAATTGGTGCCCGGCGGGGGCAGCAGGGTGGGCAGCGCGGTGCCGCGCCCCATAGAGCGCTGCCGGCTCCCTCCCGSCCCCCTCGGGACCCCTCTCCCCACGCTCCACATTCCTGCGGCTCATGGAAGGCATTAACAGCAGATGAAAGTACAGAGGAGCCCAAATGCAGCCCCCTGACGTCAGCCATCCCCGAAAGCCTGGAAGGGAGGCTGTAAACACAGGAACAAAAGGAGTTATAAACACCCATCCCCACCGGCGCCTGCAGACAGGCGCTTATAGGATCAAGGGAAACCAGGAAAGGTGCTGAAATCTGGGGGCCGCTCGATGCTGAGATATCTGCTGGCTCCCTGCAGGAGGAAAATCTCCCAATGGAGTCGGAAGAGCGAAAGAAAGAGCGAAAGGATTTTTTTTTCTCCTCGCGAACAGCTTTGTTCCCTTCTGTTCCTCCCCGCCGGTAGGAAAGGGTGGGAACCATTGTTCGATCCCGCTGTTCGCCTGGCTCCTCGCTCAGCTCCCGGGGCAGCCAGGATTCCTTCGGCTCAGAGCATCCTGGTGACGCAACAGAGGCTCCAGCCGAGCTCCAGCAGCGGACAGGGTTTCAATTTTGGCCACCTCGACTGTCCCACTCGCCCTGTGCTGATGCCAGCGAGTGCTGCAGTTGCATCAGTGCACCTTGGAAAGCCCTGAGCCCTCGAGTTCCTCATTCCCAGCCACCCATGAGGCTTAAAGGTGTTCCCAGAGGTCATCTAAAGGTGTTTCCAGAGGTCATCTCCTCCCCTGACCAYCAGGTGTGATCCACCTGGACCTGGGAGTGGCAGAAGTGGCCATCACACAGACATGGTTATAGGGCCATAGAATCATGGAACGGSCTGGGTTGGAAAGGACCTTAAAAATCACAACTTCATCTTGGGCACCTTCCACTATCCCAGGTTGCTCAGAGCTCCATCCAAGCTGACCTTGGATACTCCCAGGGATGGGGCAGGCAAAGCTTCTCTGGGCAACCTGTGCCAGGGCCTCCCCACCCTCCCAGGGAAGGATTTCTTCTGTGTAACTGAGCTAAATTTCCCCTCCAGGCTGGCACCCGGACCATGAGGCAGGAGCTCTGCTCTGGCAGCACAGCCCAGCCACGCGGGGGAAATGCCACATGTACCCAGAGTTCACAGCTGATGCTATCGCGGCCAACACGTGTGGGACTCACGGCTTTGTTTTAACAACAAAGACCAAGAAAACATCCTGTAATGTAACGTTTAAACCACCTCTTACGTGATTGAAATAGAAAGACCCACCAGCCACGCAGTTTATGGCACTGGTTCGTGCAGACAGCATCCCTGGCTAAGGGGAATGAGCACTGGGCACTTCTAATCACCGAAAAGCAGCAAAGTTCCCATCTTTCTGTCCTGTGTTTTATACGCAAGATGGATCCATACAGTCACAGAATATCCTGARTTGAAATGGAACCACAAGGATCATCCAGGCTAACTCCTGGCCCTGCACACACACCCCAACAATCCCAGCCTGTGCATCCCTGGGAGCGTTGTCCAAACGCTCCTGGAGCTCTGGCAGCCTTGGGGCCGTGCCCATTCCCTGGGGAGCCTGTTCAGTGCCCACCACCCTCTGGGGGAAGAACCTTTTCCTGATATCCAACCTAAACCTCCTTGACACAGCTCCAGCCGTTCCCTGGCCTCTCCCCGGTCACAGAGAGAAGATTGTACAGGCATTTGGGACTGCAAACAAAAAAGATCTTTATCACCCAAAAGTCCCTGATATATTTATCTTCCAATCATCAAGGTTTCATTGCAGAAGAAAAGRAAAGAAAGAAGTTACCAGTTGGTCTGCAAGTATCACAGAGTATCAGGAAARCCTATTAGAGTTAATGAACATCTGCAGTTTATATCCTCCCTAAATTAGAAAAATCTGCCATTAAACCCACACAGTGCTATGACCCAGCCGCCAATTAACAAAACCTTAACGAAATTTGAAAGAAGAACAAGATACTGATGTGTGAAAATTTTACCATAGATGATATTTCGACAAGAATTTAGAGAAAATAAACCACCTCTTTCCAGTGWGTAAAAGACCTGAAAAAGCTGTCATCGGCCACCTCTGCCACAATTGCTGGAGAACAAAAAAAAAACCCCTTTCAAATAAAAGTAAATTATATCAGAAATTAGAAGTCTAAAAATTACACTGTAGTTTATTATCTTAGTACGGGTGGGAGTTACATTTGGCTCTGAGACAGACTGTAATTCCAAAGAAATATATCGTGTAGTGAGAACCTGTTAATTTGTAGCCAACTGGTTACCGAGTTAGAAGGTAACTACGTCATATCAGAGTCCTCTGGGAGTTTATTTTTAAACATGGCCTATAGTTTAGGAACGAAAATGTATTGAAATGAGAGGGCCTGGTGTCAGAGAGAACCCTCTTATGAGAAATGAAGCGTTTTCTGCGGCACTTGTGATAGCCCCACCATGGTGTAGACAAGAAGGACACTGGAACGAGCTGGCTGATGAAATTACTGTTCCCACAGCCCTGACTCAGCCGGCCTGAGCACCAAACAAAACCTGGGTGAGGTGCAACGGGGTTCCTCATGTCCACTGTTATCAGCAGGGCATCATCCCTGTTCCCATACACCAGGTACAGCCACGAGCATCTCCTCTTTTGGCTCTCCAAACGCCTCCAAACCGGCAGCACATCGCTCTGAGCGCCCACCTGGAGCTGCCACCCACCCCCGCGGCTGCAGGGGAGCTGGAGGCTGCCCACGGTGTCTGATCTCACCCSGTCCCTGCGTGCCAGGGCTCCGAGGGGAAGCCCAGGGCGAGTCATCGCCGCGTCTCTCACAGGAAACACACGCAAATGCTCCGGCCCCAGAGCCCCGCTCAGGAAACCCCCAGCCCGACCTCCCCGGGGCCTCAGCCAGCCCCGAGCCCCTCGCCTGGGAATCAGCACGCCCGGCCTGGCGCTGCCACGGGGGAGAGAGGCCACACACGGCAGCTACAGAGCCCTGGAAATGGAAACTCCCGCAYGGAAGGAGAAAAACAAACGCACACCTGGAGAAGAGGCTGCCCACACCATGGAAGGGCAAAGAACAAACCTGGTTTCTCCCCTGGTTTTGGCCATTAGTCTCACAATAACRGAGCCAACTCGCTGTGTGCCAGAGTAACGGTGTCAGGGCCACGCAGGACCTTGGCACTGCTCTCCAGGTTTGCACAACTGCACTTCCAACATGGGAAACAGCTCTCAAAACCAGGAATCCTTTACCCATCCCAGCAGTAGAGCAACTGCTGRGTACCTGAGTTCATCCCTTGGAGGTTGTGCTCAGCATCTCATGGCCACAGCCTGAGCCAGGGCAAAGTCCTCATAGCAATGCCAATTAAATCAGGAGAACCTACCTCTGCTTTTCCTCCTTGAATACCTTGGTATAGGTAACCAACAGGGCCCACCTTGGCCATGGCACTGCTGCATTGCCAGCCCCCATCAGCTGTGGCCTCTGGCTGTGTGCTGYAGTAAACAGAGAGGAGTGGGAAGCCACACGCAGCTCAAACCTCAGAGCTAATTTGTTCTTTCAGCATGAGTGGATTTGAGCCCGTGTCGTAGCTGTTTTCCCAAGCTCCCTCCAGCCTTGGCTGGGAGCAGATTTGGGGAAGCCAAAGCCCTGGTGGAGTCTCGCTGGCTGCACTCTGTCTGTCACAGACATGGCTGCTGGACAAGCCAGAGGATAAGGAAGAGGTTTAGACGAGGTTTGAGGTGTCGTGATTTCTCACCACGCTGTGACAGTCACACACCACAACCTTCTCTCCTTCCCCGTGCCCCTGTGACTCTGTGGAGCTGGGGAATGGGCTCTGCAGGGCTGCACTACAACAGCACTGAGATCCAAATGACTCTCAGTGCCCTTTACTGCTACCCTGGAGCCCGGCAGAGGAAAAACCCAGGTGGTAACCAGGCCAACAAGACTTGCCTGTGTGTGATCTGGATGTAATGTTCTTTTTTCAACGTTAAGGCATCACACATCCTTGTGGCCCTGCTAGTCTGGTCCTGGGGGTGACTAATTCAGGATAGTCCCTAAGCCTGAGTACATCCAGCACCTCTCCAGCGCTGATTACAAAAGAAAGGCAAAAGCTTTGAGACGAGGGGATTACCCAAGACACGTSTAATCTGGAGCTCTGGGCCTGTTTGTCATGTGATAACTGGGTAGGCTGTATCCCCTGAGTATTGCATCTTGCTGGGGGGATTACACAAGGTTCCTGTGCTTTGTCCCCGTGTGGGCTGGCCAYGGGCACCCCTCAGCTGTGGGGATACATCCACGGATGCTGTGTCGAAGCCCACATCCTGTGCTGGGTTAAATGCAGCCACGACTTGTGTTCCTTTTGTAACCTTTGGGGTGTCAGTGTCCGTGCTCTGGCGTCTTGGGGACCCGAAGGGCTGGTGTGTGTGTCCCCATCCCCGCTCTGCACGGCACACAATGGCCATTGTTTGCCTTCGGGGCGGGTGAGCAGCCTCTGGCTTGGGAGGAACAAAGCCCGGAGCCAGTTCCTGCGAGCACAAAACATGCCTTTCTATCACTTCGTGACAAATTGGTTTGTCAGCAGCAGGAAGTGATGTTGCTGCCGTCCTCACCAAGGGGAAACTCCTCGTGGTTTCCATGGGGATGTATGCAACTCTGAGAGCTACAGATTTATACAAACTGCAAGCCCCACACACGCCTGCTGCGTGCCAGGATTCTGGGGATTGGGGACGAGGGGATGGTCTCAGCTGAGTCCTGCCAGCACAGGGGGGCAGCCAGCTCATGTTAGAGCCGGGAAAACGGGACTTCAAACCCCAAACCAGGGTGGACTGTGTGCCTTGATATTCCAACCAAACAAAGCAGCAGAGCTGGGAGAATAAGGGGGGAGAAGTAAAAAKGCTTCCATAAAGTTCAGCCCGGCTCTGCCACTGCCCACCTCAACCCCTCACACCTCCTCGCCCAGCTCATCCTCCTCCTCTGCCCCACACCTCTCCAGCCATCCTGCTCCTTCCCSCTGCTCCCAGCAAACCCCCCAGCTGAGCCCATCCATCTCCCCAAAACYGTCCCACTGAGATGGCGTTTGGCAGTCTCCCTCTGTTCTCTCCTCCCCCCTTGTCCTCCCCTTGTCTGCAGCAGGAGCAGTTCGGGATCTGGGCGCGATCCCATCCACAAAAAGTTCGCAGGAGTCTGAGCCTCGTCAGACTCGGATTACAGGGAACGGCAGAAGGATCCCGATAAAGACTTGGAAAAGGGCATCGGATGTCCGAGCTGGAAGGGCAGGCCGGTGGCTGGCTGGGASCGCAGCCCTGCTGCCCTGGCTGGCTGTTCACAGCCGGCTTTGTGCTGAAGCAGCTCTCTCTGCACCCCTCTGTCAGGTGCCTGCTTAGGTTATAAAAGCTGAGCTGCTGCCAGGTAATGAGTTTTATTGTTCCAAGAAACACATAAACAAGCTCCCGGGCTGACAGGGAGCGGATTTCTGTTTGAATTGCGATTAACAGGCAGGATTTTTTTTATCAGTTGCGCGGCCGGGGCTGCCAAGGTTGTATTTTTCCACTGAACAAGCTCTGCTTTGCTTTGAAGGTGAAAGTTTGTTCCACCCTTTACTGCAGGTGTAAAAAGGCTCACGTATTCAGACACAGTCTTGCATACTTAATCGGGACAGCAACGGCAGGTTCAACGTGCCAAGGGATTTTCCACGGACAAAGGGTTTTGCAGGATTTGCAGCACGGGACAGGCTTTGGGGAGGATATGCTTTGAGTTTCAGGTATACTTTAGGAAAATAWGAGTTTCTAACTTCATTTCTCAGTGCCCAGGGATGTCTCCTCCTTTTAGCTGCTCCATTTTTTTTCTCCCAGGGTGTCAGGTTGAAAGCCGGTGACGGCTGACGCGCGGTGCTGACGGCAGAGCTGCTTCGGAGGGGCAGCTCACGTGGAAGAACTTCAGAGGCAGCAGTGCATCATCCCGTCCTTCAAGGGCACCTTCTCCCGGGAGAACAGTCCCGGATTTTAGCAGCAGCAGTACCCCAGGAAACTTGCAGGATTTCAGCRGGAGTTTGCGGTGCTTCGCTCATCTCCAGTTGTGTGACGAGAGCACAGCTGCTTTCTGCTCACAAAAACCCTTTGTCTATAAACTTCAGATTAAACTTGTTTTAACATAACTGTTAAAAGGCCTTGATTTTACAAAGTCGTAACCTGAAGTGTCTGCCCAAGCAAAACCATTTTGGATGGGGCAAAAAGTTGGAACTGGCTCCCTTCTGGAGTGAATAGAGGAAACCCAGTGTCCTACTGCTCCCTCAGCATCCCTCTCCCTGTTACCAGCATTACCCTGCCTGGGAAATGGAGCTTCCAGCTGCATTCACCCCCCTCAGCCTCCCTGGGGAGGGGATGTCACAGCAGTGGTGCTGCCCTGCCCCACACAGCCCATGGGGATGTGCAGTTCAGCATCAATCCTGCACCCTTTGCTTCCCCTCACCCTGACCCTGCAGCTCCAGAGCTGCTGGTGGAGCTCCCCTGCCTGCCTTCTGCCGTGCTACATAAACTCTCCTCATTGGAATGCCAGATCCAAGCCACTGTAGTGATAATTTCCAGCAGGAAAGAATTTATTTGGGCCTGGGTAAGAAAATCGAGGACTTGCTGGTTACCTGATCTCTTGTCATGCCCTGATTCGTTTACAGAGATAGCCCAGCCAGCCAAATACCTCACTCCAGGCATCAGAGGCAGTTTGAGTTGCAAAAAGGATTTAAGGAGGTGGGACAGAAAAAGAAAACACTTCGGGAGTTTGTGCCAAGCCTTGGAGATCTGTTACTAACAGGTTAATTTTTAGACTTAACCTTTGAAGCAGGTTAAAAGTAAACAAGGAATAAGGATTATTCCTCCTTCTTAGGAGAAGGACTATTTTAAATTCACTGTAGCCCAGTGCCCAAGCCTCAGCTGATTCAAACTGTTACAGCTTTGTGGCCATCACTGCAGCCAAATCCACTCACAGCTGAGAAACTAGCCTTGGCTCGCTGCCACYGCACACAATTACATGGGGACAAAGAAAAGCTCAGGTTAAGAACCTGCAGTAGTTTCTAGTCAATTATGTTGTTTAAACCCATTTTTCTCAGTCAAGACCCGAGRCCAGCAGAGTTGAAAATTACAGCTCTTCACCAGGCAGCTTCCACATGAGTTTTGGGACTGTGAAAGGCAATACTTTAAAGAACATATAATCCAGATCAATAGAAATATCATAATTTATTCCGTTTGTATAAAAAAAGTTATAATCATGTAACAAAACTATGTCTTCATAAGAAGAAATATATTATTTCACATCATAAATAAACCAGCAAACATACAACCCTTGGCAACTCAAAAAAAGCACTCGCCTGGTGCTTTCATGTCAGTGCTTGGGAAACAAGAAGAGCTGACAGATATACACACACAGGATTATAGTACCAAAAAATACTGAGGTATTTGGTTTCTCTAGAAATGAAACTTTTACGTTTGTGAAGGCAAAAAAAAAAAAGAACAAAAAACCCGACAACAATGCACTAATGTAAAAATAAATAAATAGGACTGTCATATAAAAGGGGACAGCATCAGTGTTGCTCAAAGTGTCCAGGAATGGGAATACTGGTGAGCATGCTACTAAACATGGAGCAGGCTTAGGACAGACAGAAGACAAGGAGGGACAGCTCGGGAAGAGCCAGTGTCCTTTGATCTGTGTAGACATCCAGACATTTGCTCGAGAAGTCAGAAACACCTGGTTCCCTGGCATTGGGTGAGCTCCTCTCCATTTACAACACCATTCTGGGACACACGAATGACTCCCCACAAAACACAAGTGACCGGTGACACTGTCCCTGTAGTTATTGCACTTCTGAGACAGCAAGTCAGAGTCCTGACCACACTTTTCGGCCGCTTTTCAGCAGCTCGGGGAAGTAGTGATGGGGCTCTGAAGGTAGTTTAAAGCACTGGACGTGGTGTGAACCGGGATGGAGACGGGGAAGTTGAAGACTGTGGTGGTCGATGCCCCTCTGTCCAACACCGCCATCGCGGGGCTCCCGGCTTCTGCCGAGCAGTTGGGGGCAAGGACCTGCGACTCGAACTGAAGCAGCTGCCCCATGAAGCTGAAATTTGGGGAGATGATGCTTCTCCTCTGCTTGACAAACTCGAAGGCTTCGTCCAGTTTGACTCTGTTGGTCCTCATGAGATAAGCGAGGCAGATGGTCGCTGACCGGGAAATGCCAGCCTGGCAGTGCACAAAGACCCTTCCTCCATCGTTCTTCACGGAGTCTGAAACAATCAAAGCACACAGTTAAGCAAACAAGCCCCGCTGCTTCCAGAGGTGGGAAAGCACAGGCTGCTGTTTTACATTTCTTTAATCCATCCCCTCTTTACCCTAATAGGTGCACCCGGAGCTTTTGAGACAAAGGGACTCTTTGTCCTGAGGAAAGCAGCTATTTTCACTCTGGGCGCCAATTCCAATTATACTAATAGCTCCTCCAGGTCACTTTAGCAGTCTTGCAAGATTACTTTAATACTGATCCGCTTAAAGTCACTCTTTTCTGCAAGACCAGTGCCTCTTGAGCCAAGATTTCAAACAGCTTTACGAAGCTAAGATTATGCCTATGAGTAGAATTAAATTAATGGAAGTGTTCCCCGAGTCCATCTTCCCAGTGGAATGAGATTCCCCAATCTCAAATTTAGGTTTTACCGGGCGAAAACAATGCCAAAAATCCACTTCCCAGGGGACATTAACCCAGAAAAAGAACCGACTGTAAAGAGAGCCCATTTACCGATGAAATCGATCGCCTCGTTGAACCAGGAGCTGATATCTGCCTTGTGGTTGTCCTCCACGGGGATGCTTTTATACTGGTAGTGCCCTTCGAAGTGGTTGGGGCAGTTGGCCGAGACGTTGATTAACGCCGTGATCCCCAGAGCGTCCAGCATGTCCTTTCGGGACGCGTGGTACGCGCTCCCCAAGTACAGGAACGGCAGGATTTCCACGGGGCCGCCCTGCAACAGAGAGGACGCGGCGCCGGTCACCCCCGCCCGGTGCTCGGCGGCAGCGCCCGCTGCGCTCCGCTCCGCTCCCCCCGGCTCCGCCCGCTGCCCTGCCCGGCGCTCACCTGGTCGTAGAGCGGGGTCCCGCAGGAGCTGCAGCCCGAGTCGGCGCTGCCGGGCGCGGGGCTGGCGCTCAGGGGCAGGCTGAGCCCGGCGGGGGCGGCCGGCTTGGTRCACAGCTCGGAGCAGGCGGACGCGAAGGCTTCGTAACCTCCTGCGGGGGCAGAGCGGAGAGAGGGGCGCGGGGTGAGCGCCGCGGGGCCGGGGGCGGAGCGGGGCGGCGCGGCTCGGCTCCCCCGGCCCCTCCGGGGCCACTCACCCTTGAGGAAGCAGATGCGGGCGCCGCGGGCCTCCCTGCACAGGGTGCCGAGCGCCAGCAGCACGGTGCTGTCGCGCTTGGGCGCTTCCAGGTCGGCGCTGCGCTCGTCCAGCAGCACCACGGTGTGGAACAGCCCCTGGCGCAGGCGGGCGCGCAGCTCCTCGTTGGGCACGACGTGCTCCAGCGCCAGCGCGCCCTTGGCGCGGCGCCGGACGATGGTGCTGAGGCGGACGTTGCAGGAGCCGCGGATGTGCGCGGCGTTGAAGGAGAAGAAGGAGCGGCAGTCGAGGACGAGGCATTGCGAGCCGCGCTCCTGCAGCAGCCCCCGCAGCGCCTCGCAGTCCAGCGGGCACACCCGCAGGTTCACCATGGCTGGGCAGGGCTGTGCGTGCAGAGGTGCAGAGGTGCCGCTGTCCCGGAGCGTCCCGGTGTCCGGCCGCGCTCGGCCGCTCCCGCCTTTATATGGTGGCGGCGCGGCCGGGACGGCGTTTTCTCAATGGGGCCGAGTCACGTGGTCCTGATGGGCGGGCAGGCAGAGCTCGGTGACGTCAGCCTGGCCGCGCGCCAGCGCGGGCGCGCCCGGCCCCGCTGGCGTGACGTCATCCCCCCGCGGGGCGAGCCGAGAGCGCGCGCGCGCGAGCCCGAGCGGGCACGGGGACGCGCACATGTCCCTCCCATATACACACTTGCACACACACRTACACACGCGTGTGCACGCGGGAACACGCACAGACCTGTACAGACACGGCCCTGCTACACACACACATCCATATAAACCTATATAAATATATAGATGTAAACAGACACACACATATATGTGTGTTTTTATATATATGTGCATGTATGTGTAGGTGTCTGTATGTATATGTGTCTGTGTATATATATCTATGTATATATGTGTGTCTATATCTTTATAAATATGTATATACATATCTATGTCTCTATGTATGTGTGTGTATGTATATATGTCTGTATATATATGTGTCTGTATATAAGTATATATATATGGTTGATTAAAAACTCTACATGAGAAAACCCSCCATGGCCTGGGCTGATCCCCCAGCGTGGGCAGCAGGGGAGAGGGGGGATTCTGCCCCTCTGCCYCRCTCAGGTGAGRCCCCACCTGCAGAGCTGCCCCAGCCCTGGGCCCCAGCACRGGAAGSATGTGGAGCTGCTGGAGAGAGCCCAGAGGAGGCACCAGGATGATCAGAGGGATGGAGCAGCTCTGCTGGGAGGAAAGGCTGGGAGAGTTGGGATTGTTCAGCCTGGAGAAGAGAAGGTTGTGTGGAGACCTCACAGCCCCTTCCAGTGTCTAAAAGGGCTGACAAGGAAGTGGGAGAGGGACACTTCATYAGGAACTGGAGTGACAGGATAAGGGGGAATGGCTTCTCACTGAAAGAAGAGAAATTTAGATTGGATATTAGCAAGAAATTCTTCCCTGTGAGGACAGTGAGGCCCTGGCACAGGTTGCCCAGAGAAGCTGTGGCTGCCCCATCCCTGGCAGTGTCCAAGACCAGGCTGGACAGGGCTCGGAACAAYCTGGGATAGTGGAAGGCGTCCCTGCCCATGGCAAGGGGTGGAATGAGATGATCTTTAAGGTCCCTTGCAACCCAAACCATTCCGTGATTCTATGATATATAACATTACATATATACACACGTATACTCTGTCTATATGGTGCACGGGACCACAGGGACATGGTTTAGCGATGGGTTTAAAGCGGTGGGTTAACAGTTGTACTCCATTATCTTAGAGGTGTTTTCCGAGCTGAATGATTCTGTGTTTCCACACCCTCTCTTGAACACTCATCCACCCACCCATTCACCCACCCATTCACATTCCCCCACCCCTGTGCCCACCCATCCCAGCGCCCAGGAGCCCTCGGGCTGGGTCACCTCCCCGCCAGCTGTCCCTGTCCCCTGCCCCCCCTCTCCGGGCCTGGCTGGGGCTGAGACAACCTTTGTCCTTCCACCCCCCAGCACGGGCTGCTCCCTCCTTTCCCACAGAAATCGAGGGAAGGGAGCTGCTGGAGCAGCACTGTGGGGGGATGTCGAGMCTTGGGTGAGGGCGGGCTTGTTCTCCTAAAATATGTTTATAAAGGAATAAGCATACACATACATATATTTATATTCATGCATAGGCATAGCTACATGTACAGACATCCCCACACATAAATATATGTGTGTATACATATATTTGTATATACATTTATAATGTAAACACATATTTGAGAGTTGTTCCCATCATGTGTGAGGAAAAAAATGTAGCAGACCCATGCAAAGTTCACTTTTCCCCTCTGAGAACACCCTCAGGTGTCGGAGCTGCCCAGTAACCGGCAGCGCAGCGGTGGGAGGTCTCTTTTTTTCCCCTCTGTGGTGCATCGGCACTTCCCAAAAGTTTTCTTTTTTTCCGTGGCTGACTGGCTTCCACCGAACCGCTCGGCTGTTTCTTACTCAGGGCTTCCAGTCAGCGCTGCTGCCACTTCCCCTGCTCCCCTCGGCGTGTCCCCTCCGTGTGACCCCAGCCCTGCCGGCCGCTCGCTGCCCACAGCCATTGCTGCCCCAGCACCTCCTGCCACTCCAGCCCTTTCCCCCAGCAATTCCTCTTCCCCCCGCACTGCCCTGCTGTTCCCAGCTGTTCCCTCCTCACCCCTTTCCACAGTTTTCTGGTTTTACTTCCCCCCTTCAGCTGCTCCTTTTGGAGGAGACCTCTCCACCCACCATTCACTCCAGGGCTCCTCTCCCACCTTCCTGTCCCACCAGGCTCCCACCCATCACTCCTCACATTTTCTGTCTCCCCCACCAAGTTCCCCAGGCTCTGACCACCTCAGACCAGCCTGGCTCTGTGCCTGRCCGAGATCTCCAGGGTTTTCCAGGATCCCACAGTGGCCTAGGAGGAAAGGCACGGAGAAGGGCACGGGTGGGCGAGTGCCAGCTCTGGCTCACCCACGGGATTGTCTCCGCTCTGCTGAGCAGCGGTTTCTTTGCCAGAACTGCAGCCTCAAAGTGAATCTGTTATTTCAACACGTTCCTTAAAAATAAACACAGGATTGCACTTTTCGTTCCACTTATTTATTGTTGTTCTTTCAGCGGTGGGTTGGGAGCAGATCGCGGGCGGAACGCTCGCACACTTCCGTGCTGGGAAATGACTCCTCTCCATCACAGCAGCACCCGCTGGCAGAGGGACCCCACAGGCGTCCATGGCAACCCAACAGGACCCACCAGCTGGGCAGGTGACACACGTCCCTCCACCGGGACCTCACCACCGGTGGCACTGGACCCCACTGTCCTTGGTGCTCTGAACCACCACCTTAAAAGATGTGATATCACTGTGCCCCCACGCCATGGCCACGCTCTGGTGACCTGGCACTTCATCTGTCCGACACCAGCCTCCCCAGACTCTTCTAAGGAGATGAACAGCAGGAATTCTCGGTGATGGATTCCTTGCCAACTCCTTGCAGCAGGAGCCGGTACAGCAGATGGCCACCAAGACAGGGCTGTATTCATCAGCTTTTCCTAGAGGAAATGGACCTCAGACAGAGCTTTCTGTGGGTCTATACCCAGGAATCACTTCACTCCTTTGGAGTGTGATATGTGATGTGGGAGAGATTTAAGACATCCTCTGGCAGGAGCAGAGAGGTAAGGACTTGGGTCAGCTGCAGTGGAGTAGCCCCGTGGGATTAGAAACTGGGGAGATGTTGTTCTCAGGTTCGAATAAACACACGGACACAGCTGTCAGGGTTCTCCAACAGGCAGAGGTTAAAATGGAGGACGAGGTGAGGAGGAAGAGAGAAGCTGGCCTCTGCCCTCATTTTATTTATATGTTTTCCAAATTCACCGTGGATTGGAGGATGGAGATACCACCTCCTGCTGTCCACTGGTTAGTAATAATGTCTATCACATAGGTTAGGAATTCATAACAATCCTTGCCGTTAGGTCAACAATTCATGTTTACACAAAAGTGCGTGAGAAACTATTTCGCTGAACTAAAAACACTGCACATCTGAAGAACTGCAAAATGCAAGGCCACAGGGACATTCTCAGAATAATAAAATCACAATGGTTTGAGTTGGAAAGGACCCTAAAGATCACCTATTCCACCCCCTGCCTGGCTCACAGGTATCCCTGTACCACTGACAGGCTTTTCTGTCCTTGTCCAAAACCCTTCTCAGTGTCCCACACAGAAAACAAAGTTAAAAGAGAGACAGAGAAGCTTTTTCCCCCAGTTTGGCATCTTCAATTTTTCCCGAGTTTAAAGAAATTTCCATATCTGACACCTGCCCAGCCAAGAGACAATGTGCTCTCAATGCAAACCCTTTTCTCATCGTGACGTTAACCAGCATCACACAAATATCGAATATGAGCCACACACTGGGGCCAGGTCCTTTGGCTGCTCTGAGCCAGGGCAGGGATGACACCCCAACTGAGGCCTTTGCACAAGGGGAATTTACCTCCACAACAACGATAATTGCTCTTCGATGCACTTATGTAACTGTGAGACTTTTGAATCTGGTCTTGTTTACACCCGGTGCAAATCAGGAAGAAAAAAATCCATCACATGTGGCACTGTGTACTCAATCACTTATAATCCCGGGCTCGCTMTTTCCTTGCTTTATTTTTGTTTTCTTTTCTTAAATAAACCTGCCATAAGAATGAAAGAAAGCAAAACACAAACCAGGGCTGAAGTGGCTTTTAGGCGCTCATACCGACTTGAATGACCTGCTTAAGGGTTAGTTTTCCTGCCCCAACAAAAGCCRGGAAATACAAAATTAACCCCTTCCTCCAAAACAATCCCTGTTTGCACTGGGGCCACAATGCGAGGGTAAGAATAGAAACATGAGCACGGAGTGTGGGGGTGGGAGGTGACGCTTTAACTCGAGCAGATGGGACCCACTGCCGACTCCCTTTATCCCGGGGGCTTAAACAGGTCCCTGCAGCTCTGCCAAAACACGTCCATGAGGACACGAGTGTGAGCCCTCACTCGTGGCGCGAAGGATTTCTCGGGAAAATGACTTCATGGCCGTTTCGTCACGGCATAGCTGAGGGTGTTGTGTTTATCTCAGCAGGACCTGAGTCCTGCCCTGGCTTCTCCGGGGTCCGGGGGTCTCCCACTGCAACCTGGCCGATGCTTCTCGGAGTTTCTGCTCTGCCTGACGCCACTGCCAGCCCGGTGACCAGCGGAGATAACCCCTGGCCTGGAACGGGCCCATTGCACAAACCAGTTACCCTGGTTATTCAGGCTTTTTAACCAGTCACCCGTGGCCAAAATCAAATGGAACCACTCCAGAATTCCAGCACCACTGGAGCAGACCCGAGCCTGGATCCTGCTGCCGTCAGTGCGAGTTTTGCCTGAATAAAGATATGAAGTATCAAGCCCCAACACTTGAGACACGGAACAAAAATGCATGTGGGAACATTTGGAAACCGTGCTGGATGCATTTCTTCAGCGTGTGTAACATTTTCTCTGAATTCAGTTTCACAACCCTTCTGTAAATATTTGGACAGATTTTACTGAGGCACCGATTCATAAGAAACAGAAGGAAAAAGAAAGGAAAGATACATGGGGAGAGAGAGAAATAAAAAGAAGGAAGGAAGGAAGCAAGYAAGGAAGGAGGAAGGGGGGGAAGGAAAGAAGGAGAGAGAAACAAAGAAAGAAAGAAAGAGAAACAAAAAAGAAGTGATTCAGAGATGAAAGGTCACAATAAAGAGAACACAAGCAATATAGAATTACTGATGACTCACACTACAATGAAAACATTATTTTTAATGCATTTAAATCCCAAGATTTAACCCTTTGGCCGGGGTTTGGCTGAGCTCAGACTGCCTCAAATTCTTCCTCTTGGAGATGATGAGATGGGAGAGTGGGTGGCAGAAGGGCCAGTCCCAACAGCAGGAAAACCAGCTCTGGGTTGAGGTCTCACTCCCRGAGACACTGGCCGGAAAACCTGATAGATCCTTATTTCTGTGTGGCACGAGTGGAAAACAGCACGTGTAGCAGCTCGGGTATTTCAGCTGAGGACACATCCTGGATCCTGATGTACTTTGGGGAATAAGGAAAACCCCTTCCCCCCGGCCCTGCCTAAGGAAATCCCAGCTCCCTGCTCGCCTGCCCGCTCCAGCTGCTCTCTGCCTCCTGCTCCCGGGGYGTGGGCACAGCAGGGGCTGGCAGCAGTGGGTGCCAGTCCTGCACAGAGTGGACACAGTGGGCACTGCCTGGACTCCWGGCCCCTCACCACGAGCCCTTCTCTGCTGCTGTGAGCTCTCATCTCTTCCTGATGCTGTGGGCAGCACTCCACGTGCTCCAAAACGTGAGGGCCACGGAGCTGCAGCCGGGGTTTGCCRCCAGCTCTGCCACCAGACAGCACCCTACGACCCTGTACACGCGTGTTTGCCTGTCACAGAGCCCAACATACGCTTGTCACGGCCTGGAAGCCAAGACTGGCAGCATGGACAGTGCCCCATCCTAATTCTGCCAGCGGCTCCACTCTGCTGGAGCAGCTCATGCAAGTCAGAAGTTCTCCTTTCTCCTGCAGTGACTCACCAGGCTGCCTGGGGCAAGTTGCTTAGTGCTGCGTTTTAACATGATTACAGGCATCACAGAGCCAGCCCGGGATACCGTGGATTTGATATTCAAAATCATTAAATACCTGCCTGCAAAGGGAAATCTCTGGGAATTAGAGGCGCTGATACACTTCACAGCTCTGGGATCAGCTTCGTAGGGCAAATGGTTTAGGCAATTTAATCTTACATTTAATTGCCTCTATTAATCGGCTATGAATCATGCCTTGCACTAGGCATAAGGGTATTTATTCAATAAAATCGCTGTATTTGTAAAGTTCTCGTATTTCAAGACGAAAGGCATTAGATACACGATAAAATATACTTATGGGAAATTATTCTTCCTACTGCTGGAGCGTGTGTTTTCTCAATAGCATTTTCTGATGGGTGGTAGGGCAAGGCAAGGCTTCCGTGGGAGGAGGCTGAATTTGAATAGAAAACAAATGACGTAGCTCGCACCGAGGAGCGGGGAGAGGCGTGTTCTCCTCCCCAGAAACACGAGCCCGGGTTTATGGCTTGTCAGGTGATGTCAGCGTTCTGTGGGCGCAGTGACTCTGTAAGAGCTTCAGATTCCCAGAACCATCCATTCTCATAAAGATTGAGATAAGAGCTGCTGAGGCACTGCCATTTACAACTTGTTCTTCTGTTCCTCTTATCTTTAGTAGAGTTAAAGGCTTCATAAATGTACGTGGCACACGAGAGGCTGATGTTGAGCTTGGGTTTAGTCTGCCCAYTAGGATAGAACTGAACTGGAGGGGATAGAGCTGGAGTTTGGCCTCTTGTTCCCTGTCCCAGAGGGACCACAAACCTGATCTCCACTCGCTGTAGCTCCATCTCTTCCCAGCAGCTCGTGGGTGCAAGGCTGTGTAAAGCCAGTGTGACCAGCTGCTGTGGGGAAGGGTTTCATGCCCACACATMCGAACTGCTCCCAACTCACAAATCCCTTCAGATGGATGAAGCCAGCTTGGAATAATGTAGGACTGTCAAGGCTGAAAGCTGCAGAGCTGATGGAAAGGTATTTCTGTCTCCTCCTGAAGTCCTGTGCTAAGTGCAGGAATCAAGGACTCAGAAGGCAAGTCCTGCTGTACTTCCACTGCTCATCTGTGCCACTTTTGCCATCCTCCAGGCCCAAATTTGTCTCCTATCTATTGGTGTTAAAGGGGTAATTTGCTGAGGGGACAGAAAGGGAGGCTGTAACAGCAAAAGCAACTGGAAACTGTCCGAAATAAAGTGAGGCTTCTGTTATCAAAAGCCACAATTCCTGCATTCCTGGGCTATGGAGTAACTCAGTGTGGGGACCCAAGGGGGACACTTTGTAAGAGGATGTCAAAAAGTAAAGAAACCCGTAAGGGAAGCAAGGCACAAAGAAATTCCAGTGGATATTACATTACGCATGCTCCAGCTGAGTCCCTTTGTTACCCTTGTACCTTTTTCTCTGCTTTCTTAGTAYGAACTTGCAAGTTGTTTGTAGCCAACCTTCGTATTTAAACCGTAACTGCTAAAAAATCCCCCGGTCCCGGTAAATACAGAACTGCTTATTCATTTTGTGCTCTGCAGTTTGTGACCATGTTTGCAAAATGACATGATTCCCTCATGTGATGGAGTGAGGTGATGTGTGTGTAACAGCGGTCAGTGAAAACACAGCATTACTCATAGCGGAGCAGAACACTGAACTGCTTAGAATATGAAAACCTTTAGGCAGTGGAAAAAGCCAAACTTTGGCCCACTGTGTTGTTTTCAGAAGTACATGAGAGCACACGGGCAGGGTGACTCACTGAGCTGTGTCCCTGCTGCCACTCGAGGGGGACGGGGCGTGATGTCCAGGAGAGAGGGATCTATTGATCCGTTTCTTTGTCCATGAAATGCCTTGTCACGACCACTCACCACCCTCCCACGCTGCCCATGGCCCACTCGATAAAAGCCAGCGCTGAGGCGATGTCGTGGCCTCGCTGTGAAGCCTCCAGGTGAGCCCAGCTTGGTGCTGTCTCTCTCTGAAGTGTTGGGCAAAGTGTTTCTCGGTGGGGATGAACGAGGAGTGAGGCCACACAGCAGCACTGGCTCGAATGAATCTGCCCAAACGTGGGACATTTCTCCTGAGGGGTGGCCACGTGTGTGGACAGATGCCCTGTGGCTCTTGGAGCCCATCACAAGCTGTGATTTCACCTCTGCTCAAAATCCAGAGCTCTGTTTAGAGACAGGCCCAAGGGATGCTCGCATGAACACACTTCTGAGAGAGTGTTTCTTACAGCTGCTGTGGTGTAAAATCTCCGTTCCCACTAAAATCCCATAAAAGCAGCAGGATGAAGGGAGCCCTGAAATGGAAGGGGTTGAAAGCTTGGGGAGACTTTCCTTCGAGTGTGGCAGCTCCTGGATGGCACRAGCAGCCAGACAGCCCCACGATGGTCCCAGCTTCACCTGGATGGTCCCAGCATCACCTGGATGGTCCCAGGATCACCTGGATGGGACCTAGTGAGACTGCCAGTGAGCAAGAGAAGGCAGAGATGTTCTCTGAGTTTAAAACTGATCTCACTCCTGTGAGGTCGTGTCGAGTGTCTCACATGGAAAGTGAGGACAAGAGTGCAAGTGTTTTCCCAAGGGCTGACATAATTATTTCCTTATGCTTTTATATATCTTATGGCCATCTCTGAGAACGCTATCATGTAATCAGGTCAATCAATGATTAACGCCATCCCCCAGTTAATTGGTTGAGCCAGTCACAACCATAACCAGGCTCCAGAGAAAATAAGTTAGAACTGAATAATTAAATAAAATAAGGGACTTCTGTTAAACAGGTAAAAAAGAAAAAATCACTATACTGGATATGTTTGAGCCCATATATTTGAATAAAATCCCTGACTCGAACACACAGGATTTCAAAAATGTGTGAAATGTGAGCCAGGGCCTGAACTTCGCAGTTTGGCCTCTGATCAATTTAATAATTCAGGGCAGTTTTTTCCTCTCTTTTTCCTCTCTGTCCAGCTCAGGTTTAGTTCACGTGTCAGGTCCACAAGCGGGACATGTCTCATCGATCAACAATCGCTTTTGTTTCTGCTTCACTCTTTTTTTTTTTCTTGAAAAAGAGGAACAAGAAGTGAAAATAGTTGAAGAAAACGGGCACATTCTCAAATGGTAAATACAAGAGGAGCATGAATCATCCCCTTATAGAAATGACGAGAAAGGATGGAAAAGGTAGCGGTTTGGGAGAAGCAAGTTATGTTCTACATGGCTGATTCAGCTCTCTGGAGTGAAAATGAATCATCAGAATATTTAAATCATATTACCAGTATTAACACACACAAAACCCCCAAGCTCAGGAAACCTTTGTTATGAAACAAATTTGATAACAGGCAACAAAGGAACAAAGGAGCTGTCGCCAAAACCCCGCGCTCCGCTCTGCTGCGCGCCCCAGCCCGCAGAACCCCGGAAAATCGGAGTTTGCTGCGAGTGTCATCACAATGCCCCGGTCACAGCAGAGCACTGAGGAGCCTCGCAGCCCCAAATCCTTCAGAAAACAACAGACAGGCTCTCCCGTACCTTTCAGAGCTTTTACACTTCGGCAGAGCCACGAGGTTTATAAAATAACAGAATTACCCACCGGAGAGTGCATCCTCCGGGGTAATTACTGCTGGGGAGGGATTCATCACTCCTGAGCAGCACACTGCGAGTGCATGATACACACATCAGCCCGGAGACCTGAGTAGGAGGTTTGACACTGAAGCTTTTCTTATCTAATTGAACCCCAGCCCGAGTTACAGCATTAATGAAGCCKTAACACATCAGATTTCAGGCAGGCTCCAGGTGGAGATAACAGAAAGGTCAAAGGATGGTTTTAAATCCCCTTGTTTTCCTTCCACCACTCTGCCTCAGCTTAGCTTGGCTGGGACAAAAAGTCACCCATGTGTCTGGGGATGTTTGCTTTGCATAGGAAATATCCAGTACCAGGATGGAGCACAGCAGAGGCAGCAAAGCAAACCACAAGGCTCTTTTACATAATGAGTTGCAAAGGTCTTGTAGTGAGGTATCTTGTTCAGAAAAAAGTACATTTGTGTATTCTGTAAAAGTTTATCACATTAAAATTTCTCAATACCAAAAGAAACRTGGCTGTTCAACAGCTGGAATCCTCAGAGGGATCGAGATGAGGTAGAAATCCATCTCCCACTGATTTTTTGGTGTGTGTTTTAGTCTGAATCTTTCAACTTCTTTCTCAAATCTCCAATTTTATCTGAGGAACAAAAGCTTTCATTCCCCGCTGGCGAGCACGAATCCTAACGAAGATTAGCCTAAAATCCCGACCGGCTATTTTTAACAAAAGCCTTTTTAATAAAGGAATGTATATTCCTGAGGTAAGCACGGACAGGAAAGGCAGAAGGGGAGACTGACAGGCAGGGAGACGAACGCTGCTCCGCAGAGAAGCCTTTGGAACATCTGGAATGTTGCAGTGAAAGGTTATTTACCAGGAGCGTCAGCCAGTCCCAGGGCAGATGGTTCTCATTAGGCCGAGATCAAGAGACCAGCAAGGCTAAAAATATGTGTTTGCTTTTTTAGAAACTGGACTTGGTTTTCTGCGCTTCAAAAATAATAATCACCCTTACGCAACTGCTGTAACTTAGAAATATTTTCTTGGAATATTGTTTGGCACGCTGGTTGGGATGCACACTCTGTGCCATTGCTGTTACTCACACAGCCCCTTCCCCCGAGGATTTTGTGATGTATCTTTTACTTAGAAATAGGAGGATGGCACATTACGCTGAAACCGATGATTTTCATTTATAAAGTGACAAAATATCTGAATTTCTGCTGTGGGCCRGGCTCTTGCCTGGAGTAAATGTGTGCAGCTTCCCTGGAGTGCGTTGGAATATTGGATGGAGCTGCTGTCGGGGTCAGAGAGCCACTGCCAACAGCACATCCCATGCCAAGCACTGAACCTGGAGAAGGCTGGGAGTGCTCACCGTTTTCCTGGGAATCTCTTTGGGAATTAGAGTCAACAGAAAAAGGTTGAGTTACACCAGGCAGGAGCCTGGCTCGGTGAGAATGAGAGCAGCTGGAATTCCGAGGGGAGATGAGAGGCTGTGCTTGCTGCTGGCACGGTTTATGAGGCACACGGTCACCTCCCCAGAAATCCTCCTGCCCTGGAGCCATTTGGGACTCAGATAAGATAAGCAGCTCTTGCATTACCCATCCCAACACGTTTTGTATTGGAAGCTCTGACTGACAGCCAGCAGAGCACAGGGAGAGGGAAACGGCATTCCATAGGGAACGGTTCAGAGGTTCTCATTGGGGTTTTGCAGCTTCGGCTCAGAATTTGAAAGCAACAATTTGCTTTTTCAGC
>JACAXG010000013.1:725904-754980 GCA_018881555.1 Amblyornis subalaris
ATGTGAATGTGGTCTAATGAACAATTCTTAACTAAAAGGCTTTGAGCTCTCAGTGGAAATACCAAAGAGAATTGTTCACATCTTTCTAATGGACTCAAACTGAAAAAAGGGCACAGTAAGGTAATGTGACAACCAGCAAGAAAGCTGATCAGATGATTAGATGAGTGCACCCTGTCACTTAGTTTTGAATCACTTCCTTTTTTTCATTTGTTTTYTTGTGGTCAGTACTGACAGAAAAAATAATGTTTCAAAGGGGAAAAGTGTGATCACTGCTTCTCTCATTGAAGTTCAGTTTGTGAAAGATGATTTCTCAGAGGGGCTGGCTGCAATGGGAGGTGCTGTCAAGTCTGTCCTCCTGGACAGGCGATCTACGGAATGACTTTGTGGGCTTTTATTAGTTGTTTTTGGGGGTTGGGGTTTTTTTTCTGAGCAGGATAGTAGAAAAGCACCCCTGGTGTCTTTCTGTCAGTGAAGAACAGTTCAAGGAGGCTGCAGTGAGGGCAGGGAACTCTCTTGTCTCCTTAGGAAAACAGGGACAAGAAACAATGGACAGAAACYGCTGCACCACCTGCACAGGAGGCAGAACTTCTGCCCTGGGCAGKGMCYGAGCCCTGGACAGAGACCAGAGRGGGGCTGGAGTCTCCTCCCTGGGGATATCCCAGAGCAGCCTGGACACAATCCTGTGCCCTGTGCTCCAAGATGGCCCTGCTGGAGCAGGGAGGTGGCACCAGCGACCACTGTGGTCCCTTCCAGCCTGACCCATCCTGGGATTCCATGAAAAGCCAGAGGCAGCCTTAGCAGGCAGAGCAGGGGGAATCTGCCACTGCACAGGCTGAACCTCTTGGGAGAGGGAGCACTGGAGCGTGTAGGGATGCCTTATGGCACCCACCAACAGCATCAAACTCACCACAGGAAAAGGAGAGAAGCAGATGCAAAACAGGTGAAAGTCAGAGCTGGAGGGAGCGTGGTCAGAATGAGTAAACAACCCCCCGAAGCACTCGGTGACAAATTCCACTCATACCCACAAGCATTTCTTTTTGAACCCAACACTAAGCATTTCTTGAAATAACATCACCCCCTGTCCAGGGCTGTGCTCTGTTCAGCAGGGCTGTCAGCTTGGCAAGTGGGCGACCTCCTGTGCAATGTATAATTCAAGTATCCAATACACAAATGATTGCAGCAGAGTCAGAGAACATGCAAATGATGTCCCACATCCTGCTGTTAGTCATCCTCTGGGGGGAACTCACCCCTCCAGAGCCAGCATCCCAGAACACACTGTGTGTTTGCTAAGCCTCACTTTTTTAAGCGTTTCGACGGCAGCAGAAAACCTCACGGCCCTCCTCTCGAAAATGACTGTAACCTAAAACTCCTGGAGTGAAAGACTCAGTCCTTTCCCTAAAAATAGCAAATGAATTATCCACATTTCGTTCTACTGCTGCGTAACAGTTAGAGGTATTAATTTAAAATATGATGGCAAATTACACGGAATCTCTCATCAAAGGGGATCAAAGAACTTTGCATATTAATTACATTTCAGAATAAGACCCMGAGCTAAGCTTTATTACAGGAGATAGTGAGTTCCAGGGATCCACAGGGGTGAGAGGAAATCAGGACACCTGGGATTTACTGCCTGTGACGTGCTGCCTCACCTCCCTGCAGCTCCTCTGTGCCTCGGTTCGTCTGTAGGAGAAGAATTGTTGTATTTAACTCTGTTTGCAAAGGCTGAGGAAAAAAAAATCCTCTGGCATAAGTGATGCCTGATGATTTATCTGACAATTACAGCGCSAGAGCATTCCATGTAGTAGGAAGGGATGTGAGGAGACAGATGCACCCAGTGGAGTCCTAAGGCAATTTCCCACTGGGGTTACCTTGGAGGTGCCAGGACCGCTCCTTCCCCCTTCCCCTTCGGAAGGCTCCTGAAGGCAGAACAGAGACCACCTGAGCAACCCTCACAAGCCCAGCCCTGAGCATCTCCTGGGCTTGGGAAGCTGCCACTTTCCCTGTGGCTTTCTAGGAGATAACGCCTGTTTCTATCTGACAGCTCAATGCAGTCTAAGGATGAGATCATCCACGTTTTCAGGGGCTATCAACAGGAAATAGATAGTGAATGTTCCTCTGAAATTTCAGTTTGAGAGTGATCTACAGGCTTCRTGCTTGCTGCTCTGCTAGGTCTCTGTGTGCTCCAGGAATCTTCTTCCCTTCCAGGAGAGACCAGAGGAACAAATCCTGCTCATTTCTTAGTGTATGTGGGACAAAATAATCCATGGGAATGAATCTAGAGTCACTTTCTAGAATTAATGACATGAAAAATCACCTCATTTTACAGCACTGATAAACAGCGGCTCATGAAAAAAAAGAGTCAGGAGCAAATACCTTGAACAAAGGTCATTTTCCTTTGTACATTATTTAAATAGGTCATGTAGAATGAGAGATGCCCCTGTGACTAAACCTGGGTGGCCCCATGTCACGAGACCAGTGATAAAATTACGACAATCAGCAACAATAAACCAGCCCCAGAGGGTGGGCCAAGCAGAACTTGGTTCCTCATCAGATATGCGAGGAATAACCAAAACAAACATTTAGCCCAACCTCAGGCGAGTACAGGATTAGATAGGAGCGTGCAGAAGTTTATTGTGATCCCAAACTATGGCAAATACCAATTTCCGTTTGGACTTTGGCAGAAGAGATGTTTTTGAGAGCTACCTGTGTGCCCTGAGAGGTGTTGGGCTCTGTTTGCTCCCACACAAAGTCCATGTGTTGGGGGGAAGCCTGTCCTGCCATTGCCAAAGCCTGTTTATCTTGCTTAATCATTTACTGGAATTAAGCTTGGTGCTCCCTGCCATGGCAAAGGAGCTGCTCCTGTAGACATTCCAGTGCACTGGGATGGTTTTTGTTCTCTCAGAAAGAAACTGGGATGGTTTTTGTTCTCTTAGAAAGCAGAATGGCCTGTACAGGGGCATTCCTCCACCTGGGAGGAAGGGGATCACAGCTTGTCCTGCTTCCCTGGGAGAAACAGAGCCAGTGGAAGCCGAACAACTGGAGAGGAGAGCAGTGCCCTGGGGTGAGACCAGACCTTTTGCAACCAAACCAGTGCTCCCCACGGGGCTGCCCTTCCTCTTTTCTGCGTGGCACTGCCAGCCACAGGAAAGCCACCAACGTCACCGAGGATTTGCTTCCGTTGGCTGGCGACTGGCACGGAGCCCCTCGCCCAGAGCTGCACAGTTGGGGCAGGGGCTGTGTGATCTCCACGGAGAAGCCCTTGGAAAAGCGCTCTGGCAGAGCCCCAGTCCCCAGTGGAAGCAGACAGATCCATCCAGTGACCCCCATGTATTCCCAGTAGGATATGGCAGGGCCCTCTGCCCCTCTGCTCTCATCCCCAGGCAAACAAGGCACGGCAGGAGCAGCAGAAGGAAAAGCCTGGAGGTTTCTGGGCTGCCACTGCCACCAGTGTCAGCACTTGCCAGAGCTGTTCGGAGATTTGGCTTGCTAATGGCCGAGGGGTTGAGATGGGAACGATTATGGAAATGAGAGACAGAAGTCTGGGACAAACGCTGCTGGATTGCTTCTCATGGAGCATGTTCTCATCTGCAGTCCTTTGTAATTGCAAAAAAACGGTGCCTTGCAGATACCTTGAAGGGACTGGAGACAGACAGATGCATCTCCTCATCAGGAAGTCTGTCTTGATAGGCAGCCAAGATCCGAGGGGAGTGTGCATTATTTGCTATTGTCATCATCATCACCATCCCTAACCTCATTTCCCTAGAGATTTGACTCCAGTGGAAATGCATGAAGGCCTGTCCTGGGGTTCACAGTGTTTTTGTTAAACACACAAGTCCTTCCCATGGAACTTTCTGCCTAAATCCCACTGAACATTRCTCTTTTTTATTGCCAGCTGCACTTGAAAGCCATGTGATAGAACAGCAAAAAACAATGTGTGCTGTGAAATACCTGCAGAGACTGCCTGGCTACCTGGCTCCCCACAGATACTGACTCACGTGGAGGAAAGCAAGGCAGCAGAAAATCAGCAGCAACAAGCAAAAGCGGTTGATTTGTGCCAAAATGAACCCTGAGGTTTTTTTTGCACATTGCATGTGCAGGAACATGATGTCAACACCTCTGTGCTGCAACAGGAAACAAAAGATGAGACTYGGTGAAGCCTCAGCTTTTCCTGAGCACCAACCCGTCTCTGTGTTTTTGTTTATGTTGTGCTTTACAAAGCCGAGGTTACCAACACAAAGAATCTTTTTCGGCAACTTCAGCTGTACTTTTATTTCCCAAACAGTTTTAGGTGATTGCCAGTACATCTTTTATTTCTAAATGCATGACTAATTTTTAGCAGGATGTGTGTATACAAACGCTGCACCATCTGCAGTTTGGGCCGTACAGCCACAACGTGGAACTTCTTGACTGGATGACAAAGAGAAATAGAAAAGAAAATGAAAAACGATCTGCTAGTCATAATTACTAGGCATTCCAGAATATATTTCTGGAGAAGTTATTTGTCCTAGGGATTGATACGCCTGCTTTATAATTGCCAGATGACTATGCAAATATTAGCAGTGACATGACAACAAACGACATCCCCCCACGTATGGAAATGAAGCAAAATCTAAATTTACGAACCACTCATTTTCATTATTCATCTAAGCCCAATCACAAGCACTGGGAAATATCGCTGTAAAATCCAGCGAGTGCTGTTTTTTCTGAACTGAAAATCAGGGGGCCGTTTCCTCACTCTGACAGCTCACTGAATGTAGCACCCACTGCTCCTGGCGTGCTCTCAGCCGTGGCAGCTGAAATTCGGCTGAGTTTCTGGGGCGCTGATGCTTTACAGCCCGGGGAGCGATGCTCCACGAGGAAAACTGCTCCTGAAAGGAACAGGAGCCGGCACAATGGAGCCACTGATTAGGGAGAACAATCCTGGAGGATTTCCTATTGTGCCAAGCTTCAGAAGGAAACAGTAAAGCGACGCAAAGGAAATGAGCGCGTTTGCTCAAAATGAAAAGGTCAGGCAGCCACAGCTTTTCAGCTTTGATATACACGTAACATTCCAACTCCCATTTTTATCGCAAATTATAGCTTCCCAAGGTCCTCAGGAAGTTGACAGAGAGATTGGAAGGTTATTGGGTGGTGTGAGAACGGAACTGCCCATGATTTACAAACTTGTCGTTGCAGCATATCCACTTCTGTGCCGTGAAGAACAAAGCAGCCGCCCGAGAGCATCCCTTTTGCATYTTCATCACACAGCTTTAAACAACAGAGAGATTCAGACCTCCCCCTTAAACCTCCCTGCAAGGGAGTTTAACAGAATAGAACATGGACAGGCAAAAGCTGGTGGCCTCCTGTGAACTGCAGCTCTGCACAGATGCTCATTCACATCGGCATAGCTCGAAGTTAAACAGCAGTGACTGTAAACACRGCAAAATCTTTGAAACAAAATATTGTTACACTGGTATAAAACCCATACAGGACTCCTGGGTTCCATCCACAATACTCCCATTGCCTCCCTACCACAACGTCATCGCTTTAATTCCCTTATTTATAAAATAGAAACAATAATATTTAACTTTCTGTCGTGGGCCATTGTGAGAAGTGGTGAATATTCACTGCTCGTCTGAAAGAAAACCAARTTTTTATTGCCTGAACAAATGGACTATTTCTATTAATGCAATGGTACCGATGGGATTCATATTATTTCAGTTATGTCCCAGCTTTGAAAACCAACTCTAAACTCTTTGTGTCTGTTGAAAACAGATGCTGAACATGTAGATGAAGGTGTAAAAGGGTTTTATGGGGTTTTAGCTAAGGAAGGACACAGCACACAGAGTGAAGCCATGGCACTGCTGAAGTTAATGGGAATACTCATAACATTTAATACAAACCAGCTCCTTGTACAGCACCTATTGTATCTCGAGAGCCTCACTGAGACATAACTAAAATACCAAATCAAAAAGACTTCCGAACACCACCTCAAGACCAGGCTGGTAGAACAAAATTTCAGTCTGTGGTACTTGAATGTATAATGAAAAATCCATTAGTGACTCACTTCTCCTAAGGATAGAAGGCAGCATACCTTATGAGTCAGCTTTCTGCTGAGAAAAAACTCCTGCCTTCAATGGAGCAGGAGCTACACCAGTGAAAAGAGCTCAATTATCAGCCATTACACTGTGGGACAGAGCTGGGAACAGGTAATGAAAAGAGCAAAAACACAYGAAGGACTTAGCTCATGGAGGACCTCTCAGCATTATAAGACTGACCTTTAAATTCAGTGAGAAATGAGAGTTGCATCAATCCATCACCTGTCTGGGAAATTTACTGCAGACTCCTCTTGGAAGGCAAAGCACACGTCGATGCTGTGGCTGCAATACTAACAGGGGTAGGGTTAAAATAGGTAGATGTCTGAATCAATTAGGGGAAAAAATGGGAAAAAAGGTAATAAACTAAATGTACTGAGCATTATCGTATTTGGATGACTGTAAGGGATGAGAAAACTTTCGCAGAGTGTAACAGATAACATCTACAGATAAAGAAAAAATCATATATAAGAGGAAACGTGCTGATTACTGACCAAAAAAAGTGTTACGGGCTCTGAACTGATTTGAAGGAAGTTACTTGCATCTCTCTGAACAGAATTGCACAGAGCAAATGAAGGAAGTCTCTCTTCTGTGAGTGCTGCACCAGCAAGGTACACTTYATTTTTCATCTCTCACTTCAGCTCCTAAGTCCTAACGCAAGCAAAACTCCCACTGGAGTCAATTAAATCTTCCTTCTGATTTGAAACAACATAACTAATGCACGAGAAATCCTTTGAAGCCTGTCAGCTTTTTCACACCTTTTGGCTCCCTGCAGCCATCTGCAGCAGTCGGACTGTGTCCACATGAGTCACGGCGCCCTCGGAATCAGGGAGRCCAGCATTTTGGAGGCTGGCATTCTCCCTCAGATTAGTTTTACACTAGATTAATTCCATTGTCTTCAGCAAAGTTCATCGTGATTTTTGTGGGGGTGACTCAGAGAGTTTGGCCCTCCACCTGAAATAATATTATCTGTGGCTTTGGACAGACACGATTCCGCCGTGCTGCTTTTTCACGCTTCCACCCCTCCTCAGTGCTCCTGCCTCGGATGTGCTGCCCACACCAGGCCATCAGGACAGGGAGTGCGGCATGATGCCACTCAGCAGCAGGACTTTTCCTGATTTATTCCTAAATAAGTTCCTTAGCTGTGTCACAGATGACCCATAAATCCTACTAAAACCAGCTGATTTCCCAGCGAGAGAACACCCAGCCTACATTCGCTACTTCCCCCATATCCGGCTCCTCTCAGCATTTACCATCAGTGCCCCAATCACTTTTGCAATCAACAGCAAAAGGCAGCAGAACATTTTCTCCAGGCATCGCTGCTGGGAAGGCACCTTCCCTCCCGGGGGTTCACTTTCAGGTTCRCCACCAGTTTTGACCTCTTGCCCTCTCTGGGGGAAGCACAGCCACCTTACCCCATCTCCCCRCCCGGCCCCAGCGGGGACGTGGGAACACGACGTCACTTTTGGCACCGCGGGGACGCAACACCAGAGGTTCCTCATTTACATGAAGCTGCAGCYGTGACTCATCTCTGTCTTGTGCTGCTCCTCTTGTCACCGTGACGAGGCTCCCGGCGGCGAGCGAGCGAACGCACCGCGGTCCTTCGTCACTCACATGCTCCCAGGCTCTCGCAGAGCCTGCAGTGGGGAAACAGCCACATGTAAAATGTGCCCAGGAAATTTCCCTGCAGCGTGGGAAAGCTGAGCTTCCCGTCCTTCAGCCGGTGTCAACCCACAGGGTCAGCCAACGTCTCAGCTGCAAGGCTTTGCTGGCTGTAGGTGAGTGCCCAGCAAGCGCCCATCAAACCTCTGTCCTCCTGGAGAAAGGTCTTATAGGAATTAACATAATGAGTTGCATCATTTCCCATGCAGAAAAGTAAGGCCAGAGGGCTCCCTGCTCAGGACTGCTTAGAAAATTGAGGGATGTTGTCCTGTGCCATAAACCAGTGGTTACTCAACTGGGAACACCTTTTTCCATGTCAGCAACAGGTTCACAACATCAGGATTGGGTATAGGTCTGCTGTAAGTCCCCTGAATGAGAGTGGACTTCAATCTTTTTAAGCTTTGAAGTTTCAGGCTTAAGGAGTTAATCTCTGTGGATAGCCTGTGTTCTCCACGGCATTCCAGGTTACTGCTCTGAACTGCCCCTGGAGGACACCTTTCCCTTGAGAGGGAATCTAGGAAAATGAGCTTCATTAGGCTGATGTTGGACTCTGTGAATGCCCTGGTAAAGAAGCTTTCATTTTCCGGATGCTGTTCACACCACTGTCACCAGCAAAAAACATCCACTGATACATCCGGAAAAAGGACATCAGGGAAATTCCATTGAAATAAGTACAATTGGAAAGTTCTCTTTTTTTTTTTACATAGGGTTGTTCCCACGATGTTTTCAGGGAAGAAAGGGAGGGAGGGAGGGAGTGAGTAAGAAGATGAGGAAGGGGCAGGGAAGTACCAAATACTTTCAGTGTACGCCCTCAAACACTGAATAAATTTTGAAATGATTTACCATAGAATGGAAACATTTGGGATGGAGAATGGAAGAAAGTGAAACACAAATGATGAGAGACTCATGTTTCAGTGCTGGAAAAATCATGATGAGCAGGACAGTCATCTTTACGTGTTTGTTATACCCATACTCCAAAGCCAACCAAAACAGAAGGGGCTAAATATTGTACCACTGAACCCAACCCAGTATTCCAAGGTTTATTGCCTTGAGCTTAATGCTGTGATCACCAAAATCTGTATATTGATTTCAGAGTCAGCACAGGCCAAAGAATTTCTCTGGGCATTACAATTTTGGCAACCAATATTACAGAATGATAAAATAGGAACTTCAAGGGAACACAATATGGATGTTTTCCAGGCCTTCTTTCTCACAGAACCTCACCAAATGCCTGCAGATTGCATGTCAGGCAATCACAAATCTGCTCAAGTGCATGACATGTTCCCTTTAGTGGCCCCTGACACCAGAGGTGAAAGGTACAGGCATATTTACACCATAGGATGCACCAGAGCCAAGCTACATTAGCATATGGCAGCTAAGATTAATGTTTGGAAGTAGCCCAGTCTCTGAGTCAGACTGATCCTTTCCGTTCATAAACTTTAAAGTGCCAGGAAAAAAGCGAAAAAGTCCAATTAAAATAAATCCTGGCTAACTGCACTTCAGGCTTATCATCACAGCATGAGGAGGACAGAATTTTGTTCTTTCTCCTGCGAGAAGCTTGAGCAAGAAACCATGAAGTGGCCTCAGCGGAGACAGGGTGAAAGGAGAGTTCTCTGGCGAGGGAGAAGTCTGGAGAGTGCTGGGCCTGGCTTCCTCTAAAGGCTGGAGGAGTTTTCTGGAAGGGTTTATTTGTTGCTTTGCTCGAGTCACTGGGTTTAGTGATTTCTGGTTGTGCACACTGTCATTTGAATGGGAGCTGTCACTGCATTTCTGGTGACTCAGCTCCCCAGGTACATCTCCTCCTTCTGCCACAAGCTGAAATTTATCCTCACCTCTAAGCTCCTGCACAGGCTACATGTGTGCTCTCATTCGTTCCCAGTTCCCTCCTGCTGGGCATTCCCTTCTCCAGCAGTTTCTCTGTTCATTCATTCCTATATTTCCACGCTCCCTTGTGTGCTCTGTGTCTCACAGCACTCTCCTCACCTCCATCTCAAGCCAACACCACGAGACAGTCACCAGTTTGGAGTCTCTGGCCAAATGGTGATTCCTGAAGCTGGCACCAAGGGTGGATGCTGGATTGGATCACAAGGCATCTGGAGCTGACCACCCAAAACTAACCCTGCCTCAAATCTGTGGCCACAAACTGTTTACAAGGGGGTGACAGGACAAGAAGGAATGGCTTCAAACTGAGAGTAGGTTTAGATTAGGTATTCAGAAGAAATTATTCCCTGTGAAGGTGGTGAGGCACGGGTTGYCCAGAGAAGCTGTGGCTGCCCCATCTCTGGAAGTGTCCAAGGCCAGGCTGGATGGGGTTTGGAGCAGCCTGGGATAGTGGWAGGTGTTCCTGCCCATGGCAGGGGGTGGAACTGGATGAGCTGTAAGATCCCTTCCAACCCAAACTATTCTAAGATTCTATGATACTGAAGAATCATACCCTGACACTGACATTTTGGAATTGCTGAGTCCATGGGTGCCAGACAAAACAAGGCCACAGACAACGATTTCTGCCTTAATTCATTAGAGGGTTAATTAAAACTCTTTATAAAATATTTTCTTTCGCCACGCCCTGATTTCTGCAWCAGATTCTTTAGCACTGACAAAACCTCCCCAATCCACTGACCATCACAGCACTGCCAAGAGACCAAGAGAACGAGGAAAACACAAGTCTCGTTTGCAGGAGAGGCAGCAATTAAAAATCCATATCCTTACTATGAAAAAGTTGAAAAAAAAAAAAGGTATGTAGCTCTTGTCTGTAATATCCCATTGGGCTTACTCAGCTACACAATATCTGGAGGAAATCACTGAGAACGCTGATAAGGCAGCACAGAGA
Organism: Amblyornis subalaris; assembly: GCA_018881555.1. Lineage (NCBI taxonomy): Eukaryota > Metazoa > Chordata > Aves > Passeriformes > Ptilonorhynchidae > Amblyornis > Amblyornis subalaris. Next base: position 736,471 of record JACAXG010000013.1, read on the forward strand.
ATGTGCCAAGAGCAAGGCAGGGAAGTGCAATTCAACATCTCACGCACATGGCCGGCTCCAGAGGGTCAAAGGATGGGAGAGAACCCRCTAAGCTGCAGGAGCAGGACTGGCTGCCCACAGCAGGATCTGGCAAGTCTTCCAAGGAAACTTCCAGAGCCTTGTTTGAGAAATTCCTCCTTGTCAAGCTTTTGTTTTGCTTAACTTGTTTACTGCCTGAGGGCCTTTGTGAGGACCCATGCTGAATCCTCCCATATTCAAAGCTGCTTTCCATGCATTGCTGGCCACAGGAGAGCAGTCCCTTGTGCTCAACAGAGACCTGAGCTCGCATTTGGGTGCCTGAGGTGGCTCCCACAGCCCATACCTATGAAGAGCCACCCATTCAGAGAGGTCACTCTTGCCGCAGCGAGCCAGGCGCAGCATCCCCATCCCTGCCGAACCTGTGCGCCGAGTGCCCACCGCGAGCCTGCCACGGCTCTGGGAGGGATCCAAAACAGCACTCAGGCACCGAAGTGCAACTTCTGCAGACTGCTGGCGCCTGTGCTCGTGAGAGCAGCCCAGGAAAGCTCTGCCTCCCCTCCTCAGCCACGTCAGATGCTGTAAGTGCCCGCGGCTCCTGGGGAAAGCTTCCCGAGGCGTCAGCAGGTCTGGCGCCTGTTGGTGCCCAGCTGCCCCGCTGCTCTGGGTGGGCTCAGTTCCGTCAGCTGCTGCTTGCCCGAGTCCAGAAATCAGGTGGGGCTCTGTCAGGAAGGTCTTAAGGACTCAATTTCCTACTCATGCTGTACACAGCAGAAGGGAGCTCTCAGGAGTGCTTGTAGGTATTTAACACTAGTGAGTCATGGACCCCTTCTCTGGTATCCAAGTATCGTCACTGTTTTCCAAGGAAAAAGCCCTAACCAGGCACCCTACTCTGACACCAGAAATTTTGCACTTCTGGTTACGCAGTGGCTCAGCCTTCAGAAGCTGGGCAGAGCGCATTTTCCTTCCTCCTTTTCATGCCCTCAACTTTCTCACAGCATTCCGTGTCCAAAGGTCCAGACCCGTTTTCCAGGGAAGTGCTCTCCAGGACTCGGTGAGTATTTAAAGCAGAGGGGTGGCTCATGTCCCAGGCATAGTTTTACTGACAAGACTAATTTAGATGTCAATGCCAAATGTGTTACCTAAGCCCATAAGCAAACACTTTGTGGTCCTGTATGAGTTCCACAGTGAGGTACTCAGAGATCCCCTTCTCCTGAGTATTTCCTCCTGGCTGATGTAGGCATTTCACCACTCAGTGTACAGGCTAAGGGCACTTGAGTCCTTCAGGTCCAGGTTCTGAACTATTCCTCTCCTGGCCAGTTCCCTCTGCCAAGGAACTTAAGGCATTTAACTCACTAGAGAGCATTACACCTTTGAGACTCAGGTTCTACTCCTCCACTCTCCTTTGCTGCTAATCCCAAATCTCCTTGAGATCTGGCCCTCTTAGTGTTCAAAGTCCTCTCTTACAGGACTTCACCCTAGTTAACTGTTAACTTGCAGCTCTCTTTGGCCATGACCTTTGCTCAGGTGTTTGCAGTCTCCTGAACTACACTAAACACTCACCACTACAGGGATGCTGTACAAAGCGTGAGGTAAGCCTGTGACAGGGGCTGAAACTTCCTTGTGGAGTTCATTTCCACAGCGTGTAGTGGAAAAAGAAAATAAAATACAAAAAAATGTTCTGCTCGCTGTGACTTTTCCACTGTAAATTCCTGGCACCCAAAATGTGCCAGGAAACAAGCCTGAAAACAGGCCACTTGTGTTAAAACCGGGGTAAATTTTTTAGGGGCTTTAGGCGTGGCAGATTCCTCTTGGCATTTGCCCACTGCCACAGGACAAGGACGAGGCCATGTGGCTGCACAGTATTTCTTCTGCCTATTGAGCAGGAAGAACGGAGGTTGCTGTTGTGTCTTCTTAAGGAAAAAGCTTAGCTATTCAATAAAGAAGGAACTTACACAGTAAATTGTGTAGATATTAATTTATTCTACAATGTATTTTAAGTCCAATCTCACAAAAATAGATGGACAGCATAACCTATGTGACAATCATAAACACACTACACAGCAACAAGACTTTGAGACAACATTTAAAGCTTGCTTTTTTGTTCCGTGGAATTTGGAAAGTACTGCCAACACGCAGCTCACCCAAATCCTAAGAGGAAGGGCTGAACTTTCATTCCTGATTATACTTAGCACAGCACTTGTATTTGAATTCTTCACCTCCACGCGCATCCTGTTCCTTCAGAAAGATTTCCTCACACGCCGTTATTTATATTTTTAAAGGGCTTTATAACATTTTCTCTTCATTCTCTGCACTGTTTTTTCCTTTTCCTGAACGGCAGTTGTGCTCGGGGCTCCGGGCGGCCGGGGAGGGACACACCCTGCGCAACACAACACAGAGCCGAGGGCACACGCCCCGCACGGCAATGCGCTCACTCCGATTCCCAGCCCACCCCGACACACCAGAGCTGTAAACCGGGAATAAAAGCACAGGGGGAAATGTCCTGGGGTGGGCCCTGCCACACGACATCCCAAACAAAAGCCACAGTTCGGCTGTTCTTACACAGCTCTGTAGCAGAAGGGGCATAAGTGAATAAGCACAATAAGTCACTGCACATTCCCAATTGATGAACGAAGCTTAATTGTCCCAAACGATGAGTGTGTGTACCCAGCTTTGCCTTTAGCAAACAATGCTGCTCAGGGCCCACTCACAGCACCCGCAGCGAGTTCCCAATGCAAGAGCCACGGCAGGAGCCAGAGGCTAAAATAAAACTCAGCCGTGTGTAAGGAATCACAAACAGAAGAGGAAATCATATATATGAGTGTTACAGGATGTTGTATCACCCCAAACCCACGGTGAACAGGTGAGGATCGAGGTCACACTTCTGGGAAAGAGAAAACGTTGCGATTACAAAGCAGAGATAAGTAAAATTAATAGAATCAAGAACCACAGAATCATGGAATAACCTGAGCTGGAAGGGACCCACAGGGATCGTCCAGTCCAACCCCTGGCCCTGCACAGACACCCCAGCAATCCCACCCTGTGCATCCCTGGGAGCGTTGTCCAAGTGCTCCTGGAGCTCTGGCAGCCTTGGGGCCGTGCCCATTCCCTGGGGAGCCTGTTCAGTGCCCACCACCCTCTGGAGGAAGAACCCTTCCCTGATATCCAACCTAAACCTCCCGGACAAAGCTCCAGTCATTCCCTGGGTCCTGTCCCTGTCACAGGGAGCAGAAATTGGAGCTGCCCCTCAGGATGAAGTTCCAGGTCTCCCCTCAGGCTTAATTATCAAGGATTACCATAAATTCTGTAAATTAATATTAACTCGATCAATGTGAAGTTAAAACTAAAGAATAGTGTATCATTTAGAAAACAAGAATATCTCAGAAACCTGGACATGAATAATTTCATCTCCATAAACAAATGGATTAAATAAATATCCAGGAAGAATGATTCAAATAAAGCACTTTTTGGGCCACTTTTTTTTTTTATAGAAAGGAGGTACCAGTTTTGTTGTTGTGAGGCATTAGTCAGGAATTCAGATAGAGTCATCCATGATCTGATTTATCTGTAAGAAAGTGAACTGGAACAAGAAAAACGTTCTTTTTTGCAAGAAGAATTATGAACACAGAATTAGGACTGAAGGGATTTGTTTGCTAATTTAGAGCTGAAGCTGATCTGACTCTGTAATCTTAGGTGAGTCAATTCACCCTTCTTGCTTTGCTTGTTACAGAGTTCTGAAAATATCGACTTATTGGTTTCAGAGTAGCAGTTTGGTTCAATGAATGTTCCCAACACAATTTGAAGAGAAAGCATACTTTTAGGTCTACCGTTGTCAGAAAAGTGTTGGTTTATGGCTCACACGAAAAAGAAAGTTAACTTTTCAATCAGTTGTCAGTATCAGTTTTCTCATTCCAGTTGTAATGGTGTGACAAGCACCTCGAATAAACCCCTTGCTTTTAGTTCCCATCCTAACACACCATGAGCTCAGCTGCCGCACCCAGCTGGACTGGGGACAAATTCCTGCTCTTATCTCCAGCTCGATAGAAGCCTTATGTAATTAAACAATATTGTGACGAGGGTCTTATCTCAGGGCATTAACTTCTTCTTCCCTTGGCAAGGATGTAAGCGAGCTGGGCCCAACTGGAAAGCTGCTCCGAGCCCATTGATTGCTTCAGAGTTTGACCTTTTAGTGGAAAATAAAACCTCCACAACGTGAGCTCTCGCTGCGTTGTGTTCTGGAGCCTGCAGGAGGGAGAGCTCTCCCAGGCCACCTCCAGATTTATCTACCGTACAAGCAAAGAGCTTTTGTAAAGCCTTCAGCACTCTCTTGGCTCCTGAGAGGGCTGATGCCTCTGCACAAGGCAGTTAATAACAGCTAATGGGGCCTTGCCAGAAGCTCAATGAGCTCTTGGTTGTGCAACCACCTCGATAGGCACTGTTTGTTTTGGTTTTTTCCACTACACACAGTCCCCGCTGGCTATGCCTATGCAATTGGTTGACCTCATGAGAGATGAGAATTGTCTCATTAATTTCAGCGGGTTGCTCAGTTTTGGAGCACAATGCAAAGTGCAGCAGGATTCCGTGGCTGATCTGTTAGCAATCTGCTGAATGTGCTTGCACAATGCAGTCGGATAATTTAGGTGTCTGAGATCAAAAAACTCCAAAAAACAATTAGGTATTTTTATCTATTCCCTAGGGGCTTCTGGGGGATTATGCCACATTATCTCATACTTGGATTTCCTCCAGTTTAGTTTTTAATATTCCCAGCATCAATTATTATCTCTTCCTTTGAATGAGAATGGCATTGATTAAGAGCTCTGACTTAAAAAAGCAGTTTTTCTCTGCTTGTTTCAATCTGAATTTCTTTTTCTTTATCCAGGTATGGGCCTAGTTTCAGGGTGAAAGGAAAAAATGGAAAGATGTGCGTCTCTAAGTAAAGAGATGTTGACAGCAGGAGGAAGAGGAAGAAAGCTGCAGAATCAATTAGGAATGCAGTGTGTTGCACACAACATACTCAGATTGCTGTCATTCTCCTCCTTTTCTTGCCCTGGTTTTAGACTTAAAAGGCAGGAATAGCTGTATTTTGTTCCTGTAGTGCAGTCCAACATGCACTGCATGTGAGTGACAGCAATTCTGAATACAGCAGCACTCACACTACCTGCAGCAAAAAATCCCTGAGGGATGCTATTAGCTGGTGACATAATTATGGGAAGGAGCTGGGATGGTGCATGGAGCAGTGCAGGATTAGCCACGAGCACTGCCCTGAACACAAAATGGATGCAGCCAGAAACAGGCATGCAGGCAAAATGGAAAGACTRGGGAAGTGCCTCACCTGATGAATGGAGAACTTTTTCTTATTTTAATCCCTTGTCTCCAGTAAAATTGCAAAAAAACATTTCCAAGAGCAAGTGAAAGAGCCATGCTGGCCCTAAAGGAACTCCTTACGGAATCATGGAGTAGCCTGGGTTGGAAGAGACCTTAAAGCTTATATTGTTCCACTCCCTGCCATGGGCAGAGACACCTTCTACTATCCCAGGTTGCTCCAAGCCCCGTCCAGCCTGGCCTTGGACACTTCCAGGGATGGGGCAGCCAYAGTTTCTCTGGGCAACCTGTGCCAGGGCCTCCCCACCCTCACAGGGAAGGATGTCTTCCTAATATCCAATCCAAACCTACKCTCTTTTAGTTTCCCCATTCTCTGCTGGGGAGGGATACCCAGGGATGGAGGGGTGGGCATTCCTCCTTCCCTCATGGGCACTTGGAAGTGTGACACTTTCCCCTGTCACCGTGGCTTGGCTCTGTCTCCAGACCCAGCCTGTGGTGCATTCACTGCCAAAGGTTGGTATTACTGTGATGCTGAGAATGCAGAAGATGCTGGACAAAGCCTGGAACAYTTCACCCATGTGAGCTGCCACACTCCGGTCTGGAGCACCAGGAGCAGCTGAGGGAGCTGGGAAAGGGGCTCAGCCTGGAGAAAAGGAGGCTCAGGRGGGACCTTCTGGCTCTGCACAACTCCTGACAGGAGGGGACAGCCAGGGGGGGTTGGGCTCTGCTCCCAGGGAACAGGGACAGGAGGAGAGGGAACAGCCTCAGGCTGTGCCAGGGGAGGGTCAGGTTGGACATCAGGAGGAATTTCTCCATGGAAAGGGTGGTCAGGCATTGGCAGGGGCTGCCCACCATTGGTTTGGAGTGCCCATCCCTGGAGGTGTCCAAGGCAGGGCTGGACGTGGCACTCAGTGCTCTGGGCTGGGGACAAAGTGGGGACCGGGCACAGCTTGGACTCGATGGTCTGGGAGCTCTTTTCCAACCCAAATGATCCTGCGATTCCCTGCTGGCAGCGCCCTCGGAGCCGCGGGGCCGAGCACCGCAGGCATCGAGCGGACCCTGCACACCGCGGGCTCCCCGCGGCGACCTCGGCGGGCCSTGGGGCGCCGGCTGGGGCCGCCCGCATCCCGAATCCCTCATCCCTGTGCCCTCATCCCTCGCCCCGGTGCCCGAATCCCGCAGCCCCCGCGCCCGCAGCCCGCAGCCGCTGCCGGCGCTGCCGTAACCCGGCGGCGGAAGCCCCGGCCGGCCCGGCCGCCCAATGGGCTGGGGCTGCGCGGCGCCGGGGCCGGGGCCGGGGCCGTCACTTCCTGGCCCTGCAGCCGCCGGCAGCGAGGCCACAGCCGGGCCCGGGGGCGGCGGCGCCCGCAGCCCGCCCGCCACCAGCACCATGCCCTTTGACTTCAGGAGGTGAGTGCGGGGAGCGCCCGCCCGCCCCGCGGCCACCGGCCCCGCCAGCGCCGCCGCCCCGCGCCGCTCCCCGCCCCGCGCGTGGGACGGGCGGGTGCGTGGATGGGGGCATGGATGGATGCATGGATGGATGGATGGATGGATGGGTGCATGGATGGATGGGGCGCGGGCAGCGAAGGGCCGTGGGAGCGGGGAGGCTGTGCCCAGCCGGCGGCTGCTGCTCCGCACCGCGGCCCCGTAAAGCCGGAGGGGGTGCGTGGAGTTCGGGGCTCCCCACGCAGGACGGGCACAGCAGCAGGAGCTCGGGGTGATGGGTGTGGGTGTTGATGGGGAGGTGCTGGGCTGCTGCTCCTCCCGCAGGTGCCTAAATCCCGCAGATTTAGGGGGTCGGTTCTTACGGTAGGGTCCCGCAGCACCTTTAGAAGGTCATGGTGGGGCTCCCACGGCAGCTTTAGGGCATCTCTCTGGTGGGGCTCCCACTGTCATTTTAGGGTATCACTCTTTACAGTGGGGCTCCCACGGCAGCTTTAGAGGGTCACTTCTTATGGTGCGGCTCCCACAGCAGTTTTAGGGGGTCACTACTTAGGGTGGAGCTCCCAGAGCATCTTTAGGGGGTCACTCTTTACGGTGGAGCTCCCTTCGTGTGCAGAAGCCCTGCCACGTGTCCGGTGRCTGGGAACCAACACCAGCGCCTCGACCTTTGGGTTTTTTACACCAGCGCCTCGACCTTTGGTTTTGCCATTTTGAGCAGGTGCAAGTTGTAGGATTTGGCCTTTCTGTGGGGTTCCTGCATCCCCTGGGCCGTTGCAGGCAGTGTCAGGTACCAAAGCAGAAATGAAAAAGACTCCTCCGACTTCAGTGGTGCTGAAATAGCAATTGTGGGTTCATTTTGTTTTTAAACCAATGATTTGTACCTTTCCGAGTTCAGAGATGCCAAGGGGAAGAGGCACAGATGAGTTTTCTCATATAGATTTTACTATAGCATTAATATTACAGTAAAAGATACATGCATTTTTGGGAATATACAGTTGTTCCCTACAGTCCTTTCCATGTGGGACCATCGTGACCCATGCACCCCTTTGAGATGGGAAGTGGTGATAATGCAGTTTTTTAGTTCTCCCAAACGAAAAGTTGTGCATTATATTTTTACTGTAATTCTAAACCAGGCCTCTCATTTATACAGGCTAACAGGATCTTGTGTGATCCATGGGGCAGTGTTGAACATGGAGGCAGTTGCTTCTGAATGAAAACTTGCTGAAGCTGGAAACAGCATCTGCTGGATCATGTGGGATCCGGGGCCCAGAGCCTCGTTTCTGCTTTTGTATAAAATTTGATAGAAAAAAATTCTTCTCAGCTTTGGAGACATCCTGCCAGCTGCAAATCCTATTGCCATCTATTTTCAGACTTGTAAAATACATGAACAATAAGGGATGCTGGGCTGTGGCTGTCACTTTGTAATAGCAGATAAAGAAAATGTTATTTCCGATGTCTTTGAAAATGTAATTTTTGTTGGGTCTCAGAGTGTGCATGTGGAAACACTGGCTCACCAAGAGCGTAATCATCTTAAGAGACAGCACTAGTGCTTCACTTTGGAATGGAACAAAGATGTTCAGTAAAAGCTGAATTGCAGGGTTTGTGTTAATGAGTTACAAAAACAGAGACATCAGTTCAGATCTGCATTTTAAAGATTCGCAATTGCAAATAACTTCTTTGTCATTCAGATTGGAGGATTAGAAATAGACACTTCAAAGCTCTTTCTCAAATAACGTAAGCTCACTGAAGTTCAGCTTTTCTGCAAAGATGAATTTTTCAAAGGCTGCCGTTGATAACAGGAATTTTATATTTAAAGTACAGAGAAACTACTGTCACGTGCAACAAACCACTTTCCTGTTTTAGAAGCGAGAACAGAGTTCAGGACCAAAAGGTTTGCAAAGGTTAGAGCCCTTTTTAGCTGTCGTGGGTTTTGTTCATAGTGCAGGCAGTGGAACAAAATCTGCTGAGGCTGGAAAATTTTACTGTTGTAGGTGAAGTATGATGCATGTGTTAAAAAAAATGTACAGGTATTTCCTGACAGCTCTAGCACATGCAGTACAAGGCTCTTAGAGAAATAAGGGTACCACCTTGAGTAAGTTTCTGAATGAAGAGATAATGTTTTTCATCATGTCAAATACAGGGTTTTTCTCTCAGAGATTTCAGCTGGGTGTTCTCTTTGGCAGGTGCAGCTTGGCATCCTGTCTTTTATATGCTTSTGTATGATCAGGGGTTTGGATTGTTAAGAAACTTTTTAAATGCCCCTACATTCTAGAGTCCAAAATTCCAAGTGGAAAGGTGGTGTGTTCTTCTGGAGGCCACAGATTTCTCAGGTCTGTGTTGCATCTGAAGGAATTCTGTCCTTAACTCCTCTGCCAGGGCATTTGGAAAGGCAAGGTCTTGTTGGTGTTGTATCCTCCCCTCACTTAGAGCTTTTATTTTTCTTATTTTAGAGTGGCAGGATGTTGACAGCTGACATCAAGTGTAGAGAGGGACATAGTAGATCACCTATGGTCTGAGCTCTGTTTCCACACAAAGTAGCTCTAGGAGCAGTAGGTTGCCAGTTTTATCTGGAGATGATGGAGACACAAATGACAAGCAATTAACACAGCCCATGACCAAAAATGTCCCTATTCTTCACCAACTAAAAGTCAAAGGAACAATTTACTTCCATAGGACTAAATCTCTTTCCTCTCTCTTAGACTTAGCCAGATTGAAGAACTGAAATTGCTTAAAAATCTTTCTTGGAAGTTATCTCCCTTGGTCAGTCTGAGCCGTACTGGTTCATGTCAGATATGGAAGTAGCTTGTTTTGTTACTTGTACTGTTTTTTTTTCTGTAGGACTTCTGTTTTCTTGGCTTATCAGTGGTTCCCTTTCCTAATACAAAATGCATTTAATTCATAAATAAAACTATTTTCACATTAATTTCACATTAATAATAATTATTCAGTCCCAAGTATCTTTAGGGTTTTAATAATACTTAGTATTTACCTAATGCTTTTCGTTTTTCAAAGCATTTCATTCACACTAATCCCTCCAGTCCTGCTGTGATGTTGGTACAGAACCAAGTTTTCAGCTTCCAGATTGGAGCCTTCAGTACAGGTCTGTTCAGTGCATGTCACAAGACACCAGCCCTCCTACAGAACTACTAAATCCGTTTGTATTTCCAGAAGGCCTGGTTCTTTCCTCTTTTTTAACACCCATTTGGCTGAAAGAGGGAGACAGATTTTTCCTTCTTGCCCTTCTCTTGGCTTTTAGAACTGGTGTGAGCAAAGCAGCTTTGTATGTGTTTGATTGGGGATTTTGAGTTCTGTCACTGGAGCTGAAAGGGTATTTCCCCTTTGAGCCTTTAAGATCCAGTGTCACCTGCACACTTGCAGCGTCCGAGGATGGCTAAAATCATAATTAGATTAAACTCTGAGCCTGGGTCGTCTTGCATGGTGATTGTGGGCCAGCCAGAAGGTTTCCCACATATTGTGTGTTAGCAGGAGGCTGAGCTGGTGCTGGGACTTCAGACTGCTCAGGTGTTGAGAACTACACAGTGAAAATGAGAATTACAGATGTAAAAATGAAGTGACTCCTTTGCAGTGGAGGTGGACATGGTGCAGAGAAACATTGCTGCCTTCTCTTGACTCTGGTGGCTTTTCTTTGCACCTGCCTATTTGCATGAAAGAGTTACTGTTGGGTTTGTAAGGTACTGAAACTTCTGAACTATCTTGGCAACTYTAATTGGTAAGACTGAGAAACACTGAAATAGACCACTCTGAAATCAAGTTTTTGTTCTAATTCTGGGTAATTCACAGTTGTGCCCTGGCCATGTGTTTGGCATARTGTGGCAAATATCTGTGAATCCTTATTTTTATTCAGAATTTATTTCCCACAGTTAATCATTGTGATGTTTTCATTAGTTTTTTTTTTTTATTGTTCCTTGTTTGGTTTTGGGGTTTGGTTGTTTTTGTATTGGTAACCTGTATGAAGTAACAGTGTGCTGCTATACCCGGATTTTGGAGGTCATGGGAAAGGAGCCAGGCTTAGAAAGGATTTAGATTTAGATTTAAMCACTGATCTGGACTGGAAGGCAAAAACTCTTATTCCATCTGCACAGTACAACAGGCCCCCACTGTCAGCTGTTCTTTGGCACGTCTGTGATAAATGATATTTTAATGTGGGTGTTCTGATTCAGATGTATGGCTCATTTTTATTGTTTTGGACACAGGCAGGTCTTCACTTTAGTTCCTGAAGGGTTTTTTTTAAATCAAATTGTCAGTCTTAAGCGAAGCTGACACACTTCCAACCTTACTGCTCTTAGGAGAAGGAGCGTGTTTGGTTTTAAATTAGAGCTGAGAGTGTGATGGGGAATAGGCAAACTGATGCTCAGACCTGGCACGGTTGGGAAATCAATTCCTGACCAGATTAATGAGCACAAACCAGTAGATTTTAGGTGATTTTGAGTCTATGGAGAAAAACCTTTTCCAAACTAAGCAACTCCTCGGATGACTTCTCATTCACTTGTGAGTTTAAGGAAAATAACTTGATTCTAGTCTTCAGGCTATAGAGAAGAAGAACAAAGCTGCCTTTCGTGATCCCTTCATTTTTCTTTTGCCAGGTTTGGGAAGGTCACAACCGAAAATGTTTCTCTAACCCTTCGACTTGTCTGGGATTAGTTTGCCCTGTGTTTGAACATTTGCCAGTTGTTAAGCAGAAATGGTGACTACATGACATCTTAAATGTCAAATGTCAGTGGAAATGTGGATGTTTGTCAGGAATTCTCCCTTGCAGCCTGAAGCAGTGCCATGGTTTCTGTTGGATCCTGGTGCTCTGTGCACCTGCTGGCTCTGTCCCAGCGCCTCCTTTAGCTGCCTGCACCAACACACACTCCTTCCTTGGCTGAATTACTGGCTGAACTTCACAGGAGAGGCACCCTGAGCTCATTTGGTAGCAGGTACACGGTGATGGCAGCAGGTAGGTGTGTTCTTGGCTGAAGCAGAGCGAGGAGGAGGAGAGAGAACAAAAAACAGCTCAGGGCAGCTGGTGTGCCATCTCCTGAGCTCATGGRCTGTGCTGCTGCTTTGAGCACAGCAGTGGCACCAAAAAGGTTTGTGTGTGCTCTGTCACGAGCTGTGCACACACACTCAGTGTCACAGCCATGGATGTGGCTGCTTGTACAATGGTTTTGTTCAAAATCCTGATTCCTGTGTGTGATTGAGCTGGTGGCCATCRCTTCCTAAATTAATGTCTACATGTACAACCAGGGGCCATAGCACAGCTCTGTGTTGGGCAGTTGCACACTCACAGGTTTACACAATCACAGAATATTCTGAGTTGGAAGGGACCCACAAGGATCATCGAGTCCAGCTCATAAGGGAACGGCCCATATGGGATCAGCCCCACAACCTTGGCCTTATTAGCACCATGCTCTGACAAACTGAGCCCATTTCAGCAGTAACTGCAAGTGCATTTCCATCCCCACCTGCAGCCACGTCTGGCGAGCCTGTCCCAGTTCTCATTGTGCAATGCCAGTGGTAAACAACCCTTCCAAGTGGTATTGCTGCCACCTTACGTAATTACCAACGTGGGTTTGGGTGCCAGGCAGTACCATGACTAACTTTGTCTCAACAATAGCCCTTTGAGGGCACCTGAGAAATTATTCTGCAGTCACAGCAGTCAGATGGGCAGGCAGAGCTGTACAGACAGAGTCTATTGATGTTTGTGCCACAAATAACTGATTATACGTGGCGTGCATGTATGTAAATATTTCTTCTTAAGTCTCCCTAAYGCATCATTCCTCTCAAAATACCATTGGAGTGGAGATTTTTTTTCCTGAGTAAGTAGGGAAATATTAAGGTCTGGCTTTGTAGGAAAGTTTTGTATTGTTCCTCCTGAACTTCGACTGTCCTCCTTTGTTCAGTCCTTGATGACACAGATGCTTTCTTCATGCCATCATAGTTCGTTGCTGTGAAAATGACTGAATCACCCTGTAAACAGAGCTGAAGCAATGCCACCAGCGTGGCCTGGGAAGCTGTGGAGCTGTTGTTGAGCTTGTATTTTGAAGTGTGCTCGCTGTATTTTTTAGGGATGTAGTTCAAATGGTGGAGGTGGTGAGAAAAGAATAGCCTTGCAATGAGCGAAGAAGTGGAGAATCATCTGTTTTTCTTGTCTTCTATCCAAGCACAAGCCCTGGAGTCTTGTCTAGGTATTCCTGTACAGAGCCAGCTGCTCTCGAAATGGAAAACTTGGTCTGCCAAAAAATTAACCACAGTCTTGCCATGATCTACAAACTTTTCCTTATAGTGAAATGCTTGAGTATTTCAGTAGTAAATCTTCCTTATACTGAAATGTGTGAGTGTTTCAGTAGTAATCATGGCACACACAAGCACACAAGGTGCAGTTGGCCAGTGCAACTCACTTTGTTTTCTGATAAAGGTGAAGTCTTGGAGCCTTGCTCAGATTCTTTGTCACTCTAAGTCAAACGTGACCCTACTGCACTGACATCTGAATCTGGCTGCTGCATTATAACTCATTATATCTCTTGGGTCTGTATCAGTTACGCTTTTCTAATGATGTTTCTTGGAAATTGTGTCAAACCAGGAACTTGACTGGGCAGCCAGATGATGCAGGAGAGTTGTACTTTCTTGTAGGTAATACACTTACATGCAAATAAAAAATAGGACTGAGTTGTAGAAGCTTGTAGAGAGGTCCTTGTCTCCTTAGATTGGAATTTAAATAGGAGAACCTGGGCTGGTCAGAGTTACTGACATTCTGAAAAAGTACAATATATTTGAATCCCATGTATTGGGTAGGAGTTCCCCTTACTGATACTGTTGTGCAGGAAGCATGGATTGGCCATACCTGTGTGCTTTTTAGGGAAGCCTTATGAATATGGAGTTATTTTCCTCACACATCCCTCTCTCCCCTTTTTTTTCGATTCCCCAGATGTTACATTTGTTCACACTCTTTTGTACCATTCTCTGATTTTTGTGCTGAGCAGGTGCAGCTGGGACTTGAACCAGAAAGCAGCTTCCACAAATAAAACCTGCACATTTCCGATGCTAAAATAGTTCTTACCAGATCCTGTTTCAGGGTGTTCAGCAGTACAAGGCAGCAACAGAGCCTTAATATTTTGTGATTCCTGGGGAAGACTTCGGTACAACTCTTTTTTTCCGTAGCTGTGCCCTGGTTGTGCTCCGAGTTAGGTAAATTCTTGGAAATCACAGTTCAGCTTTGGATTTTGTTCAGTGTCTGCTGCAGATCAGGACTTGTGCTTGTGGGAAGGGAATGTGGCAGGAGGTTGAGAATCCTGAGCTGGCAGGTGTCCCATTGGGAAGGAGATGTTCAGGACTAAAGGGATCACAAAGGATGAAGCGCTGGGATGTGCTGGGGAGCTGCAAGAACAAGAATCTCTGACCAGGAAGGGTTACAGTCAACTTCTGACACTCAAGCATCTGAACAATTTGCTTGGTTTGGGGAGCAGCCATATATGTTTAATGTTCTTCCCCATTCTCGCTGAGCTCCAGAATATGCTGCTCCCACTCAGGAGTACAATGGCTGTTACAGTCCAGCAAAGGGCTGGATCCCTTTAAATACCAGTCCCCTTACTTGAACATTTTTTCTTCATGACACTTTTCTCCTGTTTTGATGAAGCAGAGTATAATTTGCTCACTTTATTAAAAATACATTTCTCTTCCATCCTTCATTTTGACACCTGCTTCACTGCCTAAAAGGAAATAAAATGCTTGCTGGCAAGACTCCACCTTTGAGTATTTGAGATTATACTTTCCTCCTCCTCATAATTGCCTTTGGAATATGCTTGAGCCTAACATTTTATTTTGAAGGATTAAAAAAAAGTGATGGACTGCTTCCTGTCTTCCATCCTTCAGTGTCACCTAAAATAGCTGCACTTTTGCCATATTTCAGCAATACAATTGCTGTGTGTATTCTTGGGCAACGGAGACAACAGGCTGGATATGCACTGAAAGAATAAAAGCTGGAAATTTGGCACATGGTTGACAAAAAGGTGTTGTGCAGGACAGCACCACGGAGCCACAGAGCTGGCAGAAGGGAGGGAACAGGAGAACTGGCTCCTTGGAAAGGGATCAATCCAAGTGGGAGCAGAATGTATGAATTTTCGTGCCTTTTTTCAGCAGCTGCTGTGGGGATTCACAGTGTTTTGTCCTAGAAATAAATGGGTTTGTTTTTGTGTCCCCGTGCAGATCCTGTACCTGCTAAGTAGCCAGGAGGCCAGATGACATAATGTGCTGGGGCTGCTGCCTCCAAGGTTTTCTCAGCCCCTTTCCCTAAATGTCCAGTTGCCCAAAGGCTGGATTATATAATTAATGACGGTCCTCCTGGGCTAACCTTGTTTTCTTGTTCTCAGTACTCCTCCTTSTTTCAGACACTTCCTCTGTTGGTTTCATTATGTTCTTGGAACTGGAATTAAGAGGGAGGAGTTGGCTGGCAAGGAAACCGATTCCTACGTTTCGCTCCTGGGTTTTAAAGTGTGGGGAGTCAGCAGGTCAAAAGAAATCCTGTTTGCTTTGAAAACTGCTGCGATGTTGTGAGTGAGAAGTCTGTCATACATTTGAAAATTGCAGTCTTCACCTGCTTGCAGCCCAGATAAACTGGTTTAAAACTCCATCAGCCCCTCCACCTCCCTGTCTGGTCCTTCCCTTATCAGAGCTTGCTCAGGGTAGKTCAGGATTAAACAGTTTCCGATGTAATTCTGAAGCCTTGAGAGTTTGTCCATTAAAGCTCGAGTTCTGCAGTTTGTGTGTTGGTATCCCATTGTGTGCAAATGAGGACTGCCTGATTGCTTAATGATGTGTGTGTTATCTGCTGTTATGCAGGTGTTAATCTTAGAAAATGTGGTAATAACTGCTTGGTATTTACAAGTATCGGCTTATTAGTCCGGCTTTGAATCTGTATTTGCATCTCCAGCTCACATTCAGGGCCAAGCTTTGGTGTTTGTGTATTCAGTGTTTATTTTCTGTGTGAAACTGAGATTAGCAGGATCACTTATCTGACTTTGCACATGTTTCAAAGTTTTGTGTCCCAGTTCACAGAACCATCGAGATCGTTCACGGAGGTGCTCTCCAGGCACAGCCCCGGTCCTGAASCGAGCTGGGCTCTTGCAGAGCACATCCAGTTTGTTTTCCTACATCACCTTCCTGCCGCTTTCCTTGTACAGACCTTCAGAGAATCAMAGGATCACAGAATGTGTTGAGTTGGAGGGAACCGACAAGGGTCATTGGTCCAACTCCTGGCCCTGCACASACACCCCAACAATCCCAGCCTGTGCATCCCTGGGAGCGTTGTCCAAACGCTCCTGGAGCTCTGGCAGCCTTGGGGCCGTGCCCATTCCCTGGGGAGCCTGTYCAGTGCCCACCACCCWCTGRGGGAAGAACCTTTTCCTAATATCCAACCCAAAATCCCCCCAGCACAACTCCAGCCATTCCTTCAGGTAGAAGCTGGAGCTTTGCTCAGTTTTGCTTCATATGCTTGCACTTTTTCATCTGTGCGTTTCCATGTGCTCGAGGGGAGGTGGGCAGATGTTACCAGGTGCTGCTCTGCAAAATGAACAAGCCGAAGAAGAAAGATTTAATTGAGTGGAACAGGAATTACACAGTGAGTCAGCGCCGGGAGCAGAACAAATCCAGGTCTGTTGGCTCCCACTGCTCATCCCGGCCGCGGGATCGCAGCCTGGCTGTCCCGGGGCTGTCCTGAGCTGCTCTCTGCACATTATGTTCTCATCTGCCAGCAGACAGGAAACATAGAAATGTCATCTAAACACAGAATTAACAGAATGAAGGGCTCAAAGTCAGTAGTTCCTATTTTCTGCCCTTGCTACTGACTTCCTACCATTGTTTTCCCATTCGTTTAAGCAGATTTCAGCTACTTGGTTGGATTGGAAGAAGAGTTATTGCTTTTTATTGTCTGTGCTGGGTTGTAGGAGCTGAGTGTTCTTGCAGAGTTGTCAGAACACGCATTTGCCTTCGGGTGGGAGGAAAAGCAGCAAGAGCTAAAGAAAGGATTTCAGAATGAAATSTTGAACTAATATTTCTCAATGAAAACAGAAAAATTAATGCTTCCTATACACGTGTAGAGTAAGGCATGAGAACAAGGCAGCTCTACTTCTTTGGACTGTTTTAGAGTGAATTTACTGTGTGTGGAAATTCTTCTTTCTTTGCCAGGTCTGTGGAACAAAATTGGAGATTTTTGCCCAGCACAGGTACTGCAAGGATCACAGGAAGCTGAAAATGCAGAGGGAGTTGGAACTCGCTGCTTTTTTAGAGTAAAGTARGAGAGGCTTTGCTTAAAAAGACAGGCTCTTCTTGAAGTTTCCCCAATTAAAACCCATCCTTTCCTAGTCCAGAGACTTGCTCCAAAGTGCTGATCGGACCAGGTCTGACTTTTTCCCTGTCACAGCTCTCCAGCACTTGGGGAGCATAACCCAGCCCAGAGCATYGCTGGGCACATGGAATGGGGTAACTGATCCTTCAGGCCATCTCTGCACACCCCAGGAGTCAGCCTGCTGTTACACTGCTGAATTAAATCAATTTAACAAGTAAAGAGGTTAATCTTTTTACCTCAGGTCCTGGGCACGGTAGTTCTAGGGACGGTTTAAATGACTGTGAACAATAAAAATCCACCCARCTACTTCAGACAGGTGTCTGGGATTTTTATTTTTATTTTTTTCAGTAAATGGTATTTTGCTAATCAAAAGAGCACCGTGTGTGCAAACCTGACTCAGCTGTGCTGTTTGTTCTACCTCTACATTTCCCTCAGCTTGAGCTGTCACATTGAAACCTAAATTGGTGGCTTTAGACTTATCCTTTTTACAGAAGTAACAGCTTTGCTTTTCAAGACTTTACCACGAGTGTCTGATGTGCTTTGTAGGGGGGAACAAAGCCAGCAAAGTGTGTTCTGATAGAAGTACCTGCCTGCCTTAGGTGGAGTGAGGCTGCTTGGTTTTATTTAGAGCTAAATGGCCTCTGAAGAGGTTAAAAGCCACCCAAGTGCCTCATGGCTTGTGCTCCTCAGCTGGAGTGTTTGGGCTCCCACTGCCCAGCAGCTTTGTTGGCAGAGCTGGGATGAATTGTCCCAAAGTCATTGTTTGGGAGCAGTGACCCAAGGAAATAGAGGAACGGTCGCTGCCTGTTAACCAGCTTTGAAGCTCTTAGCTAAGTGATTTGATTTTTGATTTAAAATCTATTCTTTTAGTAACACTGGAGTATTCTCTATGCCCCTCTAGTTTCTCTTAGTTTTTTCTAGAACCTTGTAATCTATTTTTTTATTGATGTGGACTGTGAAATAAAGTCCAGGGGCAGCAATTTCACAGGATGGGTCAGGCTGGAAGGGACCACAGTGGTCACTGGTGCCACCTCCCTGCTCCAGCAGGGCCATCCCAGAGCACAGGGCACAGGATTGTGTCCAGACAGCTCTGGAATATCCCCAGGGAGGAGACTCCAGCCCCTCTCTGGTCTCTGTTCAGGGCTCAGTCTCTGCCCAGGGCAGAAGTTCTGCCTCCTGTGCAGGAGGAGCTCCCTGGGCTCAGTCCCTGCCTGTTCCTCTGGGGCCATTGCTGGGCCCCCGGAGCAGAGCCTGGCCCTGCCCTGAGCCCTCCCTGCACACAGGGACACCCAGGGATGGGGTTTGGACACAGGGACACCCAGGGATGGGGTTTGGACACAGGGACACCCAGGGATGAGGTTTGGACACAGGGACACGCAGGGATG
>JACAXG010000013.1:755290-909483 GCA_018881555.1 Amblyornis subalaris
GACCCTCTCAGCTGGGCCCCTGCAGGCTGAGCAGTCCCAGCTCCCTCAGCCTTTCCTGGGCACGGAGGTGCTCCAGGCCCTCCATCATCCTCACAGCCGCTGCTGGACCTGCTGCAGGAGCTGTGTGTCTCCCTTCCTGGTCTAGTAGCTACAGCCTGAGAATCTGATTTAGTCCATATTTGTGTTGGGGATGCTGGRGACTGGGAGTGCCATCCCTGGGTGTTCCCTGGGTGATCACAGACCCTGCTGTGCCGGCGCTGGTGGGAGCCRGGTTTTCTCTTAGGCACTTCCAATTCTCAAGCTTTGCTCAGATGACCAGAGAAGCTGCCTGAGAACCCAGAGAAAAATGCTCGTTGTCACTGAGCAGCATACCTTTGGTGGGAAGGTTTCTCTAGAAATACCACTGGGGATTAGAGCAAGGGCGTTTCCATTTGTCTCCAGCCTGAATGATCCTGCTCGACAGCAGTCAGAGCTTCCTTCTGATTCCATGAATTCACACGGAAGATAACCTGTGTGGACTCTTTTTTTGCTCCCCTTCTGCCTCCAAGCTGCGTTGAGTTGGGGAGAGGGAGAAGGGAAGCTTCTGGGACAGACAGGGTGGTTAAACTCTGAACTCCCCTTTGTAACRCCAACCTCCTCTGAAGGGTTCCTGGAGAGAGAAAATGGAGTCTTATTTGTGCACAGTCATCTTTGAATGTCAGATGGACTTAATCCAAGTTATGTTTATCATGACTGAGTTTTTTTCTGCTTCCCGTGTCCTTCTTGAAAATGATGAAGCATTTTATGCAAAGTGAATTGCTGGATTCTCAGCTGTAAATGGTTTCTCTGCTAAGAGCAGGTATTGAATGAATCACAGTCCATAAACTCTTCTGCTCTCTTCAGGGATGGCTCTTCCAGAGGTGGGAGCTGCAGGAATATGAGGAAACAAAGCTGTRTTGGCCCATCCTGTGGGCTGGTGGGAGACTCTTCAGAACCAGCGTTCCAGCTCGTTTCATGTGCACCTAAACGTGTTTCCTGAAGTGGGGTTGAGGTTGTTCATTCTCTTCTTGTTTTGCACCTGCCTTGGTTTCCTGAATTACTAATGCAGCTCTTCTGTCGTGTAATCAAACTTCAAAATAGATGCAGTTATACAAATCTTGTGGGAAGAGCTGTTTGTCTGTCTGTAGCTCCTGTGGGGATCCAAGGAAAGGGGATGGAACCAACCATCTCTGCTCTCTGGRATGCTGTAATATAACTAAAAGGTTCAAGGAGGCAGATAGGAAATGCTAAGAGGAAGAACAAAAGCGTGTAGAGTGACAAATCTCAAGGTTATGTCCTTGTCTCCAGGGAAAACTAATCCTTGTCAAAGTTGAGGATGATGCGTCTCTTTAAAGGCACTTAAATAGAAATTGTTAGTTGGCTGGATTCACTGATACCTGCATGAAGTAATTAGAGAGTCTGGTGTGATTCCGAGGGATGTGGCCCAAAAATGAATTTGTTTAGAATGTCTAAATGATAGACGCTCTCAAAGAAAAGGCAGTGGCTGTTTTCAAACCTGTTATCAGACAGACCTGCCTCAAAGTGGCTCTTATCAAAAACCCAGTGGGTGCTGGCAGAGGCTTGCCTGTCCAAGGCTGCGTTTGGCACCTGCCTTGCTCTCTGTGTATCTTCCACAGTGCAGGAGTTTTTTTGATGTTGTTTTCATCAAAAGCAGTCTGGGRTTGTTGTTCCGAATGAATGTTCCCAGAAATGCACAGTGCAGCAGTTTTTCTGTCCACCTGAAGAAGAAAACCACTATAACAAACAGAGTGCTTTATCTTCTTTTGACAAAAAACATCAAAAACATCTTTTTTTTTTTCCCCTCAAGTTTCTTAAAACTTAATGTGTCTGCATGGGCTGCCTGTGTGTCATTTCTTGAAGGTGGCAAGTGCAGAGTGTAACAGTAGCAGTTCTCTCCTCCACGTTGTAACTGGGTTTACAGGTGAGTGTGTAATGAGTGGACTTTGTAAAGAACAGGCAAGCTCTTTGTTTGGTCAGGAATTGGKGTGTGTGTGTGTGTGGAGCAATAGTGACCTCATGCCTTCTTGGCTTTCTGGGATTTGAGGTTTGCAGCCACCCTCTGATCCCCTTTCCTGTGGTTTGCAAGGAGGACTTGACAAATGGGGAAAACCAGCAGCAATATTTCACTAGAATTTATCTCCAGTTTGCAGCTCCTTGCYGATAAACGGGGAGGGGCATCACCAGCACACGAGCAGAAGAGTAAACAAGGTTTGGGAAGTGCTTTAACTGGCTTGTATTCCCCTGTGCAGTGGCAAGGAAACAGTTCTTGCATGAAATCGTTCCTCAAAGGCCAGCTTAGTGTTCTTTCACTTTACAGAGCAGAGAGCACTGCCTGCAAATGCACTGTTAGCCGTGTGCCAGGTTTGGAGCAAAAAGTGAGTGGTTTTGGAGTGACAACCGTGGTTTCAGAAGGGCTGTGGAAAGACAGACTTATTCCCCCTGCCTTCTGACTTAGGCAGCTGCCTTGGGAGTGAATTAACCTGTTCTGCAGATACATAAATGTTGTGTGAGAAGAGGGATCTCCACAGAAATCTGAGTGGGACAGCCCAAATCAGCCTCCCACGGAAGGGATGTAGAGAGGGGTTGTTATTTCTTTGCTTCTTTGTGCTGTCATTTAAACTTGGAGCCCTTGACTGAGGGCTTTTGTTGATCCAGGAAGCCACCTCAGCCTGGGAAGATGTATTATTCTTTATTTCCTCCCCCTGTGTATGTGTCATAGATGCCTTGCCTTTCTCTTTTTCAACCTGCAGCCCATCTCTTTCTCAGGGAAGTTGTGTTTCTTACCAAGAAGGAAACMAGCAGGGATGGCATTTCTGCTGACCCTAAACCCCTTTCTTCAGAATCTCAGCATGGGMGAGGTTGGAAAGGACCACAGTGGGTCACTGGTCCAACCTCCTGCTCCAGCAGGGTCATCCCAGAGCACAGGGCACAGGATTGTGTCCAGACTGCTCTGGAATAKCCTCAATRAGGAAAAGTGACTCCACACCCTCTCTGGGRCAGTTCAGGCTGTGAGGCTTCACCAGTTGCCTTTTTCTTATCTGGGTTTCCCTCTATGTCTTGGAAACGCTGTGGACATCTCCCACATTCCTGTTTCCTTCTCTCTGAGAGGCATTCTGGCATCTGACAGATGATGATGGAGATGTTGCTGCCTCCTCATAATGAATGGAACTGGGTCTCCAGCACGTTGGAATACAAACACTGGCTCCACACTCCTTCAGATTTCTTACTGCAGTAACAACAGAGTCTACAGTGTTTTCAAAGTTAGCTTTTCCTCTCTATATTCAATAATTCCCCCTTTGTGTAGTTGAGTCACTTCTGCTGTAGAATTGCCAGTGGTTTGGTTAACTTCAGAGTGAAGTTCTGTCTCTCTGGAAGAAGTGTTGTTCCTGCAAGTCACTTCAAGTCAAGTTATTTGTCAGTGAAACAAATGGGTTCAGCAGCACCAGGCTGTCTCTTTTATTCAAAGTGATCTCAAAGCTACTGATGTGTAATAAAATTCAGGTAGYTGTTCACTCTGCACTGGACTCGTTATTCAGAGTGAGTAATGTCACCAGGAATTGGTGACCTCAGCTCCCAGTGTGGTATCTGCTGAAAAATAGATGCCAGTTCTCCAGGCTGGTTCATATGGGAGGTGGAGAATCAAGTGTTGTTTCAACACCCACATTCTTCTGTGTGAATCACAGCCATGGACCCTTTCTGCTGAGCCGAGATGACAGTGGTGTAGTTACACCACCACTGACCTGTTGAAGATGAATGTCAGCCATGAGACTGGTTGGGTTTTCATTTTTTTTTAATCATCTTTGACATCAAAAATGTGATTTGCTGTAATGGATGCTCACGTCCTCTAACTTTCAAACACGCTGCAGAAGTACCTATGATAGAGCCAGTATGCTTCAAAAAGAACACTAATGTTTAAATATTTGGGTCTCCTGGGAGAAAACRTAATCTGCCCAAAGAACAAAATCATTTTTCCCTTGTCTGTGAGCGTTAAAGCGAAATTTCTGAATCATCTGTGGGGTGGAAAGGGACAAAAATTAATCTGTTTGCTGCTGATTTACAGTGCCCAAATTCTGTTCTGTGACCAAGTGCCCCATGAGAACGTGTTACACTTCTGCTTGATTAACTGGAATCCAAAATACAGTCCAAGAGCTCCAAAACAGCATTTCCCTTGCCCCCCAGTTAAATCTGTAAAACCAGACCTGGCAGGAGGGTACATGAAAACATCCCACTGCAGCTCACTCCACAGTTGTTGGTTCAGAGCTCCACAGAGCTGAAGCTTCTGCTGTGCCTTTGCAGGGACTCCACACAGGGCATCAGGAATTTTGGGAGAAATTCAGCCCTGGCTGCCATGGCTGGTGCATCACTCCTTTCTGTGTGCCAGGGAGGGGTGGGCAAATGCTGGAAACTGAAGGAGGAATTAGTGTTCTTCCTTCTCTGATATGAACTCTTCTTACAAACAAATTTAACCGTGATGTGGTTAGTTGTACTTAAAGGTTTTTGGTTTTTTGTTAATTACCTCACGTTCTTTGCTTCTTACTCTTGAAAAACTAAACAGCATCTTACAGAGATGTTACAAAAGCTGTTTTCAGATTCCAGAGATGTCAGAGAGGATTTTTCTGTTCGGAGGTGTGGAAATCTTCAGTGAAATAATGTATTTATTWCTTCATTTCCTGACATATTTCGGGTCCAAACTTGAAACTGTTCAAGTGTACATAAAGCCCTGGCAGGCAGCCCTGCCTGTGGCAGCTCCTGCTGAGGGAGTGAGCTCATCCCCTTCTCGGGGCAGGCAGGTGAAGCATCTGCTCTGGAAAAAACTGCATTGTTTGTTTGGGTCCTCTGCCCTCCCTGTCACTCATCCAGCCCTGTCAGGCACAGCTCAGGTGAGACCCCACCTGCAGAGCTGCCCCAGCCCYGGGGCCCAGCACGGGAAGGATGTGGAGCTRCTGGAGAGAGTCCAGAGGAGGCACCAGGATGATCAGAGGGATGGAGCAGCTCTGCTGGGAGGAAAGGCTGGGAGAGYTGGGATTGTTCAGCCTGGAGARGAGAAGCTTTGRGGTGACCTCATTGTGGCCTTCCAGGGCCTGAAGGAGCTACAGGAAAGATGAAGAGAGACAATTTCCAARGGATGGAGTGCCAGGACAAGGGGGAATGGCTTCCCACTGACAGAGACTAGTTTTAGGTCAGATCTCAGGAAGAAATTGTTCCCTGTGAGGGTGGTGAGGCCCTGGCACAGGTTGCCCAGAGAAACTGTGGCTGCCCCATCCCTGGGAGTGTGCAAGGGGGCTTGGAGCAATCTGGGATAGTGGAAGGTGTCTGTGCCCATGGCAGGGGTGGAATGAGATGCTCTTTGAGGTCCCTTCCAACCCAAGCCGTTGTGTAATTSTATGATACACTTCTGTGAACAAAAAATGTGAACGGCAGCAGCCTGTATGAGTCTAGGTACAGCTCCTGGAATCCTTCTGACGGTTCCTGGCACTTGAAATTGGCCACCCTTTTGTTCAGCTCCTTGAGGTCACCACCTGGAACTTCACCTCAGTTTCCCAGAGGGCTGTTGCACTCCTGTCCATCAAACAGCTGGAGTTCTGCCTCTGACCTGGCTTCATCCCACTATGGTTTGGGAATTCCCTGTTTGAACCYAGCTGGGAGTGACCCCTGTGCTGCTCTTCTCCACGAGGCTGTTTTACCAGTTTGTTGGTATTCCCACCAGGAAGGTGAGAAAGTTTTTTGTCCTGTCCTTTCAWCTCTTGGATTGATGAAAGAAGTATTGTAGCGTTCCCTCATGTTGGTCATGGATGTTGGTTCCTGCAGACCTCTGACATTGCCAAACAGCCTTTTTTTATTTCTTTGTTTGCAACCCTGCTCTGCGTTGAAAGAAAAGACACTATAGATGTGTCAGGAAATTCCTTTGTTATAGTGATGACAGCCTGGTTCTATCTTTAGCCTCATATTCTGGAATTGCAAGGCCCAGCCTTCCCTTTATGAGAAGACGTATGACCTGGAGGAAGAACTTTCCTAGCAGCAACTTTGTTGTTTCCACTCCGAAACGATGTTAATTGATTAGCTCAAAGATACAACTTCGCCTTACAAGCCTTGCCCTTCTGAGGGGAGGAAGCAAGCTGCCAAAAGCTAAATAWAAATAACGTGCAGTGGAAAATGCACATGTGCCTGCTCTGTAAGTGTGAAATGATGCCTCAGTGCTGAAAGCAGAGCGAGCTGCAGCTCAGGGCCGCAGGTTAAGGGAGTTCACTGAGCAGTGACTGCAGGTCAGGCTGTAAATCTGCACCCTGGTTTCTCTTGGTCACGTAGGATATGACTCCAAGACTGTCCCAGTGGATGCTCAGCGTGGCACAGGGTGTCTCTCTGCCTTATGAGCTGGCAGGTCCAGCCCCTGTGAACATCCAGTCCCCCTCCAGCATTAGTAATACCTTCCGCTGCTTGGAGTACAGCAGGGATCTGTGAGGCAGCTTTTGCAACAGAGCACAAGGTTCCTCTCTGTTCCCAGGGTACAAATACTCTGCCAAGTGACCAATGCCTCAGGAACCTGGAGGCTTGTTGGAATTTTTACTGCAGGTGCTTGCAGGAACGTCTGACCTGAGGGCAAGTAAAACCTGTTCCCTTTGCCATGCATCCAGCTCCGTGGCCTCCTCCCTCATACATTACAAATCATCTCTGGTGTCTAATCCTCGTTCTTTTCTCTTCCCAGGACAGTGTAAGTGCTCTCCTGGGATTGCTTTCAACTCTGGGAGGTAGGCAAGAAGCCAGTGGCAAAAGGAGAAAGGTTTTTTTAACCCTTAGGTCTGACAGGAGCTTTCACAAATCTCTGATTTCTTGGGGCTTGCAATAACTCTTGTCAACTTCACAGATTTGTTGGAGAAGTTTGCTTCATTTACTTTTTTTTATAATTATGTAATTAATGAAGCCTTCTTTGGTGTTCTGTTCTCTACCCATTGCTAGGATTTAATCTCTCTGGTATCATTAAATCCTTTGCATTTCATATCTTCTTCTAATTTGGAGTCTAAATAATCAGAGTTAACAAGATGGCCCTGTTTCCTGGCCATGCCATCTCCATCATTCACCTCAAAGTTTGCTGTCATTTGGCCTTCCAACTTACCCTTCTCTGAATGCATAAACCCAGCTGATGTTTTCACTAACCAGGATCAGAAATTGTATAAATTGTGGCCAGTATCAGATGCCTTATGGGAAGTTGCCTGGAACCCTGAGGATTATTGTTCCTTTGCCAATCTGTAAACCCTCCTAACTCAGAACATGTCTTTTCCAAGCAGATGAGTGTTCTGCCAGGAGACTTGCACATAGCCAGTCCTGTTTCTTTTGGGCTGGTAGTCATTTGGATTTACTGGATTTACATCAGTGAGCAAAATCCAGCCAGCAGTGTTTGYCTCTTATTCCAGACTTGTCTTTTTTCATTCCCTGGTTGTTGTGATCATTTCAGCATCCTTGTGCAAGCTTAAGTACACCTTCACTCCTTCCCTGCTGCGTGGGTCAGGTTCTGGATGTCGTCCTTCAAGCTTCTACCTTCATCCATAAAACCTTAACTGAGCACTTTTTGTAGTGTCTTTGCCTAATCCAATCTTACTTAGGCCATGTTAAAGTTGATTYGTGGTGTTGGGTGTTACTTAAGTGATTAAAACAACAATCTGAGAGGAAGGAACCCTGCCTCATGCGACATCAGCTTTCCAGTGAGTTGTTTAAAAAGCTAGACTTTTTTCTTTTAATGCTGTGATGGGTCATCATTTTCATGCTAGTAAATATTTCTGATTGTGAGAACAAACTTCCTTTTATAGTATCCACACGCTGCTGTTTTTAGTGAATCCAGCCTGGAGCTGTTTCCTATTTCTGAGTGTTCGCTCACACTCAGCAGCTCCTGGTGTTCACGTGCTCTGTCTCTGTTTCTCTCTCAGCTTTTTTAGCCTTGTTGATCTATTATTGTGACTTTGGCCAGACGACGCCAGCTTTCAGCATTTAATGGGCTGGGAGAGCAACAGCTTCCTCTGCCTGGGAGACCATGATGTCATCAGCTACTTCGGGTTCTTTCACCATCCGCTGCTGATGCTTTGGTGGATGTGGAAAGAATGCGAACAGCACTTTCCAGATGTTCTCAGGGCAGCTGGAAAACCATAAATGGATTGTTTGGTTCGGGAATATTGCTGGTCTGTTTAGGAGGTGGCCGTGAGTAGGGCTGTGAAAACACTCAGCTCCTGTGCAGCGTTGCTGTCACGTGGATCACAGGGGGTTGTTGGGGTGTGAGGTGATTGCACAGCTTATTCAGGGCTCGAGCTGGGCAGGTGAACTCTCCTTCTACCTGCTTTCCATTCCCTCTCTTCYCTTCCTTCCTTCTGCTTCAGCTCCTGAATGAAGCACAATGGCCTTACCTCGTGCAAGGCAAAGGCTGTTTTGTTCATGCAGTGCCTTAGAGTTATCTCAACAGCTGGAGAATAAAGGAAAGAAAAATGATCTAGTTTTTAAACTCCCAGTAYAATATTTGGTGTAGTAGGAGCTAGTGAATGAGCACGGGGGTGTTCCATCTTGGTGCAGCACAGGATGGGAATTTGGAAGCTGGTGTCTCTCATGCCTCTCCAGGGCTGGAAAAAGCATCAGATCTCACCCACTTGTGGCATATCCAAAAAAGTCTATTTTGGGGGAGAACCAGTCACTTCCTTCTTTAGGGTGGGTGGGTGTTTTTAATGCATTAATTAATTTTTATTGAGTGCTGGAAAAACTGATGTCAGAGCTGCATTGCGGCTGGGCGTGCAGGAGCACAAGGTGGTAGGAAATAATACAGCTAACACGTAAGGGCAGGGAGAGTTTAACCACGGGGAGTTTAAAATAGCAAAGCTGAGCCCTATGGATATTAAAAGCTATGACCGAATCAAAACAAGGGTCTAATATTAAGCTGGATTTTGCTGGGGGAGGAACAAACTTGTCGGGTTAATTTCTGTTGTTGTATCCGATGTCCAAGGGATGTTTTTTTGTCTCAACACCTGGATTTCTGACTCGGGGGTTGTCTATTTTTGGCTTTGCAGGATATAAACTACAAGGGGCAATATAGGTTGTGTTTCACTGGGCTTTTTTTGCCAGGCATCTTTATTCAGGAGTCTGTAGAGCATCCTTTTATTTTTACAGTGGTGTATAAACTTGTCCAGCGTGACCTTTTCCCTGGCTCCTCTCACAGTTCAGATTGCACAGATCCACAACAGGGAGGCGGAGGGAAGTGCTTTGGAAATGGGAGCCAAGACGGAGCACAGTTACATAATTGTACAAAAGAAAAGAGTTTTTTGTTTTGTTTTTCCTTCCCATATCCTCCCGCCTACTGAAAAATTGTTGTTGGAAAGCTGGATGGAAAAAACTTCAGCATCGCTCGTCCCTGTGGGGACGTGAAATGTATTGAAATGTTCCACCTGTTTTATGGCTGTTGCTTTTCCTCTTCCAGGTTTGACATCTACAGGAAGGTGCCAAAAGACCTTACACAGCCAACCTACACAGGGGCCATTAGTAAGTAACTTCTTTTTGATGTCCTTGCATACCCCTGGTCTAAAATTAAAGATTGTTTGGCCTCTCTGTCTGCAGGGAATTTTTTTAAAGGGATGTTGAGCATTGGAAAGGGTGTCCTTTGTTGCTGAGACAGCTTGTTCTGCCCATCAAACAGAGGAATAGTTTGTACGAATTCAGAACCGTAGACTCACTGAATGGTTTGGGTTGGAAGGGACCTTAAAGCTCATGCAGTTGCACCCACCGATAGCGATCCACTCTCACTCCTGTGTATCAATACGCAGACTTTGGCTGATACAAATCTCTTGCCTTGGGCCCATTTTCCTTCCTTCCTGCTCCTGAGGGAGGCTGGAGGCTGAGTAATGCCATTTCACACAATTATGTGCAGCGAGCTGGCTGGGCAGAGGGCTTGGTAAACATCGATCAGGCTGGTCCTGCCAGGCCTGTAATTACCCTCCTAATGCAGCTTTCCTGTTCCATTGAACAGGARCTTCCTTTGATCGTGGAGCCCTGCTCCATTCAGCCCTTCTGGTAGATGGGTCAGTAGTCCTGTATGTCATTGCTGACGTGAGTGATGTCACATCCCCTGGTGACAGCACACAGGGCTGAGTCAGTGCCAGTGAATCAGGACACGAAGGAAAGCCCTCTGTGAGCTGAAGAAACTCCTCGCTGTGAGGATGGTTGGAGAACAGGTTGCCCGGGGTGGTTTGGAGTCTCTGTCCTTGGGGATGCTCAAAACAACCAGACCTGGCCCTGAGCACCCTGCTCTGAGCAGGGGAGTTGGACAGGATGATCTCCGGAGAGGTCCCTGCCAGCCTCAACTATCCTGTGCTCCTGTGAAGATAACACAGTATCCTAAATATTTACTCTCAGAGTCCTTGTCCCCCGAGTTCTCCTGGCCACTGAATTGCTTGTATSCTGACTCCCTTTTAGGTTTGCTGAAGTTGTGAACAAAGGGCTTGACTCAAACTGTTTGGGAATTCAGAGGTGGATGAGATGTAGTGTTTTGAAAGAACACTTTGAACTTAYGAGTGATCCTGCCTTCTCCCCTGTTTTGGAAACTAAGAGTTCCCACACTGTAACTGGGCTCCCTTTGAGAATTTGTCTTGTTATGAATCACCTGCAAAAGAGTATTTTAGAAGCAAAAAAAACCATCAAAGGCCATCCAGTGTTARGCTTTCTGATCTGCAGTAAACAGCTCCAGTGATAAGTCTGTTGTGGGAAGGCTTGAAGGTTGTGACTCTTACTTAAAATTATTAGCTGACTTATTTCTCTCTATTGTTATTTGCAGCTTCTCAGGCTTTGATTTTCTTCTCTAACTGGTTCTCCTTCTTTTTCTCAGAGTGTTTTTAGACAGCCTGATAGAAGCTTTTGAACCACAGAGGCACCCAACAAACTGGTGGCTTGGCCTGTGAGGATCTTGTGAGCAGCTTTCCTAATGGGCTTTTCTGTCTGACCAAGCCTGTGGCTTGTAATTTGAAAGCCACTAATCCTGTGTGTTGTAGGAGGCCATTGCCAGGCCAGTTGGAAGCCTGGGAAGGTTGCATGACTTGGTGATAAATGCTTGAGGGAAGTCAGCTTGTATTAATATTGGGGGCTTGAGCGTAGGGGAAGGTTCTGCCTCTCAAAAAATCCTTTAGGGTTTAGTAATTATGTGAAATTACTACAACTGCAACTGTATTTTGGCTTTCTTTAAGTCCTGCAAGTTTTACAGAGCAGATATAAAAKAGTCCATAATATCCAACTATTTATTTAGGCCTTTTCCATATGATTTCTGCTGAAACTTTAGTTCAGTATCACTTCTGGTGCTGAAGGCTCTCTGTAGTAGGAATGGATTTACATTTACAGGATTTCTACAGTGGCTTTTGGATTGTAAAAAAGTCTTTTTTCAAAAAGGTGGCGGTTTATTGGGGAAGAAGGCACAGATCAGATTACAGAAGAAAAGAGATGGGAAGTAGCAGCTCTGCTCCTGACACCAGGGCTGAAGGGGCCAGGGCTGAAAGGGCCAGTGCTTTTAGGGAAGAAGCAGCTAAAGGAGAGCAAGAGTTCAGGAATTCTGGTGGAGAAGAGCAAGTTCAGAAGACAACTGGAGGGTTATTGAGGCTTTATTAGGTATGGAATTGTAATTTCCAAAGTTGCAGTGAATGCTACGTACAAGATACTTCAGATCTGTRTGGCAACCATTCAGCTACAAACAATTTTTTTTTAGGAATGAGGGAACCGAGAACAGTCCTTGGAACAGTTTACTTGGAGTGAGGTTTGTCTAGAACAACATTCCCACTGCTGTGGACTTCTCCGAGAAGTGTGTAAAAGTTACTCATTCCTTTTCCTCAATAAAGGTCCCTTCTTCAGGCAGCATCCCAGTGCCCTCAGCTGCCCGTGCTGTTGTCCCTCTTCCACCRGTCTTTGCAGGTCTTCCCACCCCTGTAGCGTGTCCGTGGTGCCACTCTGACAGAYGTGGGGACAACCTGGCCATGTTTGGGTACAGAGGCAGCAGCAGCAGCAGGTCCTGGCTGGGTGACAGTTGGCATCTGGCTGGACAGGAGCAGTGGGACTCTGGAGAGGGCCCTGCAGCCCAGGCAGCTGCTGTCACGATCCTGCTATTCAACAATCGTTGTGGATGCATAGTTTGCATGCACATGTTGTATGCACGCATGGAAACGTTATCCAGAAATACTCTGTGCTGTTTGGGGGCTGGAGTTTTAAATACACATCAGGAAATATCAAAGTTATGATTCACGCGGCGCCTGTAACGGGACCCGTTCCTTGCGCTTCATAACAGTTTGCTCCATTGAAGAGTAAATACTATTAATTTTATGCCTTAATATAGACATGGCTCCACGTTCTCAGTGTGTGTGGTGTGTTAAACACTTCGCCTTTCTCTCATTTCTTGTGGGGAGGGGAGGAGGAGCCAGGAATGTACGTAGACAGGGTATGCATCAGAAGGAATATGTACGAAAAGGTTAGTGCAGGAATAAAAACCTTGGCAGAGTTTCCCATCCTTTTGGGATTGCAGATTAGCCAACAGCAGTGTGTCTACACCAGCGACCTTTGATAAATTGATGGTGTTATCATGTTAGAGCTGTAAGGAGCCTGTCTCAGGTGGGTGTTGGGGCTCTGTGGGAACGTCGCCGTGCTCTTGCAGTTAAGCGAAGCTTTATGCATGAATTGTTTGATTCTGTCTGATCCCAGCCTTTAATCTGCTTTTCCGAATATCATACACTTGTCAAATGTGGGTGGCAGAACTGCACATTTGCATGGAAGCAAGCAAAAGCCTTCRCTGTGAAATAAGCAGCTGGAGCACCCCGTGCATAAATTCCCRGGCTGGGAACGTCGTCTGTGCCTGCAGCTCCACGCTGAGAGAGGAGCTCCTGTTCTGCATCTGAGGAAATACTGCCTCTGGAGACAGTTTAAGGCTTCCACACGAGTCTCATGCCAGAGACTGCCCCTGCCCTGAAAACGTGTGTGTATAGAAGAGTTTAACATGGTCAGTGCAAGTGTCCAGTGTCCTCTTGCCTGGAGCGTCTGGCAGCAGATGCCAGAGAAAGAGCACAAGTTCAGATTAAACACTTCACCAGGCTTTGCTCAGTTGGTCTCTGAACTTCCTGAGCTAGAGTTGGTTCCTTTGTGTTTAGTAGCCCTCAATRGATTTCTTCTTCAGGGCATGTCTGATTCCTTTTTGTAATCTGACAGATTTTATTTCTGAAGCATCCTCAGCATCCATAGTCAAGAACCTTCAGAATTTAGTTAAACATTGTGTAAAGGAAAACCTTGTCTTGTTTTTAACCTCCCCTTTCCCTGTTGTTCCCATAGTGGAAGAGACAGTGAGTGGTTGTTCCCCATTTATCTCCCTCAGGCTGCTCATGATTTTATATCCCCCTSTCATGTCCACCCTCAGTAATCTCTTCTACAGCTTGAAAACTGTAGTTTGAAGACTGGAAAAGGCATTGAGGAGCTTTGAAAGTCAGTCCCTGCCAGGCACTTCAGGGCATTCTTGCAGGATTTTTTAGATATAGGTTAGTGGAATTTTCCTGTGCTGTATTTGGTAAATGCTGTCACGAGCCTTCACTGCAAGAGCTGAACTGAAGATGGACTTGAGGGAACAAATACTGGAAAAGAAGATATTTTGGTGATTTAAGTGGCAGAGGAGAAATTTTAAAAACTGGAAGAGAGATGAAGCTCTGGGAGAGAATTTAGTTGAGAGAGTAGTACCAGGCTTTCCTAGAAGTGCTTGAGAGCAGAGAGGTCTGGCTGATGCTGTGAAAAGCCTTTATGGGATGATAACAAGCAGCAAGGAATATGGGAAGCAATTAAAGAAAAAAGGGTTGTCTGTGTCAAACACTCTCCCCTGCAACTGGCAGAGCTCAGAGATCTCGTGTCTCCATCAGTGATCAACAGTACAAACACTGCATCTCCTCRTCTCCTGCCTCGCTTACTTTTTCTGGGTTCTTACATAGGTGTGGATGTTCTCACAAGAATTTGCTGCTGTGCYTTAAGCAGACCTTTCTCCTCCCCCAGCCCCGTGGTGTCCTGTGCCAKGGGCTCAGCTGGGTCACAGCCCTGAGGATCTTCCCTGTCCTGACCATCAGGAGGTTTCAGTGACCTGAAGCAACAGTGCTTCATCTGAGGGAACAACAGTGACCATCTGAGGTTTCTCTTTAGGAATTAATATCCCCTCTTGCTTCCTGTTTTCCTACCACTCTTCAATKTTTTTTTCCTCTCCATCCTAGCAAGTGGATTTTTTGGCATCTCTGTTAGTCCTTTGCACTTTAGGGAGAGTCAGTAAATGATTCCACACTTGAAATTATTCTGATGAGGAAAAGGAAGCAACGCATTTCTCTTTCTTCAGAAGTGCCTAATSTGAAGAATGAGGCACAAGGCTTTAGGTCACTCAGGGGTCTGTCTCAGTGCTTGCCCTCAGTACCTTCTGTTTCCTTCCCATGCCTCTGACATTCTCTGCCAGGGGAGTTTGGACTGGAGCACTTGAGGGATGAAATTKTTCCCAGCCTGTTGTTGCTTGAGATTCCCGAAGGAATGGGCAGTCGGGCTGGACAGGTCATGTGGAATAAAGTTGAGGAACAGGACTTTTTTTAAAATATATTTCTCAATCCTAATTAGTGGCTCTGGTAAAAGTGGTCATTTCACAGAGGGCTGTGCTGGGATAGAGGGGTTGTGCTGGGATTGTGCTCCGGCCCTGGAAGAGCCTGTCAGTTCCTGCTTTAGTCTTTTCTAAGTGATTCATGGTGAACTTGGGTATTGTATTAAATACAGAGACACACTGCAGCCCTGTCTCCTTGAGCTGGCACATCCTTTGTCTGGTCCAATCATCCCTGATCCGTAGGATTTACAGCTGTGCTTCCTTCCAGCCCCTCCGGTGTGGGTGACTCTGTCACTGCTGCGTGAACGTCCCCGGCCAATGGTTTGAATAATTTCCTGGTGAAGAGTAAACAGTGACATTCCAGCTACTTTGGGTTCCCTCCTTGTCACTCCAGGTTGGAGTTCTTAGGAAAGACGTGGGACTTGTTGTCTGGGTACTTCACAATTCCTTCACTGGGAATTTTCCGTCTTTAATGAGTCAATATATCAGGAAATGGAGAAATTAAAAAAGTCAGGCATTGTCTGCACTAGTCCAGTATTGCCATGTCTCTGCTGTCCCAGCTCTAACGTGGTTGATGTCTCCTCATCCCCAAAACACTGTGTTAGGGGACTGTGTGCTTTCAAAGCAAGGAGGTGCTGGTTCTGTTTCCTTTTTGGAGGTTTTAATAGTAATAAAATTTGGAGCAAAGGCTCCCAAGAAGTCWTGTTGTCAAGCAGCCCTGTCAGGAAGAGGGAGAGCTGGCAGACCAGCATTGTGTGCTGGAGATGGGGRATGCAGGAGCCATGGAGAAATGGAAATCAGGATAGAAAAAGGGGCCCAAAAACGAAGATACCCCTCAGGATGTTTGGATATTGGCATGGCATTGAAGTCACTGCTCTGGTGGGCTCCTCTGGCTCATGGACTCTAAAGAATCTTAATTCTCAAGTGTGTCTGGGTGTCATATCCATGGGGGGAATGATAGGCCTGTGTGAAAACAGTTTTTGTCTTTGTTACACACACAAAACTAACCTTTTCCTCTCCTTACCTCTGTTCCAGTCTCTGTCTGCTGCTGCCTGTTCATATTGTTTCTCTTCCTGTCTGAGCTCACTGGATTCATAGCCACTGAAATGTAAGTAGAAGTCATGTTTTCCCTTGTTTGTGTGGATGTGAATCTTTACAGCTTTACTGTTATCTGAGAGAAATAYTCCTGTAAATTCTCTACGTCACTTAGTTGTCTAATGGCGTTGGGATTCCTTTTGGTTGAGTCCAAATTCTCAGACATCCACTCAGCTTTTTAATTTGCTAAAATGAATAGGTAAACTTGGTTCTGAACTATTTCTGATAGAGGAAGCTGTTCCAGGCCTGCTTGATCCTTTTTTAGCTGCATGCTGGACTGCATAATGAGCTGCATGGAGAAATGAATTGCATAAAATGAGAATTATTAGTTTAATATCAATGATTCTTTTTTTTTAATAATGGCAGAGGTGAATCTCTGATTCATGCAGATAGCTTTATTCGTGTATGAATTTTTTCTTTTTTCTGTTGAGCCTTACTTGGAAACCTTGTTCACAGGTTTTGTGCCTGAGGACAAGTTGTCCCAGGTGGTGACAGCTTTGAGCAARAGGGAAACAATTTCTACTTTTAAAAATTGCTCACTGAACAAGTAAAAAATACTTGTTAACACTGAGTTAATCAGATTTTTATTTTTTTCCCCTCTTCTCGTGTTCTTCCTTCCTCAAAGCAAACTTTTAGTAACTAATAACACATCTACCTTTGTTTTGGGCTCTAGGAAACATTCTCCATCACCCTGCTGATGTGGCAGTGAGCTCACTGACCGTGAGGCACGGTTCCTGGATAGTTGGGAAGGGTGGAACTTCTGTCAGACTCACATGATGGTCCAGATAGCAACAGATGTCAGTGCTGAGCAAAGAGGCTCTGAAACCTTGGGCTCCTGTGTGATTAGATTGAGCACTGTGATAACCGAGAGGCTCTTTCATTGTTTTTGTGCAGCCCTGTCCTGGGTCAAGAATACAATTTCAGGAATAATTTTAACATTGACTAATGTTTGACTTAAGGCAAAGGTGTAATCAAGCTCTAGATCATGGTTTGTGCCTGTTGCACGCTTACTTCAGAGATGCTATCTCAGATTTCTTGCTTGCTCACTGTTTTCTTTGAATTCAGTTCCGGGTGTGTGCTCGTGAAATCCGGGGTCACCTTATCAGCCACTTCACAGAGCTGAGTTTCCTCGGGTTTCTTGTTCTAAAAAACAGAGAAAAGCTTCTGTAGACAGATTGCTTCAATTAAAGCAGGGCTTTTTCTTGCTCTCCTCTTAGATTTCGTTCTGTCACCTGATTTTCTTTTAGTTGASGCTTTACAGGAGGAATTAGTAATATTTACCTGCTTTTGATCCAGTTATTTGGGTGCACATGCCTTTCTGTAGTGGCAGTTTCCTGCCTAGGAATTCCTTTTTGAATGGCAGAATTGCGTAATTCTCTGATGCCTCTCCTTGCTTTTTCCTTAACGAGATGATGCATTTTCCACAGAAATATTGGAAGTGCTGTAAGCGTGCTCAGCTGACCAGTTCCTCATTGAAACCTCAGAGAGGTGGCAGCTGCCTTTCCCRGCAGGAGCTGCGTGGGGAGGAGGTGTTTGCAGGCAATAAAGCAGTAAAATTTCAGAGAGGGTGTCATGGAAGAGTCTGGGACAAATGACTACAGGAACCTGATTCGTCATGGACTGTCCAGCACAAAAGCTCACACAATAGAGTAGGAAAACCTCCTTCTGATGAGTTACAAGTCATCAGAGTCTTGCTGGGAACATTCACCCCCAGCAGTTGTGAAAAGGCTCTCCCAGAGCAGCGGAAATACTGCAGAAAGTCTCTTCAAGTGCTTCCCGGTTCAGTGACTTCGAAAGCAGGAGTAAACTTTTCTTTTTCCGTTTATTACTCGTTGGTTTCTCTTCTGAGAAACCCAGTACAAGTTGTTGTGAGCCTCTTGTGGTTCCCTTTCAGTCAGGTGTTACTGGCAGTGCATTGTGAGGCAGCAGAGTCTCATTGTTGGGAATGAGGAGTGGGAGCTCTGCATGGTCTGGCA
Source organism: Amblyornis subalaris (assembly GCA_018881555.1). Classification (NCBI taxonomy): domain Eukaryota; kingdom Metazoa; phylum Chordata; class Aves; order Passeriformes; family Ptilonorhynchidae; genus Amblyornis; species Amblyornis subalaris. Next base: position 773,006 of record JACAXG010000013.1, read on the forward strand.
CATGTGAGAACTCTGGGCCACYGTTTAAACTGGGTGGTAGCAAATGACAGGGGAGATATTATCTCACAAAGGTTTTTGAGCCTTGTTTGCCTGTGATTCAAATACCTGCACAGATAGGGAAGATTCCTTATGTGCAAACTCTTCAATTCTCTTCAACTTTAATTGCAAGCTTCAAGGTTTATTTTGTATTAAGTCTCCTACAACAGATATCTCACCCAGATTGAAGTTTCCCAGTGCCAGCCAGAATCTGAATGATTAACGAGAGTGTGCAGTTACACAGGATGAACTTCCCTGCTTTGCCAGTGCCAGCTGTGCTGTGACACTGCATCACTCTTTCTCCTCTTGTGTCATATTTCCCTTGGAGCACTTGACAGAGCCAGCTTGGGTGGGGAGAGCTGCACATTTTTGATGGCAAGGTGAAATGAGAGCACTTGGCCTGGTGTTTGATGTCAGGTTCCCTGCTGAGGACTCCTGCWTCCCTCAGAGCCCTGTTACACCGAGGAATTGTGTGTGGAGTGTGCTTGGACAGCTCCTTCAGGGCCACCTCAGCAGTGCTGCCCATGGGATTCACTGTCTGTCTCTCCCCAGCGAGAGGTTCCTTTGGGATCTTCACTCAAAGCAAGAGGCTGGTGTGGTTTGTTGAGCTCGTGCTGCAACATGAGCAGAGGTCTGCTCTGCACCACACTGACCCCAAATACTCACTGGCTTCTGCCCACTGCTGGACTTTCTTCTGCATTCACATGAATGTGGCAACCTCAGCTCCTGGTATTACTAGAAATCTCAGTTTGGTCACTCTTGCCCAACTTCAAAGCTGTTTTTCCTTGACCAGCCCATTGTAGCATTGACAGTCTGGGCTGCTGAAGGCTTGTCTGGGTGGCAGAAAGCCAAGAAATGACACCCTCATCTCGAGGATCACAGTCATGACACTAAACCCAAACATTACCTGTGTGGGGAGGGCAGCAGCTGTGTCATAACTCGTGTGGGCATTTCTAATGAGCACTGAGCTTGTGTTTGGGCACAGGAGCTGACTCCAGTTAGGAAGTTGAGCTAAGGCAGTGCAGGAAGCTCGTGGAAGAGGCAACACACTGCAAAGGCACGTCCTATTCTGCTGCTGACTGGTTTCCTGGGGAGACGAGCCCYGAGTAGGGTAGAAAACTCCCCAGTTGCTCATCTTCCAGATTTATTGTGTGACCCTAACAGGCCTCTGAGCAACCCTGAAGGAAATCAAAGCTTGGTACTTAGGTGGGGCTGCATCCTTCCCAGGAAAAGCACAGTGAAGGGCTGGTGAGGGATGAGGTTTTTTCTTTTCTCGGTCACAGCCCATTGTTGCTGTTAAGGGGAGTGTGAGTTTAGCTCTRGAAATCAAGGATCTTCTTGAGTTTTGAGGTTTTTTCTGTCCAAACTGAGAGTGACCGAAGACTTAGTCCAAACTTCAGGCGCTGGAAGGGGCTGCCCAGGGAGGTGGTGGAGTCCCCATCCTGGGAGGTGTCCAAGGGTGGACTGGATGTGGCACTCAGTGCTCTGGGCTGGGGACAAGGTGGGGATCGATGGCCTTGGAGTTCTTTTCCAGCCTTAATGATTCTATACCACGAACCTGGATGAATCTCCTCAATTCTGTAAAGCACAGCTAAAGGAAAGGAGGTCTCTGCTTCACAGCTGAACCTCTGCAAAATGAACAACATCAAACACTCTTGTCCCACTGAGCCAATGACTCGAGTGGCTGAMGAAATGAAGCTAAAGAGTTAAATGTTTCTGGTATTTCCTGGGCAAGATCAGCAGCAGGTTGAGTTGAGAGTAGTCTGAGGGCTAGAAATGGCTTGTCCTGCCTGTAGCAGCCTCCTCATGCCTCTGCTGCTGTGTTGCATATCAAAAGCATAGAAATCACCCATCTCTTCTCTAATTAACTCAGATCAGCGCTAGACGTTAATAGCTGGCAAGATGATAATCTCGCAGTTTTATCACCGTAATTAGGTCATGAATTATGTCCTGTAAGATCAATAATAGTTTTCCAAGTATTCCATCATTAAGGATTAAAGATGTAATTAACTAATCCAGTCTGCCTCGCATTGGCAGCCAGGGGAAGGGGTAGGAGGGTATGAATGTGGTGGTTGTGGTATGGATGTTGCTGCTCAACACTAATTCATCTGCCACAGCACACTGTAGAAAGCAACAGGCTGTTCCTGCCAGTGTTTTCTTTTTCTTTCCTTTTTTTTTAATGTAGTAACAGACAAAAAACTATCTGAAGTGATAGGTTTGCTAATTGGAAAGCTGTGCCCCCCTGCAAGGCAATTAATTACTTGAGCAGAATATCTGCAGTAAAATTACTGCCTTTGAATAAAGCATAAATCATGAATCATAGAATCACAGAATATCCTGAGCTGGAAGGGACCCGCTAGGATGATCAAAGCCCAGTTCCTGGCCTTACACAGGACAGCCCCAAGAAGGCTCTCAGGAGTGTGGGAGGAAGCAAAACTCGAGGCGTTTCAGAGGCCAGCGTTCCTTGTCCACACTGGATTCATTTGCATGCCCAAGACTGATCCTGCAGAGCAGCAGAGTTGTCACCATACCTGTCTTCAGAGGCTTTTTGTCTCATAGCTCTCCAAAGCGTGTGGGATGTGTGTTGTGGCTCTCAGCCCATGAACATTTTAACAACCAGCAGAGTGTGATCCTGCTGCAACAGGGATTTCTTCTGCTGCAAACCATAACCTGRGAGCACAGATGCCACAATTCATGTGTCCTGACACTGAGCTGGAGATGCAACCCCRACCCTACTGGCTCATCCAGTTGAGGGCAGATGAAATGCTGGRGCAGACCAGCCCAGCATGGGCAGCACAGCCTCGCAGGCAGAGGGGAATGGGAGTTGTAATCCTGCTCCTGCCACGCACTGACCTTGAGACAGACACTTTTCTGCAGAAGGATGTAATCCTTCGCAGCCCTGAGAGGGGTGGGCAGGTAAGAAGCTTAATTAATGTTTGCGCAGTAACTTGGAGATTACCTAAGAGGAGGTGTTCTACATCTGCGCGGGGTTGTCGTGCCCTGTGTGGGCTTGCAGGAAGCGGAAGGTCGTGTCATGATGTCACTCGCAATTCCTGACTCAAATCTACGTTGACGTCTTTCGAGCCCTTCTCCTTCTTCCTGTGTCTCCTGGAGAGCTGTAATCCCTGCCTTTGTAGGGCAGCGTGTTTTCTGTGCCTCACAGCTGAGCTGGGGCAAGGACCTTCACGAGTGAAGAGCTGATTGAGATTCAGGAGAGCACAGCTGGCAGAGCAACAGAACGTGCAGTTTGTGGCACAGTAGAGAATTTGCTTGTTGTTTCTTCACACAGACTGAGGAGAAGTCACCCGGAAAGGTGCAGGAACCTCAGTTTTGGATGGTTTTTTCTGGAAGGTGGTTGATTAGAGCTGAAATGGCAAGTGGAGCCAAGAGAGCTCACCTGAGAAAGTCTTTTGAGAAGCTTTGGGCTTCCTCAAGAAAGAGTAATTGTTTTCCCTCTTAGGCTTGGGGTCCTGGAGATCAGAGGGAGTTGGAGGACAAGGGCAAATGCAGCTTGCTGGAGTAAGTGGTTGCATTTTCTCTGTGGCTGATGACTGGGGAGGAGGCTGCCTGGTTGTTCGCCGTGAAAGGGGGAAAAAAAGGCTAAAACTTGAAGCAGAGACTGAGGACAAGGAGGGCAGAGGACAAGGCAGATGTGTTCAGAGAGCACCCACGCAGTGTGTGAAGCTCTGGAAGGTGGATGCACCGTCCACCCTCGGATCCAAAGGGCTGCAGGCTCTTCAGCTGTTCAAGCATCTAAAGTTAGTGGCCAGGGCTGCTGGGTGGAAATGGGTTACTGGGGAAGTTTTGTTTCTGGGGAAACAAATCTGTTGTGCCATAAATCTGAGACCTAAGGCAGGGGGAATGGGTCTGACTTTCTTTGGATAAAACCTTAGAGCCGTGCCGTGCCCCCTGGCTGCTGTGGCCTCTTTCCTTCKCTCTCACGTGCCATTGGCGTGATCTGGCCAAAAGGTCCCTCCAACTTTTTCCGTGTACTGCTGGAAGTTTGTAAGCAAACGGGATAAAGCAGCCCAGCAGCACCACTCAGGAATGTGAAGTGTTTCCAAGTGGCTCTTTCTAGAAATGAAGCAGATTCCTTCTGTGTGGATCACGGAGAAGCTTCCCTCCTTTTCCTTGGGTCGGTGGTGGGAGGCTCCGTGGGGATGACAGGTCCAGCTCTTACCTGTGTGTTGCCCTCCTGGTACTTCCAGAGCTCTGCACCCTCACCCCTGCTTTATTGTGCTGCTTTTGTTCAAATATTCATTAGCAGCAGCCAGTAAAACACCAACTCCTGCATGTCTGAGGTGTTTGGAGAAGGTACACCCCACCTGTGGAGTCACACTGTGACCCTGTGCACTGCCTCTCTAAACAGCCATAGGAGCAGCAGCATTTGCAGTGTCCTTCTGCCTGGCCTCAGTTTTTATTTCCCTTGTGACCATCCCAGATTTACTGTTAAAGCACCTGGGACACTTTATGTTCCAGGAGGGACAGCTGTAAATTAGAGCCAACTTCATTTCTTCCACCCGAGATGTTATTCCTTCAGGGAGAGTAGCTAGAAGGGGTAAATGGTTCTTGTCCTGACATCCCAGGGTAGTCTGATTAACTAGTAGGAAGACTGTGTGCAATTTGGCTCCTTGGCCCTGGGGAGGAGGATAGCAAAGGAGGTGTGAGTGCCAGCCCTCTGCCAGCTCCATCCAGACCTGGGTGCCAGTGGTTCACTGGAAGGAATAGCCTTGACCCTGGAAGTTTGCTTTACCTGTGAGGTTTCCAGAATTCCAATATTCCAAATATTTGCGGAGTGGAATGTCCAGTTTATTGAAAACGACATTTCTTCTGAGGTTTGCCCCAACAAGTGCAGCCTGTGGTGTGTTGTTGTGCTCTTGGTTCCCTGTAGGGAGAGGGAACATCAGTGACACACAAAGGATGCGCTTAGGAGCCCCTGATAAGAAATGTGGCTGGGTTTGTCAGTTTGGGCCCTCAGCARGAGCTGGTGCTGCCATGAGGAGGCAGTGGCTGGAGCTGGGAGGGAGAAGCAGGATCCGGGTGCTCCGTGAAAGGTGACGCTGCGGGGTGAAGGGAGGGGAAGGAAAGGAAGGATCCACTGTCACGAGCTGTCAGATGTCTGTGGAGTGATAGATGGGGTTATGGAATTTGAAACATGAGCAGGAGAGGGGCAGGGGGCTACTAGGCAAAGAGGAGGAGGAGGAGGAAGTGGCCGTGAGYCTTGCCCAAGGGACAGGTTGGGGAYCATTGGTCCAGTGACCGGACTGCGGGACAGGAAGCCAGTTTCCTTTATCTGCGGCTAATGGGCTGCGTGACCTGGACAAACTGGCCTACTTCTCCRTGCCTCAGTGATCCAGTGTGCAGCCAAGTGACCTCACCACTTGCCTTCCCATGTCAGAGCTTCCACGGGCTCCCCGTGCGCAGTTTATCCTCCGGTTTCCACCGGCAGCCGCCTCTCATCGCTTCTCACTGGAGGGCTCACGCGCCTTTGCACGATTTCTGACRGGTTTGGGGTTAGAAATCGCCAAATAGGAGCACTGACCTTGCTRGGGCTTTTCTCCAGAGAGCTGGGATGTGCAGCTGAGCTGCTGGACTGACTGTCCCCTGCCAKCCCTGCTGCCAGCGCTGCTTTTCCCAGTAATGCCAGGCTGCCGGCGGCACTGGCTGGCCATGGCCCGCGTCTCGGACAGCACAGCGCTGGGGACAAGCCAGGCGTTGTGAAACGGGTTGGCTGGCAACTGGGATACGGATGGGAGGACTGGGGAGCACTGGAAGGTGCGTTGCTGTAGGGGGTTAATGCCTGTCCTGGCTGGAGCTGCTCCTCCCAGCCGTATTTGGACATATGACTTAATCYCGATCTGCCCGATCTGTCAGTAATGAACACGTAGAGGAGAGGATGCATTCCACCCGGGAGGGGAGGGCTCAGCCAAAAAGCTGCTAACTAGGTCACTGATGAGCAATCTTTCCCCTCCCTCTGTGTCATTTTTATTAATCACTTGAAAAATAGGTTGAGTAATGATTGCAAGCAACTTGTCAAGCCAATTAAAAACAGAGAAAGGTAGGGCTGTGAAGCTGAAGACAAATGCTGTGCTGGTTTTAAATGAGTGTCTGTAAACCCCACTGACCTGTGAGTAATTGCCTCCAAAAAAACTGGCAGCGTGTGTGTTTCTCAGTGTGAAGGTTTGTTTCTTCTGAATCCGCAGGGCAAACAGTTCCTTGTGCTCCGGAGAGGGATCACCAGAGCAAAATCGCTCCGGATCTGTCTTGCAGCCGCCTTAGTCTGWTTTGACCATTAGCATATGGACTCTCCAGAGGGGCTTGTCAAAGGGTTTCATGCACTTTGAGAGTGAAATAGAAATGCTACTGAGCACTTACTGGTTTATTTTATGTAGTTTACCTGCTTGTAAGTTCCCATAGCTTTATAATCTGTCTGACTGGAAGATAAATCGTCAAATCTTATTTGTTGAACAGTGTTGGACTTGGAGGGAGAAGAGCTTCTAGGTAATCTCCCCATCACCTCAGTTCAGTGGGGTGAGTTTCCCCAGAGTGGATTCTCTGGGACCACTCAGCTCGTTCAGCATTGGGGTTTTATTGGTTTATTTTTTGCGTGTCGGGCGGATTGTATGTGCCAGCAATAAATATTTATACTCTTGTGTTCCTTTGACTCTCTCTGTATTCTCTCTCCTGTGGAATGCGTGCCAGCGCTGTGGGTGCCGTGAGACAGCGTTACTCTTTGGGAGGCTGGTGTAGAGTGTGTTAGATCCTGCTGYCCAGGATGTTTCTTCCCATCTGTTCCTGGCTCAAATCCTCTTCTCCTCAACTTTAGTCACTGCTTTTGGTTGCCATTCATAGATTGAAATGTGATATGAAGGAGAAAGATACACATATGTCCTGCTGCCTCCTTTCTCTTGCTGCTGCTCTCTCAGCTGGGTGGCAATAACAAAAGGCAATTAGTGACACAAATAAGCTTTCCTGGGGGGTAGTTGAGAGCAGCCTTTCTCTGGAACTATTTATGGAACAAATGGAAAAGCACATGCWTCCCTCCTTTCCTGAAAGAAGTAGCAGCTCAGGGGAGCAGAGGGATAGCTCAATGAGCTGCCACCTCTTCAGCGTGGGCGTCTTGGTCTCCATTCTGGAGAGCTTTCCCTGCTCTCAGTAACTCTGTTGTAGCCATCTCACAGTGAACCCCTGGCTTCCCACTCCCCTCTTCTCCTTCCCCRTGGAAGTTGTAGGTTTTTCCCCGTGGGAAGCAGCCCTGGGCCTGAACCCACCTGTGTTTTCTGCCCTGCAGAGTTAACGAGCTCTACGTGGATGACCCAGACAAAGACAGTGGAGGTAAAATAGAAGTGAACCTGAACATCAGTTTGCCAAACCTGCACTGTGAATGTGAGTACCCCTTCTCACTTAGCAGCTTCTCGTTGTGTTTTAAGTAATACTTGAAGTGGGCCCAGGCTGGTACAGTGGCCCTTCTTCTGTAACAGGGTGGGTGGAAATCGAGTAGCTGCAGCCTCTGCCAATATCCCATTGCTTTCTGTTCCAGGCCAGGACACCTGTTTTCTTGGACCATGTGCTCTCCCTGCAGCCTGTGTTAGTGGCTGATCTCCCTCACTGGCTTCTTTCTAAATCTCATTTCCTTTTTTTTTATAGCAACCTTTTTGTGTCTGGGAGCAAGAAACCTCCCAGGTTCCATTGGGAACTCTGAATGCACCAGCTGGTTGTTGGCTTTTCCCAAATCACCTGCCTCGTCCCCCTGAAGTTTTTCTGTTTGCGTAATTGGGGTTGCAGTCAGCTGGCAGGACATGGGAGGTATATGTGTGTCAAATAGTGTGAAAAGTTGGGTTACAAAGTTCTTTCAGGTGTAACAATATTTGACAAAGGACATTATCAGCTCAGTTTAGTCAAATGTGAGGAAAAAAGATGTGGATTTTTTCCAAGTAAAAGCAGTGCCTGCTTTTCCTATGCAACCTTCCCGTTAATTTATTTTGTTTTGATATTTTTTTTTTTTTTGTCTTCTCCCTTCCCACCCCTGCAGTGGTTGGACTGGACATCCAGGATGAAATGGGAAGGCACGAAGTGGGTCACATTGACAACTCGATGAAGATCCCTCTCAATAACGGGGATGGCTGCAGGTTTGAGGGCCACTTCAGCATCAACAAGGTGAGTGGCAGTGACAGTGGGTGGGGGTGAGGTGGCTGGGGAAATGCTGGCAAGATCCATTTGTAAAATGCTGTTGAAAATCTGTGTATGAGTGTCTCCCCTGCACTGTGTCTGTTCATGTCCCTGATCAGAGGGGAGGTTAAGTCGCTGTGGGGAGAGGAGGCTGCGTGGCCAGACSCACAGACAGTGTGTTAGATCAGGGCTTTTCTTCACTCTCCAAAGCAGATATTGGACACAGAATTGCTGAACAGAGAGAGCAGCTCTGTGGAGTGGCCAGTGCTGCCTTTCAGTGCAGCAGCCCAGTGTTTAGGGGATGTGTGAAAACCCTCCAGATGCCAAAGGGCTTCTGTGTTTACTCGTCACGACTTCTGCACCTCCAAAATGTGACTCACTGTGGAGAGGTCTTTGGCAATGGCTGTATCCCAGCTCTCCTTTGTTCTGAGAGCTGCAGAATGACAGGAATGTTCCCTACTGGAGGGTGCCAGCAGCAGAAGCGGCTCCGTGCTGGGATGTTTGGAACACAGCACGAGGCCTCCACGCATGCCTTGTCGGGATGCTCCTCTGCTTCTGGCTCAAGGAATGAAAATCCAGGCCTGGGGGAGGCTCCTCTCTGGGATGGGTGTGTGCAGGATTGAATAATCTTGCTATGTAATGCTGGAGATGACTGGCTGGGGTGGGGGAGGCACTGGTGGGACCCACTGATGTCCTAAGAAGGGCACACCCTTTATTCACTCCTCTTCGTGTACCACAGGCTACAGAATCCTGCTTCCTTCTTTTCCTCCCAGGTCATGTTAAAGCACATCTAAAAATAACAGGCAGAACCTCTTGCTGATTCTGTGGCATGGAAAGGATTAGGGATTTAAAAAGAGGACTTCTCTTTCCTCACCTCTCAGCCACCCACATCCCTGACAGCTGATAGTCCACAAAACTGGGAAAGGGCTTCTGGAAAGGTAGCTCTTGTACAGACAATTCCCAAAGCACAGAGCTGAGATGCTTAGGGGGTTGTCTGCTAGATGTGGTGTGTCCTGCTCACCAAAGCAGCTCAAAAGTGGGGTGCAGAGTGTGTCAGTGAGGAGCTTCCTCCACTGCTTCATTTGTGTCTCATATGGTGGCTGGGACACCTGTCACAGGGAAAGGAGCTGACCCAGGACTTCTGCCTCTGGAAACCTGAACCTCTTGTGTGKGACCTGGAAGTCTGCAGTCCCTTGGCAGGGATTGCACAGGCTTGTGCCTGAGCTGGGATCTGGAGTGGGACCTGGCCAGGCTTTGAAACTTGACCAAGGCTTGCACTTGGGTGTTGCTCTCCAAGCTGCCGAGGCAGGACGAGGTGACAGTGAGATGAGATGAGATGATGGTGTGTGCTGCCTGCTGCGGGGCCTGACGCCCTGTTGGCTGAGCTTGGTTATGACACAGCTTGTGTCCACACCTGAAAGTGTTCCCAGGAGTGCASTGCCGTTCCTCAAGTCATTAAATCAGCTTTCCTGAAAGCACATGGAACGGGCATGTGGCCTCCCGTGGCCCTGCTGGTGAGGTGTCTCTGCAGAGAGCACACTGGGCACCAGTTGTATAACCATCCTCCCACTCCTGGCTTGGGCTGTGCCAGATTGCTCCTCCGTGGTGCTTCATTTCACAACCTTTTCTCAATAGGAAAATATTCTTGCACCCTCCATAACAGTGATTGAGCTGTATCTGCTGAAAGGCTTCAGGGTTAGTGACCTGAAAAGTATGTGCATGCTGGAGTGGTCCCGTCAGAGTGACACCAGTGCTCATCTTCTGTCTTGGAACCGAGCCCTTCTGGGGAAATTCATGTTTTTCAGAACTTTGTACTTACCTCCATTAAAAAAATTAAAAGGAAGGGCTCCTGCCGGATGGAGAAGCTGAAGATCTAGATCAGTTTGTATGGGATGCCCACTTGGGTTTGGTGGTKTTTTTTCTCTTTATGTAAAACTCATTCTTGCAGAGGGAGTCAAGAATGTCAAGTTGCTCATGGCTGGTACTGCAAGAACAAAAAACATCCACATCTTCCTGGGCTGTTCTGCAGCAGTGGGCCTGTTGGCAAATGCAAGATGTGGGAGTAAAACATTGAGCAAGAGAGACAGGAATTTTATTTTAATAGGGATGAAAGACATAGCCTTAAGTGTTGGGAATCCCTAGAGTTGGAAGTGATCCACTCATCACCTCCTAATCAGCAGCACCAGCGGTGTGGGGGTGCCAGACTCCAGGGCTGCAGGACCTGAGTGTGGTGGTGATGGTCAGGTACAGAAAGCTATCCCAGAGCCTTTCTCTGGGATGTCTGGATGGATCCAGGCATTTCCATGTGATATCACAGAGCCTAGCAGTGCCTTGAGGGCTAAAATGTGAAATCCTGTCTTCCCTGTCTTGGCTAATTTTAGGTCCCTGGTAACTTCCACGTGTCGACGCACAGCGCGACCGCGCAGCCCCAGAACCCTGACATGACTCAYGTCATCCACAAGCTCTCATTTGGGGACAAGCTGCAGGTGAGTCCTGAAAATTCCCTGGCTGTAGGGGAGTGCAGTGAGAGTGGTTTAATATTAGACACTTTGGTTTGATGGCAGGGCCGTGTGTCCATGCAATGTAAGCTCAGGCTGGGAGAGTTCACAGCTGCYGCCGCTTCAGGGAGGAGCAGTGTCCAGTCACAGGGCAACTGTGCTGTTTTCTTCTGAAACTGAAAGTGCCTTTGGAAAACTCTCTGGCTGTCTTCCTGCAGGGAGCAGAAACGAGGATTCGTGGCTCAGCAAAATCCTGTTTTCAGCATGAACACAGCAAACAAATCTTTCCGCCCTTGTGGAGGAGCAGTGGGTGCACTCAGGGAAGATGTGAGCTCGCTCCTGGGTTTACCACAGCACCAGTCAAGCTCTTTTTAATTCGCTTCACTGTACTTGTATAGCAGACACCTATTAGTCAAATTTGCTCTGTGAAACACAAGTTAGGCTTAGCACTGCCAATTCCCTGCTGGGAAGAAGCCGAATGTGTGCACTTGCCCAGTGGATAGAGTTTCACCAGGTGTTGCAAGTTATGTAATATTACCTGATTTCTCAATAAGGACAGATTACAGCACTCCTCCAGCCTACTTCCAAGGAGCTGGCATCACAGGTGGGAGTTACACATGTGCACACCCAGCTTGAGACTCACCCTAAACATTGCTTACCCATAGTCTCTCTGTAATCTTCTTTCCTCAGCACAGACGTCTCATTAGTCTGCTCCTTGTACACCCACTTCCAAAACCCTTTTTCATGCTAACAAGCCTAAGCGTTGCTTTGTAGTCTTCTGATTCTGCTCCCGGCTTCTTTTAGGAAATATCTTGTGTGGGAAACGGGGAAGTATTAGCATATAAATAAGCTTGGCTTAATGTCTGCAAAGCACACTGAGATTATGAAAAATATTAGGTAAGTGCTAATAGGGAGTTGTGCAGCTTGCGTGGGAAATGGGCGCTCTGAGGGAGCATTCCCATTGTTTTATCCTGGAGTCCTGGAGTGAGGGAGCTGGAGGGTGAATCAGCACGAAGGAGGAGCCTGGAGGGTTGGGAGCAAAGCAGCAAGTGTCTTGAGTTCTGGTGGTGAGAAACCTGTCTAGCAAACGTGGAGCTGGCTCCTGATTTGGACAAGTTCAGATGAGTATTTTCAGAGTTCAGAGTAACTACTCATCATCCCCGTTCACAAGGAGGGAGCAGTAGGTGCTGCTGGTCCTGCAGGCAAACAGGAGCTCAGCAGCACAAATTAAAGAAGGATCTGTTCACTAAACAGGTGCTACCACGACTCAGCAAGTATGGAGAGCTTTAAATCCGCCTAGATACGCCTTTGAATATTCCAGGTTGTCTCCACCTGCTTTGATGTAATACATGCTTATGTTTCTTAAAGAGAGTGAGGAGCTTCTCATTCCCTTGTGTCATGTGCTGGGAGTTTGTTCTTTGTAGGTTGTTGCTGCCTCTGCCACAATGATGCACCAAGGGACAGGCTGTGTTCTCCAGAAAAACCAGTCTCTTTGAAACAGATTTAAATGTCATCTGACGTTGAATGAGCTTTGAGCCTTCATCAGTACTTTGTGCACAATGGTGGCAGACTTTTTGTAGATTTTTCCCTCATTTAGATGAGATCAAAATTGAAACCAGTGAGTTCCTGCATGTCAGGTAACCCAGTAAAGACAGAGGTGTGGAAGTAGGAGATGATGCATTTTTAATCATAATTTCTATTGAGTGCTAGACCATGGTGTTTAATAATCCTGGCTTTAACCTTATGAGGAGTCGTCTGGCCCTGATAGTAACAATTCATCATCTCCTACTTTCCACATCTCTTTCTTTACTRGGTTACCTGACATGCAAGAACTCATTGACTTGAACTTTGGTCTCGTCTACACGAGGGAAAAATCTGCCAAAAGTTTGAAGTGGACCTTAAAGTCTTTGGCCCAGATACTCTATAAGAGACTTACTTCTTAGCTGTATCAAGAATGGAACATAATACTGTTCCCACTCCAGGGGCTTCTTTTTCTTCATGTGACTTTTTTAATGAGTAAAGAATAAGCACAGCCTGCATGYGTATCTTGGGAATGGTCATGGTTGTGTGAAATACCTGAAGTGCTGGCAGAGCAAAAGGCTCTGCTCCTGTTCCCAGCACCTTCCAGTTGGACTTGCTGATGATTTTGTCTCCCCAGAATTTCCTTTCTGCTGAGAAAAACTGATTCCTCCAAATCATCATCCACTCTGTAGTGTTGGGAATAGGGAAACGTCCATTAGGATGAGACAGATACATCCACATGCTGTCAGTTGTTGAGAGGGTCTGGGGAGGAGAGGTGAAACTCTGTCACACCCATGGCCAAATCCTTCTTCCAAGCTCTTCTTCCCTGTTGTCTGACTTAAGTTCAGGAATTTCTAGGTTGTGGAGTTATTTGTCCTTTCTTTGTACCTTGTGAGCAACACAACCTCTGACCTACAGCTCCTGCCCTGGGCTTTTCCCTGTCTGGGAAGTCTTCCCTGTCTGGAGAGTTCACACATTGATTATTCTGTAGTGGACATCAGACTCCAGGTCATAGCATGTGCAAGGCATGGGGTGGAAATCCTGTTATTCTGGGCAGGGAGATACCTGGGATCAGCTGCAGGAAAAGCTGAAGGGATGGCAGTGTTGGATGTGTCCTTCCCATCTCCAAGGAGACTGTGTGACAGCTGGACTAAGGAGCTGGAGCTGTACAAGCCCAACTGCTCTGACATGAGSCACCTTTACAGGAGAACCGAGTTTTAACCTGAGTGTGACTCCCATTTGTTTCCCTTTCAGCCTGATAAATTAATTGCACAGTTAACTCTGCAAAGCTCTTAGGAAATACCTCACAATGAAAATTTCACAACTGGCCTCTTCCCACTGCAATTCCTTTAGCTTTGGAGTGGTTTTGGAGTTTCATCTGGTGAGATGTTGTGAAATCAGCTTTTTCCTTGGAACCAAGCTCTGTGATGATGGTCACTGAAAGATATTTCGGGTCATCTTCTGCTGGGTTGAGGCTTTGATTTTGGGAAGGTTGAATCAGGCTGATCTCCTGGTTACAGGGCAGGRAAGCAAAGGTCAAGAGTATCAAGTCAGAGCACAGTTTCTTCATAATCCTTTTTGCTTTCCAGGTCCATAACGTTCACGGAGCATTCAACGCCTTGGAGGGAGCAGACAAGCTCAGCTCAAACCGTAGGTATTCCTGGGAATTGCAGCCCTCAAACACCCTCTGCAGGAGGGAAAGCAGGGTCTTTCATGGAACACTGCTCTATCCAGAGGTCTTTAATTTGCCTCTTTAGCCAGAATGATCCAGGCACTGCTGCCTGACATTTCCATTTCCTCCAGTGCTACAGAAAAGGCTTAGCCCAAAAGGTTCTTTGCAGCCCTTCTGCAGCCTGGACATTGTTTCCAGCTCTGTTACAGCTGACTCAGAATTATGGAGGTTTTTTTCCATATCCTAATCCTATAGTGTCCCTTTGCTGCTGTTATCACCACCAGAACTGTTCCTTGTTTTTTTGTTGCAAGTTACCTCTCACCTGAAGTTCTACCCTGTGGCTGGAAGGAGGGACATTTTCATGGTCCTTCTTTATGGCCAGCACACAAAAGGAAATTTCCAGTGCATGCATTGTAGAGAGTTTTTCTTTCAAGTGTTCAGGCTCCTGCAGGACRTCAGTCCTGTCCATTTCTTGGAACAAAACTTCTGTGGTTGTTCCTGAAGCCATACAATCGTGGTTTGGGGTTTTTTTTTCCTCCACAAGCCAAATGTCATTGTGTTACACTTGGCTAAAGGATCCTGCAAAGATGCCATTTAGAATTGTGTTTTAGAGCTGTTTTAGCAGACAAAAAAATGGCATGAGCCATTGAAATAATGAAAAAAGAAATGGTTAGGAGAAGGAAGAAGAGAGAGAAAGATGGGTGCACAAGAAAAGGAGCTACACAGGTTGTGATACCTCAGCTTTTTCTGTCAAAATGATCTCAGTGGGCTGCAGCTCTAACCTCAGCCAGTTCCTGATTTAACCAGGCTGTTTGTGGTGATGATAAAGTGTTACCATTTATAGCTGTAAGCAGTTAGGAAGGTTCAAGTAACCCAAACCCTGGGTGGGTTGTGGTCCTACAGAAGTGGTGGGYGGCTTCTGGTGTCACCCAGCGACCTGGCAGAGTTTTGTACCAAGGGCAGAAATGCGAGATGTGAAGTTGTCACTTCGCCACTGAGATAAGGAGGAGGGAGAYACCCTCTTCTTGTGACTTGGAATTGTTCTGTAGGCTGATGGCTTTCTCTGAATGCTCAAGTGTCCTTTCCTGTCCTTCCCTGAGCACAGCCCTTGCCTCTCACGACTACATCCTGAAGATTGTCCCCACGGTGTACGAGGACATGAGCGGCAAGCAGCGATACTCCTACCAGTACACGGTGGCAAATAAGGTAAAGGAGCAGGTGCTTCTCCAGGAARCTCCCCACTGCATCCCAGGGAATGCATGGAGGATGTTCAGCCACCATTCCTTCCCCTCTGGCTCTGCTCTGTGCCCTGTGCATGTGTTTGTAGGTGAGCAGTAGCCTCTGCTGGGAGAAGGTGGAACTGAAGCTCTTCAGAGTGGGGATTCCTGCTGCTGGCATTTGCCAGGGCTGGGGTTGTGAGGGCTTGTCAAAGCAGGTGGTGGTGTTGCTTTCATTCCTGAGAAAGGTGTTCTTCCTCCTGGCTTTCTCATCTGTCAGTGCAGCTGATCTAGGTTTCTGTATAATCGTGTGGGAGGTATTTACAGGCWGCAGGAACTCCCCTGGTGTGTGTCAAGATGCATCTGAATGGAAACTGAAATCCAGCTGAACATACAAAACATCACTTAAACCTGGGTGTAGTAATAAAACAATCTGAGTTGTGACAGATGGATCAGACAAATAAATCAGCAGAGTTTTTAGCTTTTTGAAAGTGTGGATTTCAGACATGAAGCCAGTGAACCTGCAGCAGCAGATGTGTACTGGTTGGCTGTTTCACAGTCCCTGCTTTAGGATAGTGGATTATAACAGAATCAATTCGTTTGGAAAAGACCTCCAAGATCACCAAGTCCAGCCTGTGACCAATCCCCACCTTGTCACCCAGCCCAGAGCACTGAGTGCCACGTCCAGCATTTTAATAATACAGTCTATTGATCTTTTCTTTTTTAAGGGAAAAAAAGACCCTATTTACTTTCTAGGGTAGAAAGCATGTTTCCAGTTGAAAATGATTTGCCATTCAGGTGCTAAATGAAAGTCCAGAATCTGTTTGTAAAGTCTAATTACTGCAAGTAAGCCCTAACTGATAATCAAGCACACACTCTCCTGGACTAGTTCTCAGATTAATGTTCCTGTCTAGTGACTTTTGGGCTTGCTTGTATGGTGTGTCCCAGGGATTTGGACATCTCCCTGTGTTCAGATTACAATGTATTTCTTCTGCTTAATGTCACAACTGCTGTTCTGATAAGACTCTTGTGATAGGAGTTCTGAAAGTAATTTGGAAAGCAGGCAGCAGGAGCTTTTGAC
This sequence comes from Amblyornis subalaris, assembly GCA_018881555.1. NCBI lineage: Eukaryota > Metazoa > Chordata > Aves > Passeriformes > Ptilonorhynchidae > Amblyornis > Amblyornis subalaris. The sequence goes on from JACAXG010000013.1 coordinate 789,200, forward strand.
ACTTCTGTGAGCTTGGCTGCAAATTGGGGAGCTCAGCCAAGACTGACTCATTAGGGCAGGATTGCTGGTGGGGAGAAGGGGAGAGGAAGGAAAAAATGAGGTCAGTTCTGTCAAAACTGAAGTGCTAAGAAACAGTCCTGCCTCTGCTCTTTCTTCTCCTGGTGCTTTAGTCCTTTACTCCCAGACTGAGCAGTGGGAGAGAGAAATGGGAATCCACTGGAACAGTCTGGAACAGAGTGGCTCGTGTGAGGAGATGAGGAGCGTCTGAAGTGTGGACTCTGTCTCCTCTCTCACCTCCTGGGCCCTCTTTCCTCACTTCCCAGATAACCACTGTCTCAAGATGTGCTGCAGAACTCCAGTAAGAGCCCTGAACATGATGTGACTGGGGACTTCCACTTCTCTTGTCATCCATGGGAAAAWAAACCCTAAAAATAGAGAAGCTTGGGATTTATGTGAGATTATTGAAGATAAATGCTGTTTCACTAGCTCACGGAAAGCAAAATTATATTTTTTTGTATCATGCTCATGAGTGTCCTATTGCTTGTCATTTCCTCATCTTTCTGAAGTGTTTGAGGTTGTCTTTGCCTCTGTGTGAAGGGGAATTGAACCAGAAGAGGAGATCTGAGCTGGCAGCTTGTCACAGGGCTGGGGAAGGGAAGAGAGGCTGGGTAGAGGCACCCTGTACCACGCTGGCTCTCCTTGGACTGCTGGGTCCCCAGCTTGCTTTTCTTGGATTTTTCTTCAGTCTGTGAATGTCCTGATCCTTGAAAAACTGGTATCTATTTCCAATAACAGCACAGACAAAATATCAGCTCAGGAAGATGTGATTTTTGTTACTAAGTTGATGTTAATATCTCTTCTACTGGGCAGTGTGTCCTGCTCGAGTGCTGTCCTGTGGCTGTGGATGGCACTGGACCTGTTAGGAAACAAATGGATTAAGGGAGATTATCACTGGCAATCTGAAAGGTGTCTCTCCCAAACCAGTCTGGAATATTTTTTGAATCTTTGCCAATAATTTTCTGTATACAGTTTCATTCTGGCTTCCAGCAGGAGTTTTAAACGTGGTTTAAACRTGGCTCCACATGATTCATACTGAGAGGGCAAAGCATTCCCGTTGCTGGTCCCAGTGGGAAGGGGGCCTTACAGAGGAGTGCAGGGACAAGGAGGGATTTTCAGGTTCTTGCAAACTAAATTCYATTTGTTTGAATGATTTCTATACAAAATGTACACATACTTGTGATTTACAGTACAAAAACTTCACCTGCAGCCATGCTGTTTGTATTTAAATAGAGCAGATTTAAGCTAGAGAATCAATGAGAGCCTTTCTATTTAATTCTGTAATTTTGTCTGAAGATAGGAGTGATCACCATCGCTCTGTTCCCAGCTCTGTCACTATCAGGCTGTTAAGAGCTTGTTTTCCTGTTTGATAAGGATTGGGGGGGTGGGCAGTCGCACAGGAATTCACTGTTTACTTCTTTCCATCTGATCATTGATACAAAACAGTGGGGTAAGGGCCAAATCCACAGGAGCAGCTTTATTGCAGACGCTCTCTGGAATGAGATTGCTCACATTCTGTGCTGTTTYCCCCCCCCTTTCTTTCCCAGGAATACGTAGCCTACAGCCACACCGGCCGCATCATCCCGGCCATCTGGTTCCGGTACGACTTGAGCCCCATCACAGTGAAGTACACAGAGAGGAGACAGCCTTTGTACAGGTTTATCACATCGGTGAGTTGCTCTAAACCTCTCATTCCCCCTTCTCCCGCCTGCCTTTCATTTATCTCCCGAGCCTTTCTTGTCCAGAAGAATTGAGTTTGTGCTTCAGAGCACGGTGACACGATGGAGATAAAGCAGCACATCGCTGGGGTTGTACTGAAGTGTGAGGTGACTGGTAAATCCAGTGCTCTGACAGCTTGATTTAATAGCTAGGCACAAAAAGGAGGAAAATGAAGCTATTCCAGAAGTGCCAGGCTGTGTCTAGGCAGGATGGGCTCTATTGCAGCGTGTCACAAACTTGGGGGTAAAGCTGATGTGGTGAGCAGTAAAACTGCAATAAACTGCTCAGTAATGAGGAGATCGAATGTGCAGAGAATCCAGAATGGTTTGGGTTGGAAGGGACCTCAAACCTCATCCCATCCCACCCCCCAAACCTTCCACTATCCCAGGCGGCTCCAAGCCCCTTCCAACCTGGCCTTGGACACTTCCAGGGATGGGGCAGCCACAGCTTCTCTGGGCAACCTGTGCCAGGGCCTCTCCACCCTTTTCCATGCCAAAGTCATCCTGTTCTCACCTAGAGAGGTTTGCTTTGTTCAGGTGAGGGAAGGAGAACTGTTAGATGACACACACCTGCCTGTCCTTGCTACCTGCTGGTTATTTGGGTGACTTTTACAGTAAATAGGAACAAAACTGGCAACAGAGATTTTTAGCATCAGCCACATCTCTCCTCTCCTACAAGGCACTGAATGCAGGGCAGTTGTTTTACTCAGTGTTGCTGCTTGGCTTAATATGGGAATGGCAGTTTCAGGCACTTACTCCTGGGCAGAAGTGGAGAAGAGCTGCATTATCAAATTCCAGAGGTGTTTTCCTGAGGAGTTATGTTTGGATCTGCCCAGAGAGCATCCTGCAGTACTGACCTCAGCATCCAGAACAAAGCTGTGCTGTCCAAGCTGCTCATTAGGCAAAGAGCTATTTAAAGATCCTCCAGAACTTTAAAAAATGTGTCCTCAGGGGCTTGGCTTAAAACTGAAGCTGCAGTGAGCTGTGCCAGCGAGGCACGGTGGAATGTGAAGCAGTTGATAAATTGGCTGGAGKGAAGACCTCAAATTCTGACTTTTAAACTGTTTGACTGCTTTAATTGGAAGTAACATAAACAGCGTGGTGGAGTTGCACTTCAAGATTTTGATTTTGCAGCTTCTGATAAACAGCAAGTGCCCTTCACTGAACTTCAGACAGTGATCTGTAGAATACACAAATAACCAGAGAAGGGGACTTGAAGCAAACTCTAAATGCTTTCTCTCCTTAGCACGTCTGCTTGRCTTCAAAACATAATCCTAAAAGAGGTCAAACATCAGCATTTCATGATGTGGCATCTCATTCTGCCTCCACTTCTTTCCCTAACAACGTGCTCCCAGAGGTTTCTTATGCATCTTGTTGGGGGTGAGGGTGTGGAGGTGTTTTAATGGGAAACAGGATTTGGAAATTATTTGATAGCTGGGATTGTTCTTTAATTTAATTATCAGCATTGATTCACTGCTGATGTGCCATTGTGTGCCTGTAAATAGCATCTTTGTTGAATTTGATACCCTGCTTCTGAGTTGACATAAGGGACCACAGGAGAGGGTTTCCTCCCTGGTTGCCACAGTGACCTTTTGGGTTTGTACCCCATTTGAATGYGTGTCTCATAACCTCAGAAACTGAAGTGTGTGTTTCCTACTGAGAATCCAAAAACGGAACAGCAGATTCGCTTCTATTTCCGAAAACATTTAAAGGTTGATTAATTTTCATCATTATGATGATAAAATAAGAATTTCAGCTACTCCTCTCTTCTTCCCCAAAAGAACAGTCATCTCCACACACCACATCCCTCACTGGTCTGAGTGTTGAATCACTGCCCCAGCTTGAATTTTTCCCTATTCTGCCTTTAAAGTTAGCCRGGCACTTCCTGGCTGCTGGGCTGCTTAAGGAGAGTTTTACAGTTGAKTTTTGGCTACTTTGTTTGGTCTTGTAAATGGCTGTAGTGTGGAGCAGCTCACTTGGGGCCCTTCCAGCTGAATGTCCTTCCCCTGGAGGCGTGAGGACGATGCTGGTACTGGCRGTAGCTGTGTCAGGACGTCACAGAGGTTTGACAGACCTTCCTCAGACGTGGCTGACGTGGAGGCAGATCCTTGTTCCGGGTGCTGGATCCTGGCTCTCGGTCTGGGCCGTCTGGCCCTGGTACAGGTGATCCACTCTGGCCCTCACTGGGGCCAGGAATGCTGTGCAGGAGGGCAGCCTTGGCTCTGCATTAAAGCTTTACAGCATTCCAGGTGGCGTTGGAAAGCTTGGAAGGGGGAGCAGCGCTGCACAGGATCAAAACACCCTTGTCCTTGGTTTCCCTGCCCTGTTCTGATGACATGATSTGTTCTTTAGCCCCTTCCTGTGTCTCCAGCGTGGCCTTTTGCATCACAGTTGCTCTGGAGACCAGTTAGTGATGGCCAGCACTGGGCTGAGGGCCAGCAGGGGTTGGGCTGGGCCGTGTGGAGTCACTGCCTGGCCGTGGAAAGCATCAGCTGGTCCTGAGCAGCAGCTGTTCCAGTTAGAAAGCACAGGCTTTGGGATAGGGGCTCCTTCACTGTTTGCTTGGGCACCCATGTGGCTTGCAGTACRTTTAGATTTGTCCTGGGCGTGGGGGGTGATCCTGGGGATGGGGGATGATCCTGTGGACTCTCAAGAGACTTCAGGGAGGAGGTGTCAGTGTTGGAGGGAAGGACACACTGCTGAGGGGTGATCCCGTGGGAGAGGGGTGTTGGCTGTTCACAGAGAGCCAAAGGCATCTCCTTGTGCTGCTGCAAGGTTATCTGATGCTCTTTGTCACTAACGAGTTTGCCCTCCAAAGCTTCAGCACTGCTGAGAGCAGCATTACACCCTGTAGCAGCATTCCCAGATCCTCTCTGTCCCTSTTCTAACTCAGGCCTGCTCCTTAGATTTTTGAGGTGTGAAGAATTACCCTCATTTTCTGTATGATGTGAGACAAAAGGCTTTGGTTTAGCCCAAGTTTTACTTTACATGTCAAGCTCCAAGAAGTTCAGTACTAAGATTCTGTGTTACTTGTGGGCCACTGTCACTGTTCCATGGGTTTGCCAGGGATCCTGGAGCTAACCACAGAGACTTGGCAGAGTGTTAAACACAGTTGGTTTTGCCTGTTAAACTGCACTGCTGAAAATCAAACCATCCCTCATAAGGAGAAGCCATTCAAGACCTCATGGTTGGAGCAAGGGGAAAAGTTTCACTGCTGAAAATTTATGAGTTCCTGTAAGTGGCCAAACTGAAAGAAGGTTTTATCATGAGGTCAGCCTAGGGGTGGGAGGGGAGAGAAGGCAGAAAAGCAGCCAAACTTCTGCTGAAGCATTCAAAATCTGCAAAGAAACTTTTTTTCCTGATAGGAGAGGACTCATCTGGCCTCTAGGTGAGAACAGAAATTAAACTGGGAATAATGGGGGGTGAGCTGGAGCAGAATGGCTGCAGGCAGGGTAATTTCAGCCATGGGAACTGGTACTGACAGGTGTCACAGAGCCAGTCCTGTGGCACTTTAAAGCCAAGACAGTGTTCTACAAGATGTGCTGCAGGMCAGCCCAAAGTCTCTGGGTGGGATTCTGCAGCTTACCTTACCAGGAATTGCCTCAGGGTCYCCTCTGTCCTTGAAAGTAATTTTCAGACTTTAGGACATCCCAGAGGAGCACAGTCATGTATTTGACATTTGCCTTTCTGTCACCTTGCTTGCAACCTTGCCTCCTCCTACATATCCATTCATGTTTTCCTTTAGGCATGGGCCTGCATCCCAACCACTGTCCTGTAATCCCCTTCTGTCCAAGACCCTCGTGCATTCCCCATGTCCAATGGGCTCTGACTCCTGGGGTTATTCCACTTCCGTGTCTCTTTTCCTTCATCCTTTAACGTCCGGGCCTGAGTCAAACTCAGACCTCCTGGAGCTAAACGCAGGTCATTCCCAGTAATTTATTCCATTAAATATTTAAAATAAGTGCCTAATGCCTGCCTTCCATACATATTAGAGCTGTGATGATAAAGAAAGAGCGTGGTGCAGCTTCTGTGCTGACCTAGAGCCCAGTGCTGGTCACGAGGACTCCAAGCCCTTTTTCCGTCACCAGGACTCAAAGCTCTGTGTGTGCAGAGCGCCCGAGCCGGTGCCAGGTGTGTGTGACTCACCCACACTCAGCACTGCACAGCTCTGCAGATGAAGATATATTTTTTTTTTCTACTCCCCAGCCCCTTGTGCTGCTGCGCTGAAGTCAGATTTTCCTCCTGTGTGATGCAAAATCCGAGCGTTGGACGGGGTTTGTGTTCGCGGTGTGACATCTCCTGTCAGCTGAGCTGCTGTGGGCTGAAATAACCCAGCTCTGTGGTGGGCATTTTCCCTGASAAGTCACCCTGTGTCATGCCCCAGGGGAGAGCAAGGAGGGGCACAGGGGCAGGAGCTGGACTTGTCCCCTAAAAATACTAACTTTGCCTCAAGCTGCTCTGGTGTGAGCAGCCTTGATCTGCGGGAATGGCAAGTGTCCTGCAAAAGCCACGTTTCTTGCAGCTCCTTGTTTCACTGTGCTCACTAAATGTTCGTATCTTGGTTACAAATACACATGGAAAGGAGCTTTAGTTCACACTGCCTTCCCTCACCATTAATGAGCTGTTTGTTCCTTTCCTTCAGTGCTGCTGCTGCTGCTCTTACGTTATTTTTTTGTCTGTGACTCTTCCCGTGGGGTGTTGTGTGGGAGAAGAGGYGTGGCACAGTGTGTGTAGTGTGGCTCCAGTTCCCTTCTGTGTCAGTTGCATTGCATTTTTGTAACATATTTATATATATACATCATAGAATCATTAGGTTGGAAAAGCCCTCCAAGACCACCGAGTCCAAGCTGTGCCCGACGCCCACCTTGTCCCCAGCCCAGAGCACTGAGTGCCACGTCCAGGCCTTCCCTGGACACCTCCAAGGGAGGGGTGGGCACTCCAAACCAATGGTGGGCAGCCCCTACCAATGCCTGACCACCCTTTCCATGGAGAAATTCCTGCTGATGTCCARCCTGACCCTCCCCTGGCACAGCCTGAGGCCGTTCCCTCTCCTCCTGTCCCTGTTCCCTGGGAGCAGAGCCCGACCCACCCTGGCTGTCCCCTCCTGTCCGGAGTTGTGCAGAGCCAGAAGGTCCCTCCTGAGCCTCCTTTTCCCCAGGCTGAGCCCCTCCAGCTCCCTCAGGCACTCCTGGTGCTCCAGACCCTTCCCTGGGCACACTCCAGCCCCTCAAGGTCTCTCTTGCCATGRGTGGCCCAGAACTGGACACAGCACTCAAGGGGCCTCACCAGTGCCCAGCACAGGGGGACARTCACTGCCCTGGGCCTGCTGCCACACTRCTGTTGATACAAAACCATCTGACTTCTGCTCAAGACTGGGTTCATACCAACCACCTGCTGGTGAGGAGGCAGGAGTCAAATACCACGGGATGGGAAGAAAGTCCCAGGGTGCCACCAGGCAGCGTTCACAYGGAAGGTGTGATCCACCACAACGTAGCCTGATCGTGTTACCAGCCAAGTTCTAATTACACAGTTCTAATTTCCCAACTCCCACATTTTTTACTTCATGACTGTGATGCTCTTTTAATTTGGTCTTTCATGTTGTGTAGGATTAGGTGGTTCTGAGAACAACAACASTGGGTTGTGAGAAGGGAACGAGATATGGAGCTTATCTCCTGACAAGGCCCTGCCTTGGAAAAAAGGGGATTTGTTATGAGCTGGGAGCTGAAAGAGAGAGTAATCCCAATGAGCCAGTGTAGCAGGGAAATATTTTGTGGTGTTGGTCTTCTCCAACCTGAATGATTCTGGGCTTGTTTCCACAAGGACTCTGAGAYGGCTGTTGTCACGTATTGAACTCTTCCAATGTGTTTTCCCTCAGTTTCCCTGGGAGGCAGGTTTGGCATCGTCCCCATTTCATAGATAAGGGAATTGAAGCAATGTGTRGCACAGTCTGTCACTGGTGCCCCTTGATTTTTGATGCTCCAAGCCATGGCACCTTGGGTTTGACAGAATACACAGATTATTCCGTGTTTTTGTAGCACTTGAGAAGTGAAGTAGGCTGTTRAGTCTAATCAGGAGATTAATTTTTTCCCTAACTCTGTTCTTGAAAGCAGTTACATGTTTTAATTTGACCCAAGACATCTTGTGTGGAAAACTTTGGCCCACAGAGTTAAGCTGGCTGCTGTCAGCAGCCCTGGTCGTGGAAAGTGTTAGACAGGCTGAGCTGTGGGTGTCACTGGGAGCTGAGTTTCTCTGTTAGTCACTGCCCTTCACGTGCTATTTCGGTGTCTTTTGCCTGTTTGCAAATGCTGTATCTTGTGAAATGGGGAACAGACTACAAGGCTGTGGTATTTCTAAAAGAAAACAGTAGCAGGAAGATGTGAGCAACACAGAGCTTCTAGAAAGCTGAGTTAGGTGGAGTTTAGCCTGGAAAGGAACAGTGTTCGTGCTGTAGGAGCTGGGATTTCTGATAGGCTRTGAGGAGTTCAGGATAGCACTAATTTATTCCACTGTAGGGAATGGGTTTTGGGAATGATTGTCATGTAATTCCATCCTCTGTGCTGCCACCCAGTTCTTACTGTGCTTCCAGAAGATACCCCAGCAGTGGGATCCTTCCCCCAGSGTAAGCTGTGTAAAAGTTTCCCTCATCACTGACAAATGTGTTTCCTCTCTCTGTAATTGCAGATATGTGCCATCATTGGAGGAACGTTTACTGTAGCTGGGATCCTTGACTCCTGCATTTTCACAGCATCAGAGGCCTGGAAGAAGATCCAGCTGGGGAAAATGCAGTAGCAGTGAAACTCTACCCTCGTCTCCAAGGACAGGAGCAAAGATTGAGAAATCTACCACTACCTGTTTTTGTCTTTATTTTCTATTTGATTGAATCAGTATGTTTTTCTCYAATCAGGCTGTTCAGTGAAGACGTCTTCAACAAATCAAAGAAATCTCCATGCATTTCAGAGCTCTGAGAGGGAACAATCAATGGAATCAGGGTGTGGATTTCGATTCCCTCCCCCCAGAAAGAGAGGTTGAAATGCCGTGTCAGACCTAAGTAAGGACRACAGTCTGTTCTCTGAGAGGTTCCCATGGCAGTGTACAAATTAGGGAGTAGATTGCAAAGAGTTGAACTGTTTTGTGGCACTTTTTGGAGTTCTGTTGGATTTGCATGATTAGACAATCGACTTTTGTATAGGGCAAAAATTATACATTAGGAAGAAATTCCACCCACGGTGCCAAAAAGGTGATGTATCTGTTGGTGAGGAATGGAAAGTGTTAGTCCCCGTGGCAAACTTGAGACAGAGGGCAGAAATAACATATCAAGAAATGTTTTGTGCTTTTATGGAAAGCTCAGTTGTTCAGATACAACCTTTCTAATGAGGTGAACAAAGGAGAAGAGGAAGCCTTCCCCAGCTACCTTTTCCTGTGATCCCGGCAGTGGAGGGCATTTCTTTTACTCTGGATGTAAGAGTGGTTTCGTTTCTTCCCACTAACTGAATATCCAGTCTTGTGTTTACAGGTGGCATGAAGTAAAAACCAAACTGAGCAACACAGTTTTATGTGGCCTTTGCTTTGAAAGGGAATAGTTGTCTTTACAGCGTTAGCTTTTATTTCTTCTGTTTTTTAAACACAGACCACCCCAACAGTCTGGATTCTGCACTTCTGCTTTATTGTTATTGTTGTTGTTTTTCTGAAATGAGGTTGTGTATTCCCTGTGCTCAGAAAAATGGTGCAGCCTTCTGGGTGGATGAGCACAGCTTCCTCTCTGGCTTTGTGTGTGTGCATTCAATTCACAACACAATTCAAGGAGTTCTGACTTTTCAGGATTTAAGGTGCCTCCCTCTTCCTTTAAAACTCAGTCAGGCATCTTTTCTGAGCCCTGGACTGACACTGTTGTCCCACAGGTAGCAGGGCAGCATTCCCACACTGACCCTTGCTGGGAGTTCTGTTTTATTCCTTAAAATGGGACCTGAGCTTCCCTGTCCATTCCTTCAAGCCTTGTCTTCTGGAGCCTCCAAAAAAAGGAGGCCTGAGGGGAAGACTCCTGCCAGGTGTGTCTTGCATGTCGTGGTGGACATGGGTTCACTAAAATTAGACCAAGTGCCCACCAGTGCATTTTCCAGAGCCTCATAAATGTTCCTTGAGTAGTGGCAGCCTCCGCATGCGTTGTAAATGTCTGAGCTGAGGACACACCAATTGTAAGTGTTCCAGGATGGATAAAAATCATAAAACAATCTTTAACTCAGTGCTGTAAATTCTAAGATGGGTGCAGGGTTTCTCTTTTGCCTTTTCCTGGAGGCAAAAGTATCCCAACATTACGCTGTGATGATATAAATCTTTGAATATTCAGTGTTATCGTTAGAGTCAGATGCATTTCAAAACAATTCCTAATTGTCTGTTCAAATTGTCTCCTTGCTTTGGAAGTAGGGAAGGTGTAGCCAGTTTTATCCATGCACCGGAAAGGAGCAGCCAACTGCCCTCCCCGTGCCATGCTCTGCCCTGCCATGACTTCAGACAAGTGACAGCATTGGAATTGGAATTTTTCCCTGTTCTTACGCTGGACTGATTGCTCTTACTTTAGGTGTAAACTGGATTGTGTAACTTCCTGTATCTGTTCGTATATGGATAGATTTTTTTTTTACATTTTTTTTTTCCATTTACAAAAATCAACTTGAAAATGAGATGCTTGTCTTCATTTCGGGTGCGTGTCCGTGTGCCTGCGAGCGGTACCCTCTGGATGCTGGGATTTTCCATGGCGATTGCTCCTCTGGCTGGCTGAAGGATTTCCTCTAATCCACTGTGACCAGCTAAAGCTCACAGCAAAAATGTCCTAGTTTTCCTTCTGGGGCTTGGTGAGTCTTTGCTCACAGCTTGTGAACAGTGGATTACGAAGATAGGATTTTTAATATTCTAGCATCATTCTTATGCTAAGATTTATTTGGTGCATCCTTCTGCTGAGCTGGGCAAGGGGAGATCTTTGCAGTGCAGTGGATTGTACAGTTCATTTTCTGAAATTTCTCCCCTGGTACAATTTCTTTGACACAAACAAATGRAGGTGTTGCTGATTCCTTGTGTCCCCTGCCGTGTTATTCCCATCCTTGTCCCCGTTCCCTGTCTGTGTTAAACTGCCTCCTGTGCAGTCCAGGCCAGTTCTCTAAACCAGACCAGTGAAATTGGCTCTTTTTTTTTTTGAAATAACATACTTCAGCATGCCTGCTTTTTCTGCCAAAATATCCCCTACAATAACTTAATAAATCACTTTTTTTTTTTTTTTTGCTGGATGTGGAAACCAAATTTTGCTCAAGTTCTGGCAGAATTCAGCTGAAGAAACAATCTGTACCTTGGTGCTTTAAACCAGGTCTAAGCCTTTGGGTGCTGCCAAGCCAAGGCCACCTTCTGGGGCTGTTGGAAGTTGTGATGAGCTTGTCCTTCMGGCGTGGCTGGCTCGGGTCACACCATGGTACTGCCTCATGTGTTTACAGGAGAATCGTCTCTTCATCTCTCCAAATGTGAAAGCGAGGCAGTTCSTGCCCCTGCATCCCCTGCCTCATGAGATTTCACTTTGATTTTTGACTTCCTAAAGACAAAATGAGCCTAGTTGTGCTTTTGAACATCCTTGCAAATCAAATTTCGGGTCATAGCAGAAGGAAACCCTCGATTGCAGGTGCTCATGCCTATTCCTGACTTTGCCCTTTGAAGTCAGTGTTTTGATAGAAGTATTTGGGTTTCCAAGAAAGACATCTCTGTGGGAAGTAAAATATTTGRGACTTCCAGTTTAAATTATTCCCTCTATCTCTACACTCCATCYTGCAGTGAGAACTTGGGGCATAGGATGCTTTGCGAGGGTGGAGTTAAAACTTTTTGCTCTAGGGAAAGTGCTTAGGTGTATTCTGGGCAGTATCTGGACTGCTGAAGGTGATTTTTTAAAAGAAAATAAAATGGAAATGGGGTACCAAAAATCGGGAGAGATGCATTTGTGGATGTTTGATCTGATTCCTCAAATACTTAGGTTCAACTGCACTGTAAAAAGCAAGATCTGCAGTGTAGATGGCTGAGTCTGCCATCAGTTCCTGAGTATTTCTCCTTTAATGTTCTTTCTCTGTGACACACGGACTGTTGGGGCTGGCAGTGGCTGTGAAGAGTCTCTACTTTAGCAGAGTCCTTGGAGTGGCAGMTCGGGGGTGTCAGTGAGGAGTTTCTCCTTGGGATGTGGGAGAGGGGCAGGGAGGAGRAGCAGCCCTGCAGTGTCTGGTACAGTGATGTTTAAAGCACAAGCCTTTTGCATTTCTACAGTGGAGACYATTAAGGAGTTCTGGCATTTGTCTTTTAATTTGCAACCTTATGTTAATAAACTATTAGCCTTTTTAGTTCCATAATTAAAAATAAAACTCTTACGTGTTTTGATTCGCTTCTCGTTGCACTCCTATTGCAAAATCCATCCAAAGGGGCTTTTTTTCTATTGCTTTTAATTATGATTTCAGTGAACTGAACGTTATCACGCAGTGAAAWCACTGTGAGCCAGGTCACTGTGGTGAAAGTTAGCACGAGGCTCTTTTGTAATCGGCCCTGAGTCATGTCTGGACATCCAGTGCTTGGTCTTGTACAGTACCAAGTGTCCTAACCTCCCTTTTTTTAGTGAAAGGTGAGTGGACTGTGCCTGGGACTTGCTGGCTTTGGCTTTAGTCACTGTGCTCCTTGGTTTATGAAATAACCCAATTTCCCCCCCCCTTTACTGTCCATTTAGCCTTGCTTCATAAGTATTTAGAAATAAGTGTCAGAGGCAATTATTAAAGATTAAACAGTAAAGGGTTACAACACAGTGAATTTGGGCTCAAAGATCTCTGCACCATCTTAAGAGACCAATTCCCTTTACATTCTTGCTGACTTATGTTGSTGTCAGCTGTGCAAGATCTTTGTGGAGGAGGAGGTCCTGCCCGCTTCCAGTGCTTGAAACTCAGATTTCCACAAGTGGTGGGGTGGTGCTGAAGGTCCCTTTTTCTGTAAATGATGAGTAAAGGCTCTGGGGAAGGTGTTTGCCCAGATCTCAGCCTGCTGCAACTCAGTCCCAAACTTTTCCAATCTACCTTTATAATCCCAAACCCAACCAAGCTGCCTCTCAGCCATTTAATTGGTTCATTTGTACCAATTTCCCTTGAGAATAAATTAATCTGTGTCCTGAAAATATGTACTAGGACCACATCTACCTGGAAGGCAAGGGGTTTGTGCAGGTGAGCTGGTCCATGGAGGCAGGAATGCAGGGGACGGTGACATAGGGCAGGGGCTGGGCAGGGGAATTTGAACGTGGCAGAAGCCTCGGGGAACTGGTGTCCCTTCGGGCTCAGGGACATGGGTCTGGTGTCATTGGTGTCCCTTTGGGCTGGGGGACAGGGGCTGGGCTGGGGAGGAGGCACCAGCGCGGTGTTCCTGGTTTTATCCTCGTTCAGAGGGGAGCTGGGCACAGAGAGAAGTACCTGGTGGTGAATAGGAGGGGTTGACCGGCTGAAAGGTGGGGATGCTCAGGTGGCTACTGGGGACGATGCTCGTACCAGGGATGATGCTCAGGTGGGTGCTGGGGACAATGCTGGTACCAGGGATGATGCTCAGGTGGGTGCTGGGGATGATGCTGGTACCAGGGATGATGCTCAGGTTGGTACTGGGGATGATGCTGGTACCAGGGATGATGCTCAAGGGGGTACCAGAGGATTATGCCCAGGTCTGTACTGTGGGTGATTCTCAGACGCGTCCCAGGTCTATCCCAGGTGTGTTCCGGCTGTGTCTCAGGTGTGTCCCGGGTCTATCCCAGGTCAGTCCCAGGTCTGTCCCCGCTCTGTCCCGGGTCTGTCCCCGCTCTTTCCCGGGTCTGTCCCCGCTCTGTCCCGGGTCTCTCCCCGCTCTGTCCCGGGTCTGTCCCCGCTCTGTCCCCGCCCGCCGCGGTGCAGGTGTGACCCTGCCCGGCCGCCAGGGGGCGCGGCCGCCGCTGCGCGCGCGGGGCTCTCGCGAGACGCGGCGCCGCTGGCGGAAGCGGAAGCGGCCGAGGCCTCTCTTCCGGGCGGGCGGCGAGGCGGCGGCAGCAGAAGGTGAAGTTCCGGAAACGACCGTTGGGGCCATCCGCGGCCATCCCCGGCCGGGACCCCGCGCAGCGCCCGGCGGAGCCCCCGCGGGGCAGCGGGAGGGAGCGGGAAGGGGCTCGGGTCGCCGGGGGCCCGCCCGGAGCTGTGGGGCGGGGAGAGCTCGGGCTCGGGGGGGAGCTCGGCCTCCTTCAGTCTGTGCTTCCATAATGGGTTATTGAGTTAATATAGCCCAGCCCGCACGGGAGGTACCAGTGTGTGTACTGGAGAGTTGTGGAGTTGAGCAAAAGCAGTCTTTAATTTATCCTTTGGCATCAGGAGAAACGGTGCCCTGACAGGCAATCCTGTAGCGCACTTGTTATAATTTAGGAAAGGCCGGAAGTAYCTTGGATTTGCTGATGTGTTACCTSTGCTTTCTGGTGAGGAGTTTTGTTGGAGATGCAGGAGTAGTGCGAGCTCCCTCTGCGAGCCCAAAATACACATCGGGTTTATAAACGAGGGTGGTGTGACTGCAGGGCAGCATCCAGGTGTCCTGAGTGCTGAGAACGGGGAGGTTTGCATGGAATGGCCTGATGTGCACGTGTGTCCATCACAGGGTCGCTGTCAGTCTGGAAAGAGGCTTAATTTGAAGTCCACGCTGTTAGGGTTTGTTAACTAGTGGTGCGAYTAAAAATAGTCAAAATTGCTTTTTTATGCCGTGGCAGACTCTGTGGGGTTGGGTGATGAAGCGCAGTGTGGGTGATTTGTGAGCACTTCTCAAACTCGTTTATTTTTGCGCAGCCAAAATGAAGTTCAACCCCTTTGTGACCTCGGACCGCAGCAAGAACCGCAAACGTCACTTCAATGCCCCCTCCCACATCCGCAGGAAAATCATGTCCTCGCCCCTGTCCAAGGAGCTGCGCCAGAAGTACAACGTGCGCTCCATGCCCATCCGCAAGGACGACGAGGTCCAGGTACTGCCCTGCCCCGGGCTGTGCTGTCACACCTGAGCTGCTGCCTCTGTGGTTTTCAGGAGGAATTTATTCGTGGAATGGGTGGTCAGGCRTTGGAACTGCCCAGGGAGGTGGTGGAGTGCCCGTCCCTGGAGGTGTCCAAGGAAGGCCTGGACGTGGCACTCAGCGCTCTGGACTGGGGGCAACGTGGGGTTGGGTCATAGGTTGGACTCAATGGACCTGGAGGTCTTTTCCAACCCAAGTGATTCTGGGATTCTGGGAATTTTGCTGCACTTCAGTTACCTGCATTGCATTGGTTACTGTGCTGAATTGAAAGCTTTCAACAATAAAGCACAAAACAAAGAATTGTTTGTTTTTAATAGACTGTTTGCCACCTGTGGTATTTGAAAGATTGAATTGGAAATTAATCCAAATTGCTTTTTTGTATAAAATGCAATGATAGATGAAAACTTAAGTTAAAAATTGTTCAAAATTGAAACATGGCGGCAAATCTGCAGAGCTCCCTTGTTAGGATTTACTGCAGGCAAAATGAGGGAGAAGCATGGTTCTGAGCCATTATACTTTCCATTTTAGTGTTGCTGAAATTGTCAAGTCACTGATATTTTTGTGACTTGTGTGTGCGAAAGGCAGAGTTGGGATTTCAGCCCGTGCAGCTCTGGTGTCCTGCTGGATAATTCAGTAGTGGTTTATAAGACGTGGTGGCTGTTCAGGGGTGGGTTTGGAGCGTGGCTCAGTGTGTCTCTTGTGTTCAGGTGGTCCGAGGACACTACAAAGGGCAGCAGATCGGGAAGGTGGTGCAGGTGTACAGGAAGAARTACGTCATCTACATCGAGCGTGTGCAGCGGGAGAAGGCCAACGGCACCACCGTGCACGTGGGSATCCATCCCAGCAAGGTATGGTGTGACCTGGGAGTGTGTGAGCAGAGCTGGGGGGCAGATGGACACTCTGGTATGAGTAGAACTTGTTACCGAGTGCTGGTGCTGCTCCTGGGGCAGGGCAGCCCCCAGGATCAGCAGATGGAGCAGCCCAGGGAGAAGGACTTGGGGKTGCTGGTGGTGAGAGCTGGACGTGCCCCATCCCAGAACTCCCCCCTGTGCCCTGGGCTGATCCCCCAGCGTGGGCAGCAGGAAAGGGRGATTCTGCTCCTCTGCCCCACTCAGGTGAGACCCCACCTGCAGTGCTGCTTCCTGCCCTGGGGCCCAGCACAGGAAGGACATGGAGCTGCTGGAGAGAGTCCAGAGGAGGCACCAGGATGATCAGAGGGGCGGAGCAGCTCTGCTGGGAGGAAAGGCTGGAAGAGTTGGGATTGTTCAGCTTGGAGAAGAGAAGCTTTGGGGTGACCTCATTGTGGCCTTCCAGGACCTAAAGGAGATACAAGAAAGATGGAGAGAGGCTTTCCAAGGGATGGAGTGACAGGACAAGGGGGAATGGCTTCAAACTCACAAGAGAGGAGGTTCAGATTGGATATATGGAAGAAATTGTTCCCTGTGAGGGTAGGGAGGCCCTGGCACAGGTTGCCCAGAGAAGCTGTGGCTGCCCCATCCCTGGAAGTGTCTGAGGCCAGGTTGGATGAAGCTCTGAGCATCCTGGGGTAGTGGAAGGTGTCCCTGCCCATGACAGGGGATTGGAACTGGATGCGTTTTAAGGTCCCTTCCAAACCAAACCAATCTGTGATTCTGTGATTAACAAATGAAATGCTGCGTCAAGGAAATGTTAAGGTGTGATGAGCAGAGAAGGGAGTTGAAACCAAGAACTCCTCACTGTTTCTAGTGTTAGAAAGCTGCTAGAACTTTGGAATCTTGCTGAAATACTTCTTTGAAGAGATTGATGTTTTTAAAGCACAAAACAGATCATTTAGAACAATTCTTCATCTTTGCTATGTGRCACTTGCACTGGCCGAGGAGGTGTTAGAGAGGCTTAAATAGATGCTCAAATTTGTCATTTGCTCTTGTGGGCTATTGTGAACTAAATACTCCTGAATCTGGTTTTAGCCTGAGGTGTTYAGAGTTGATGAAAACTAGGCAAAGYCYGTTCAGATCATAACAGGAAACATTTCAAATKAAACACAACAGCTCGCCAAAACCTGGTTTAAAGCAGATGAATTCAGTCTGCTTCAGCCTTGCCTTGTGGGCACAAATATGAAAGTGTTGGTGGAAAAAATCCAGTTGTAACAGGTTTTCTGGTGTAAATGGTTGGTGTGTTCAGCAGAGGGAGGGCAGAATTACTTCAAAACATCATGACTTGTGTACAGCAACAGCATCTGACTGACAAGGTGACATTGTGGTGGAGCCAGTGCACGTACTTACGTGGTGAATAGCAGTGGGAGAAATTGAATTTTCTGCTGATTCTTTGTTCCGTGAAAGTTTTCATTAATTGGGACTTTAATAAAGCTTTGCACAAAGATTCTGGTTATTAAAGCAAAAGGAGCAGGGGAATGTTTTGTTACAGACTTGCAGTGGGCTGTGTGAACAGTTTGTACCACTCCTGGATAAAGAGGTGGGAATTAGAATTGAGAGAGACCTAAATGCACAAGGAATTGAGGAGAAGTGTGCCTATATGGGATTTCTAGGATTTGATAGTTAGCTGTACTTTTCAACTAGTGCTTTCAGTAATACMAACACGTTAATTTCTTTGCCAGTTTGAGGAGGCAGGAACAGGAAGGACAGAGGGCATGAACAGGAATTGTTGGAGAAATTGTTCCCTGTGAGGGTGGTGAGGTTGCCCAGAGAAGCTGTGGCTGCTCCATCCCTGGAAGTGTCCAAGGCCAGCTTTGAGTGCTGCCTTTGTGGTGGTGGGATCAGCTCTGTGCTGTGGTCCGGGTGGATTTAGCATCCATCAGGTTTAAGCCGAATAATGGAAATTACATCTACTTCAAAGAAAGTGTTTTATTCTGTAGCTAAATAGAAATTCAGCTGCTTTCAGTTTGTGCAATTGAAGCARCTGTTCATATTCTCTGATCCCTGAGTGTGCCTGGAAAAATTGTGGAATACGGAGGCGATTCAGTACATCAGTTCTACTCAATCCAAATAAGAGAGTCTGTGGGAATGACACTCGTGTGCCTGGGCTGTGCAGCACCACGGGGCTGTGGGGCTGCTGTCCTTAACTCTGAACAGACGCCCTGAATTCCTTGTCCCCTCTCCAGGTGGTGATCACCAGGCTAAAGCTGGACAAGGACCGCAAGAAGATCTTGGAGCGCAAAGCCAAGTCCCGCCAGGTTGGCAAGGAGAAGGGCAAGTACAAGGAGGAAACAATCGAGAAGATGCAAGAGTAGATGGTTTCCTGTTTTACACCATTAAAAACTGCTAAAATTCAACCTGTGGTGTGTCTTCTCCTTTAGAAAATCTTGGATGTGATGTGTCCTGCTCAGCATTTAAATATTCCTTGTGTTGTGACTTTGTAAAAAATACGCTAAATTAAAAAGCTTTWTATACCTGTTTTTACTTTTAAGAAAACTAAAGGCTTTTTTCCCCGTAAAGAAACATTTCTACCAACCTTAAAAAGAGCAGTGCAACCCTGAAACACCCATCTAACAGCCATCATACTTCTGTCTCTTCCTTAGATGTGTCCATGGTTTTAAATTAACATGTTAATTCTGTGCACTGTATATATTTAATATTTTATCAGACATTTGAACTAAGCTAATGCTGGCCATGCATCTCTTAAATCCTCTTAAATTACACTTTTTCACCATCTTATCAATTTGACAGTAAAAGATAATATTTTAGAGCTTCTCCAGGCACGTTGTGGCCAAATAMACCACTGGATTCGCTGTGAGATCTCTTCGGGTCGTAGGCTTCAGGACAGAGGGATTTATGACCAGTGCTCGTGAGYAGAGCTGACTGGTTTGAGAAGGTTGGGGGTGAAGCAGTCTCAGTGCTGTTGCCGGTGCTATTTTGGATGAATTTTCTGTAGGAGGAGATCTTTCCTAGCACTTTATACCTCCATAATTGAGAGSTGCTGCAGTGTGTTGAAAACTGCAGTTAAATGAATTTACTGGCTCACCAAATGGCCTTCTGATGGCTGGTGCAGAAGGAAAGAAATTCATCTCCCTGAACAACCCCGGGATCTGAAAAAGGGGATGCTGGGAATCGAGGAAAATTGCATTTTAGAAGCCATTCATAGGCCTGCCTGCAAAGCTGCGTTAGTCAGGCTGCCAGTGGGTTTCCCTCAAGTAGGGTGGGAGGTTTTGTGCCTCCAGCTCGTGCTGCTTAATACGAGATTGCTTCGCCTTGAGTCGGTGTTTGAGGAAGTCCGTGGGGTTCGGTTGTTACCGGGACCTTTCCAGCTGGTGCGGAGCTGCTCTGTGTGAGCGTGTCCCGCATCCCCAATTTCCTGAGGAGCTCAGAACCAACCCTCGCCCGGCGGGAGCTTCGCACCAGCTTCCGCCCCGCGCGCTCCCGCCCTCGCYCCGCGCGCTCCCGGCGGCTCCGGTGACGTAGCGGGCGCTGATTGGCGGGCGCCGGGCGTGTCGTGGCGGGAGGCACCGCCCCCCGCGCCCCTCCGAGCGCGGCCATGGCGTACGGCGGCCTCGCGGTGCCCATCATCGTCATGAGCGTGTTCTGGGGGCTGGTCGGCGGCGTCCTGCCCTGGCTCGTACCCAAGGGGCCGAACCGCGGGTGAGTGACCGGGGAGCGGTGGCGGGCACCGGGTACCTTCCCTTCCGTCGCCCGCGGGTGTGGGGGGAGGCCCCGGCGGAGGCGGCCCCGGAGCCCTGAGGCGCCCTGAGGTTGCCCGGCCCCGCCGCCGAGGCCCCGCAGCGCCGGGCCCGGGGCCGCCGCAGCCCCGCGGGCTCTCGGCGCGGTGGTGGCGCAGTGCGAGCGGGCCCGGGCCCGGCCGAGGGGCAGCGGAGCGGCCGCCCTTGGGGCTGCCGAGCCGAGCGGTGCCCCCGCGCCTCGTAACCCCTCACGGGTTTGGGGTTTCCCCTGAGGCCCTGGCACAGGTTGCCCAGAGAAGCTGTGGCTGCCCTATCCTTGGAAGTGTCCAAGGCCAGGTTGGACGGGGCTTGGAGCCACCTGGGATAGTGGAAGGTGTCCCTGCCCATGGCAGGGGCTAGAACGAGATGTGTTTTAAGGTCCCTTCCAAYCCAAACCATTCCGTGAAACCTCTGCAGACAGAACGTCCTATGTCAAGGTGGTTCATTGTCAGGCGGTATTTCAGCAACAACTTCCTCTTTCTTTCCTTACTTGACCTGTCCTAACTTACTCCACTGTCCTCTGGTTTCGCACTGGGTGAGACTGGAAAGGTTGCTGTAGTGGATCTCGGTTCTGGGTTAAATGTGTGCTGGTGTCCTTGTAGCTGAGGTTTTTCTTGCAGTGGTTGTGGCTGCTCAGATTAAAAAGCAGAAAAGTTTTTGTCTTTCTCTTTTCTCTAGGAGATAATGGCTTCTTAATCTCTCTTCCTCTCTCTGACACTCCCTCTACTCCACAGGTACCAACTGTCTTTTCTCTCAGTTCTTTACCTAAATCCAGGGGAATATTCCTCAAGCTCTGATATTTCCTGCATCACTTTCAAACCTAATGTGTGTTTTATGCCTGGAAACTTGCCTGTCTTCAAAGATACCTTGAAAATATGGCTTCCAGGCATGGAAGTATGGGAATTCTGTGGGTCACCAACAGATTCTGTCATGCCAAAATGTGGTTGTTTGACATATATGAGTAGAGCATTGCTGTGTTCTGATTCTACAGCAATACCTTGTGGTCTGTTCACCTCTCATCATCTTAAGAAAAATACCCAAAAAGCCTCTATGCAAAGCCAGTTCCTGAATAAGCTTGTTCTTTTTCAACATAAGAAGTTAGTGCAAACTTTTAACTGCCCTAAGAATTCACATTGCCTAGGTTAAAACTCCCAAACAATGGCTGTGTGATTCCTTGAAAAAGTTGCTGAAGCTTAATTCAGGCTGTGTTGGTTTGTAGCATTCCTTTGGAAGTTGACAAAGTGGATGTGTATCRATAGATGAACAATATGGGATGTTATTCTCGTCATAAAAGGGTTGGAAGTTACTGACCTACCATGAGGTTTTGTTACTCCATTGGGGGAGGAAATAGATAGAGGGAAATGCCCTTTTATTATTTAAAAAGACAAAAAAAGCACTCCACTTTGCCACTGAGTTCCATGAGCTGCAGAAATGTCTGTTAGAAAATCTCATTTCCTCTCCTCCCATTTCAAAACCATCTGTGTGTGTAGCTGCAGTTTTAGCATTTTCAATTTCAAGAGCTTGGTTCTTCCTTCTTTTCAGCTTTACTGTGGTTTCTGACACAGTTATCTTTTAGCAAGAAAGGAAAATCTTACACTACAGCTCATTTCACATGGCTTTGAGATTTTATTGTGTATTCAGTTTGTAAACCCTTTATTCATTATATAAAATGAAGTTATAGTTTGATACTGAAATTAAGTAGAATTCTGCAAATGGAGAAAGTGTTCATTGTGTATAGTAATATGTCCAGCTAACTTAAAGGACACTGACTGCATCAGATTTTGCTCCTGCTCACAGTGATTTTGGTTAAATACAGCTGCAAACTGTTTGGCAGAGCTGTGTCAGTCCTCCTGCAGATCTGAGCCTCTGCAGTTTACTCAGCTGGAAGAAGTCAGAACATTCACGTTGAGTCATCTTTCATATGATCAAAGTTAAACTTGTTCTTGTTTGCTGTGGGGTTTTTTTCCCTGTGTATCTTGTGGTCAGTCACAACATGACACCTGATCAGCTGTTCCTCCTTCCTCTTGGCAGCGTTATCAACACGATGCTGGTGACCTGTGCTGTTTGCTGCTACCTGTTGTAAGTATAAATAATATCTTGGCTCTTAACCAAGGCCCATTTCTGTTGTAATCACAAGTTCCTTTTTTATAGCCTCAGAACATTTAGAAGCTTTTTGAATGTGTCACAGAGATTTAGACACATGGTGTTCTTTGTCAGCTCTTAGAATTTTGGGTTCTAAAGACCTTCAGTGTGCTGAAGAAAACATTTCCCATTGGAAGATGCTGAGTTAAAAGGAACCTCTTGTTGTCCTCTGACACATAACTGATATTCCCTCTCTCCAGTTCACTGCCTCATTTGCTCACAAGTATGATGATAGTTGGTCAGTTCTAGGATTTTTCTGATGCACAGACTTTTTTTGCCTTTTTCCTTTCTACTCTACATCTAATTCTGAGGTGATACTAATTCAAACCTACTGGAGAGCTTTGCTTTCAGATTGGTTCAATATCTTCTCAAAATCTGGTGGAGCAGTGGGTGGAAAAACTTCTGCCTGGTGGTTTTTTTAGCGATACTCTGATAAATTAAGACCATTTCTGTTTAAATGCACAGTATATTTTGAGGCTGCCTCTTTTCTGTAGGAGATTTAGTAGCAATCACAGAGTGACTTGTTGAGAGCTCTTCATATCATGGTTTTTATCAGGATTTAAGCCAGCTGTAGCTGGAGTCTGCAACACAAAGCTTGCGTGTTGTTTTCTCTCTTTTTAAAGGCTGCAGGGACTGATCTTGTAAAAAAAAATGTGCTGTGCAGAAATAACTTTGGAAGAATTTGTTATGGAGAGTAACGTGGTAAAAGCCTGGTTTGATCTTAAAGGTTAACTTGTAATTAAACTCATTATTTGGAGCTACATTGAAGTTTCCTTAAAGTAGAGGCCATGTGGTATCCACTGCRTCCTCTGGATTATGATGTGGAATATTTTTGTTGTAGAATTTCTTAACTTTTGGCTGAATTCTGTGAACTCTTCAAATGTAAAGTGGTATTTCACTTGTAAGTTTAGTTTGATTTTTTAAATCTAAACAGACCCATTATAAATCCTAGTGTCACTAACATGTTTTATAATCTATTTTTGCATGTCCGGGGGTTCTTTGATAATTTTGTGGGCTCTAACTTATTTTCTGAATTCCCTTTGGCTTTCTCCAGTTGTACGTTGAAAAAAGAGAAGCAGCAAAATCTTAGGATGTTTTCAGCCATCAGTAGTTGTACCCAACCGCATAGATTATATTTGTGGTGTCTGCTTGCCAAAAGGCAACAAAAAACAGATTTTTCTCCTCATGTTCCAAGATAGAACTTGCCTCATCACACAGTCTTTCTTTTTTTATTTTTTCATTTATTCTGAATAAAACTGTAGAACAGCCCTGGTTGGCAAGGACCTTGAAAGAGGTCCAACCTTTTTCTCTGTTCTATTCAAATATGTGGAAGTTTGTTGTTCCTGTATCCTTTTCCTTTTGGGGGAGGAGGCATTGAAAACATCTCAAACCTTAATTTTGGGTGATTAAAGAAAGAGACTCATTTTTCACACCAGTCTTGAAGGAAGCCCAAAGAATTGTTTCTGAGGGTTCTTTGTTGAATACGTTAGGATTAAAATAATTTCTGTTGTCCCAGGTATTTGTGTGTYCTTAGCAGGTGGCTGGTGCTGTTCTGTGCTTCTTTCTAGAGCTGTTTAGTCTCTGCTAGACCTTGCATACTCTGATTTACCTTTCCAGTTGAAAACAGGGAATAAACAATTTCCTGTCTTCATTGAACACCACTTGATTGACAAATTGATTTTAATCGAACTGMATTTAAAGTCAATCACATTTCAACTTAAAGCTGTTTTTTCTGTATTTAGATTTAACAGCGATAATTTTGAATAACCATATTGATGACATGGTGTTAATTTGGTTGTTCTATGGAAGATATTTGCATGAGTAAGTGCCTAATTTGTGTACAGATCCTGTACCCCGCAGCTTTTTCAACAACACACCACCCTCAGGAAGATAAAAATCTAAGGCAAAGTCTAAGGAGTTACTGCTGCAGAAATTAGAGGTTACACCATATTGTGAGGTACTGTCAGAGTCTAAATGTATTTTGCTGTTTACAAAGCAGTTCCTGAACAGTGCCCTCATGTCCTAACAGAGGACAGGGTGCTTGGAAAATCGTATTATTTGCTACTGATTCTAACAGGATTAAAATATGGATGCCCAAATTGACATTTAAACAGAGATAGCAGGACCTTAATTTGTAACACGAGCACAGACAGATGGCAGTTGTGGTGGAAAGACCTTTTAAAAATCTTTCTGGAACAACAGAAGGGACTTTAATTTCCTTGTCTGAGCTGGGTAATTAACAGTAACTGTTCTAAGAGGGATCTGGTAGAATTTAAGGAGCTGTGGGTGGCTYGAATGCCGTACCTGCTTTTAGCAGCTCTGGAACATTGCACCTTGGATACAGAGGTTTGTTTTACTCTGAATGCCGTGTTTTGTTTTGTGTTGTCAGCATGGATTATTGTGTAAAACAGCATCACTTGAGCAAAACATGGGAAAAGCTTTTTCATGACTTACCTTGAATGCAAGGCAGTCATAAACCAACAACTGCTTTAAATTCCTCAGCCCTCGCAGAGCAGGGAGGAGGAATGTGCTGCTGCCCTAATGCCACCCTGCCTCAGAGCTCGGGTATCCAGCATGGCCCCAACAAATGCCTTTGGAAGAGTGCACAGCGCTTTGCCCAAAGCCTGGTCACATAGGGAGAGGTTCTGAATGTGCTCCCAGCTCGTTTAATTCACAGCCCTGCTGGGCCTGAGCTTGGGAAGCAGCGAGAGGTGAGAGAGTCGTGCGCGGAGTTCCTTCCTGCTCTGCAGTGAGAAAAGGAATAATGTGCTCTAACAGGCTTTTAGTGTTCCTACCCTCCTCCCACTTGTGTTACTTCAGGATGCTGGAGGCAGATGGCACAGTGCTCTGGCACCTTTGGATCTGTCTGTTGTATCTGAAAACTATCCCTCGCCAAATAAATTCCCTGATAATTTTAAGAGCTAATTTGCTTTTCCCTTAAGTAGATTTAACATCATGATTAACGTGGTCTCAAAATACATTGTTGTCATCGCTTTGGACAGCAAAGTAGAGACGTGTCAACCTAAAGGTTGTTGGCTGCTCTCAGTGGTGTCTTGCTGATGTTTTAATTCCTTTGTAGAGCCTGCTACGTGGTTCGAGGCTTGTGTGACTGATGGACTGCTGCAGGCTCAGCTTCTTGTTTTATCTGGAGTTCTACCCTGTGCAAAACTGAACGGGGCATTGCAAATAAATATTTGTCAATTTTCAGAGGATTGATGTGTTTTCTTTAAGTCTGACCCACATCTTTTGCCCTTGGCYGTTCCAGGCGTTTTGCAGCCGACCTGCACTTGGTTTGCTGGTCAGAGCATCAAGGTTTGTGTGGAATTTTCCATGACTGCCTAAGCACTCTGATACATTTGTGGCAGCTCCCATTACAAAGCTGCTCTGCTTTTTCTCCTCCTTACAAAGCATTCTAGAAATAGCAGACAGATGAGCCAGTGTGTTCACTAAATGTGTTTATACAGTTAGTATTTAACATAGATTTGAATCCATGGAAGCATCCATTGCTTTTTCTGACTCTTGTAACGTTTACAAAGCAAATATATCTTTTAACAGTGGAATATTTATTTCTGTTTAGCTTTCCTGGATATTTTCCACAAACTACATTCCTCTTGTTCTCAGTTCTGGCTATGGCTTCTGCAGTGTTAGTTTGTGCTCTGCTCCASTGACAAGGCTGCTGTTCTGATGACCTGGGGTTTGCTGTCATATTGTTCTTGTGGGGTTGGTTTTTGGTCTTTTTTTTTGGTGTTCCTGTATCATTGTACCCTTTTGCTTCAGGTCCCTATTTATTGACCTCTGTGCCAGGTTTAAATTCACTTTTGTWCAGTCTCTGAAAAATATACGCTGTCTGCAAGGGCAAGTTGTCATGCACTGAAAAGCAAATGAGAGAAAGGATGTGTCTCAGAGGTTGTTGTTTAAAGGATGCTTCAAAGGCACTGAAAAAGGTCTGTCTCTTTTATGTTTCTATCTTCTAAGCCCCCAAATACCTGAGTTTCATGTGTCTCAAAACACCTCCCTGTCAAAAGAAACGTGCGAGGGAGATGCTGTCAGGTGGTTTCGTGCTGCTTTAAATTGAACAGGACAGTATTTCAGTTTCAGAATGGTTTGGTGCCATAACTTCATTGCTGGTGTCTGGTCCTTGTGTATGAGCTTGAGTAGAATTTTTATTTGCACCTAGACCTTCCTGAAATAGTCTTTTCTTTGATAGTCCTCATGCTTTAGACAACCTTTCCATTATCATWAGCTTTGGCATTTGGCTGATGTTCTCTCTCTTGGGTTGGGGGTTTGTCTTGCAGTTGGCTGATTGCAATTCTGGCTCAACTGAACCCCCTCTTTGGGCCKCAGTTAACCAATGAAACAATCTGGTACCTTAAATATCACTGGCCTTAAGGATGTGTGTCCTGTGCTGCAATTCATTGACCAGGTGAGTATGATCAGATTTATTCCTATATTTGGTGTGTTAAAGCTTCAGGAGACATCGAACAGTAGYGTGAGCAGTGTGCTCAAACTGCTGTAGCTCTTTCGCAGGAGAAATGTGTCTTTCTATAGGCTGCAACAAAACATACTTTGGATGTTAATCTTAACTGGATAYGTGAAAAGCTTGAACTGAMTTCTTGACAGTTTTTTTTTCTTTTTATCCTGTCGTGGTGTTGTGTTCAGGGCTTTGTAAGGAGAACAAAACATTTCTTCCTACAAAAAAAAAAATACACATAATTGGGCTAGGGTGTTTTTTAATAGCTAACATAAGTGGATTTCCTAATCTTTACCAATTGTTAAACGTCTCCTCAAGCCTACTACCATTTCATCTAAGACCTGTCCTGATTTCCAAGGCAACATAGAGTTACTCTCATTCATCTGGGAAGCTGGAGTGGGAACTGCCATTAGAATGTTCTTTATCTCCTGTCAATACATTGCACTAGCCCTGAGCTCACAGCTTGATGTTTTATTATGTTTTTAATGACAGCCTGTGTGCAGCTTTAATCCCAGGTGAGCCTGGTGGTTGCTATCTGGGCAGTGCTGCTGGAATGTGGTTGTTGCAGTTCCTGGGCTTTTTGAGAGGGCCAGCAAAAATAAAGGGTTGTGTTTCAAGTACCTTGATGGTATTGGGTTTGTCCAGGAGGGCAGCATTTGGAATTGAAGGTTCAAATGAAGGAAATGTGAAAACAAGCACCCATGATTTCAGTTATTAAGCTAGTAACTGTATAATTAAACACAGKTTTTTGCCTGAGTTGTTGGGGGTTTTGTCTTATATACGCAGTCTTAGTTCAATGCAGCAGGCAGTGAGAGTTGGTGTTGAATGCTCTCTGTGAAGTGTCYTGGACATTTGCACTGAAGCAAAGCTCCCCTGTTTCAGAGGAGGYTTCGTGTGAACTGGGATGTTGTCAGACTGGGGCCTGTGGATGTGTCTGTAGCTTCTTTTAAGCACCAAGCAGAAGCTAAAGGTAGACTTGGCCCTGCTTCAACTCCAGGCCTGTAATTAGCTAAGTCAGTCAAGCAGAATTTCCTAGGAGCATTTTCACTGCTCGGGTGCTAACATATAATTAGTTAGCTAAAACAGAGAACAGTGTGTTTTGGTAATGGGCATACAGATCCCTGAATCCCAGAGGATGATTCAGTTGCCTGGGATCTGAAATTGAAACCTTTTTATCTGGACATAAAAATTGGCCTTCATGGTGTGCCATGTGGTGAAACCAGCAAGGGCAGCCAGGAGATGAGACACAACTGCTGGACTCCTGCTAACAGAATCAGGCCTTTCCCCCACCATTGCAGTGAAGGATTTTCCAGAGAACTGGAGTTAAGTTTGTACCAAGGAAGAGAGGGAACTTGTGTGTTCAAAGATGACTGAAGAGTTTGTGAGGAGCTGTCRTTTTTAAAATTATTAATGGAATATTTAAGCCCTGCATAGCACATGCTGTGTTACATGAAGGAGTTTGATTTAACCTTTCATCTGATTTCATTGGCTTGATTTTGGAATGGTTTAAAAAAGTAAAAGCATACAATAATCCTCAAATATCTGTTCTTTGCTGCTAGAAATGTGCTGTCACAGGACACAGCACTACCTGGTCTTGTTTGAGTTCTATTGCAGGGCTGARGGAGGTGCTCCCTGTCCTGTCCTTGCTCCTGTGTGCTCTGCACTCGGAGCCTCCTGCGGAGTTTCTGACTAGACAGGAGCTGTGAGTTAGATTCCATCTGATAACAGTTGGGATGTATCTCTCTGACACTGCATGGATTCCCGTCAGTGTAGCAACCAGTTATTTCTGGATTTTACGAYGTGCTTTTCCAGATTTCAAGGGACGTGTACTATACTTGCTTCTGCCTCCYGTTCCTTTCTGTTGAGGTTTGGATGGATTAGTATGGACAATGCAAAGAGAATGAAGTACTGACTCCCGAAGTGGAGAGGTCCTTGAAAACAAGGATGGTTTAAGTAAACCCATTTTACTTTACCAACAGAGCAGGCTGAAAATGCTCCAGTGAGCTCCTCGCATTCTGCTGAGG
Organism: Amblyornis subalaris; assembly: GCA_018881555.1. Classification (NCBI taxonomy): domain Eukaryota; kingdom Metazoa; phylum Chordata; class Aves; order Passeriformes; family Ptilonorhynchidae; genus Amblyornis; species Amblyornis subalaris. The sequence goes on from JACAXG010000013.1 coordinate 817,320, forward strand.
AACTCTGCATTTGCTGACTTGATCGATCTATGCCAAATTACACAAGTTTGTCTGTGTTTTCAGGCAGTCACCCTCCCATCCAAGGGATGATTATTTAGCAAGTCATTTGATATATCACCAAGTTAATGGCTTGGATGGCAGCATGTGAGAGCACACAAAGCTCTGTAGCCGTGGTAAATCCAGGCTGTGGACTCTTCCAAACTGTGTGATCCAAAACTGCCTTTTCTCCTTCACTTGGTCAAGTCACAGTCTGTGTTCTCAGAGCAGGAACTGTCTTTGTGAAAGTGCAAGAAGGGCTGTCACCCAGCTCACTGGATGCTGTTACAGCAATGAAAACATTTGAGTGAAATAGTTGTTCCACCAGCTTATAATGTAACTAAAACTACTTGCAGTAACTTCAGAAATGAAACTGCCAAGAAAACATCCACGTAGATGAATTATCTACAGTTCTTGACCATTGCTCMGTGCATTTGTGGAATGGAAAGAGCTGTGGTTAACAGCCAGGTCTTCAATTAGCAAACTGTCTCCATGGAAAGGAATAACGAAGTTGCCTCTTGCTTTGCAGGTAAAGAAGAGCTGAAAAACTCCAGTGACCCAAAGGTGCCCTTTACGTAGCTGGTTGGGCACGAAGCCTTCAGTAATGCCTTAACCTTTCTCATGTTCTTCAAGTGGCTTGTTCAAAGTCCTGATTTTTTCCTACTCTACTATTTAACAGTGTGCCTAATGCAATTTATACTCCTCTTTGGAACTGTCAGTTTTTGACTGTTATCTCCAGATGTGATGAAAATTTCTATTTTTACGGGTCATGGAATCGTATCTCCTGTTCATTTTATCTCTAATAACACTTTATATTTACAGATCTTAGGTTGTCTGTCATTGTGCTGTTCACCCCTGTTCTGTTTGCACTTGACAAAAAGACGTGCAATAAACTGTATGAGGAGAGGAGAAACAGAGGTGCCACGTGTTGATGGCAATTTCTTTTTCCAAATGAATTGTATTCTTGAGAAATTTGGCCTTAAATTTCTCATGCCTGGAAATAAAACTAATCCTCTGCTTGATACAAAGTGTTCCYGTGCATTGTTTAACTGTTACAATTGTGCTTTTCTGTGGTTTAATCAGATAGGTGGAGTTGAGCTGGGGAGATTMAGATGATGTGAAAGTTGTGGAAGATGATGTGTGAATAGATGGGCAGCTTGTTGCCAGTATCAAGACCTCTTGGGTAGATCTAAAATAGGATTAAGTTTGCAATCTAAAATTGCTGAAAGGTGCAGGAATAAGTGAACGCTTGGCTTGAGAGCCTCTTCTCCGGGAACTTCCCATTGTGTGAAGGGGACTCAGAGTAGCAAAGGTAACGTGGCTAATTTGGATGAAGCGTTCGTAGTAATTTTGACAGGAAGCTGATTTACTCCCTGGCACATTTGGTGGATATTTATAGGAACAAACGGCTTGAATTGAACAGAAAACATTACAGTTGTTTCTTACTGACTTGACGCTTGCATGTGGAATTGCAGACCTGACAAAACACATGACAATGTAGGCAAGAGGTTCCTGAGGCTCCTCCCTGTCAGCTGAGCCCGTGGGTTTGGGAATGGACCTGGTCAGATGTTTGGTGAGGAGTAGTTTCAAAGGATATAAATGCTGTGCGTGCACAGGACCTTTCCTGAATGCTTCCTTACCTCATGTCCAGATAAATTACAATTATTCCCCACTGTGTTTTATTGTTGTGCACAAAGACATAATGGAGTGGCTAATATTATTTTTTCTTTTTCCCCTTGGATAGCACCATTAACTTGTTCAGTGGGACAGCACTCATTACTGCACAGGAAATTCCAAGATCCTGACATGTAACTTGCAGTGATCCAAAACTGGACAGTATGAATTGCAAAAGAAGGAAGAATGTGCCCATTTTTACAAATCAGCATAGCAACTGTTGGGACTGGAATAGTGAATTTTTGTGTCACGTTACCTTCTGTATTTTACCATGCAAGACGTTGTACACCGTCATGTTACACGGTCTGTACCAAATATTTCCTAGGAAAATTGAAACCAAATGATCATATAAAAATTTAAGGTTGTTGTTTGACTTTTTAAATGCGTGGAGAGTAAGATATGTTGACATTGTACGAGGAGAGGGAGAGAATACTTCAAGACATCATTGACTAATAAGAGATTTTTAAATATATTGATGTGCTTGTCATATTTACCCTAAAGTGAAATCCSAAACGAAAACATTCAGTGACAAGCAGTGCTGTTAGTGTTACCACTGTCTTTAACAAGCTTTCTATTTTAGGTTCTAAGCCGTCACTCGCTGTAGAAGGGAGAAGTAAAACAGAGTTCCCATGGGGTGTCTCACTGTTGGTGAATTTAATGGAAACACCTATTCCAAGCCTGGACAGACAAGCGCTAGAGCAATTTTCACCTAGATGCTTCCCAGAAAGAAATTCCCACTTTTCAGAGCGGTTAATATTTCCTCTGAACCAGATGCCAGATAGTGGCCTGACTGAAGAAGCTGCAAGAACAATGTTTTGTGTCTGTTCTGCTGAATGTTTTGTGACCTTCTGTCTGCGTGGTGAGTGTGGAATGGTCTGGTCTGGTGTGCCAGGAGTTAACACTACTTGGGATAATTTCTTTATTTGCCTGACTGCAGGACATGAGAGCAGAGAGATTCAGCCACTGGTGTTTAACAAACAATGCAGGTACCAGAACCTTGATCACGCATCGCTCTTGGTTTTGCAACAGCGGAAGAGAACACAGAATGTTCAAGTCTAAAAGAAGGAAGTTTGTGCTTGAAATGGAAAACCTCTGCCTGCAGTGAAAGATACTTGGGTAAAAAATGAGGAAGATGAAGGAAACTTGCTCCATAGTCAAGTCTTGAAGACTTCTGAGTCATAAACTCTGGCAATGTGTAGAGGAAGAGTTTAGGTCAAGGTCATTTCAAATGCTTGTAACTGCTTTTGTTCATGTGTTTAGGAAATGCAAATATCTGCATCTCTGCCCCTAACAAGAAATTATTCTGGAGAGTTTATGGAAGTTTACTTTTCCTCTAGGGGAAATAATGGAAGCATTTTACTCCTGGGAAGAGCTGAGTCAGTTGTCAGAGGTGGGTGGCTGCTCCCTTTTTTCCAGAATTAAATGCCATGGAGTCTCTCGGGCAAAAAATGAAGAAATGCGGTGAAATGCAAAAACTTATTTAAACAATAGAACACATATTCTTTACAAATAGCAAGATAAGAACGGCTGGGTCTATTTCTTATTCTGTTTATTAGTAATAATTTCTCCAGTTATGTCGGAAGGAGTCCAGGCCAGCCACCTGTCACTGTGAAACGTGGTTGTGCGTGTAGCTGAAGACAGTAGGAAAAATACAGAGCTGCAGATGGAAGATGGATGGATGACCAGGGTAAGTACGTGAGCAGGGCCGCAGAGGAGAAGAATCGGGGTATCGGGACGCGATCCCTGCACACCCACATGAGGAACGGCCGCGCCGCCGCCCCGCCGCGCTCTGSCCGCGGGCACCCGCCTCCCCGCCTTAAATAGCCCCCGCGCTCCGTGCCGCCGTCACGTGACGGGACGGCCCTCGGCCATTGGCTGGCGCGGCCCCCTTCCCCCGCCCCCCGCGCGCGCCCGCCCCCTCGGGCCACGTGAGGGTCGAGTCACGCGATTTCCGGGAACCCGTCAGGAAGGGACATAAACAAACAAACCCGGGGCCGCATGGAGGGGCCGGGCCGGGGCGCGCGGGGCGGCGGCCCCCGCTGAGCGCGGTGAGTGAGGGGCTCAGGGAGGGCCGCGGGGCTCCAGGGGGCTGCGGGGCACCGAGGGGGCCGGGGCTCGGGGGGCCCTGGCGGTCCAGTGGGAGGAGGCGGTGTCGCCGGGCAGGGGGCTGCAAGGAGGGAAGGGAGAGCGGGGCGGAGGTGCCTGCCTAGCTGCCGAGGGCAGCGGGACGGCCGTGGTGGCGGCGGCCCCTCCGCTCCGCTCGCCCGCCGGGGGGGGGGTGTGGCTGCCGGGGCCGTGGGAGAGCAGCGGTGCGCGGGGGGTGTCCGGTCCCGGAGCGGAGCTTGGGGCCCGGGGCCGGGGTGGGCGCGATGAGAAGAGACTGCAGGGACAGASTGCAGGCTGAGCGGAGAGTTGTCGGCGTTGTCCCCTCCAGCCTCCGCCCGGCAGGAGCGGCCCGTGCCTTTACAAGGAAAGCGAGTCTCGCAGCGATCGCCGGGGCGAGGAAGGCGCCGTCCTGCCGGGGAAGCCCGGCCGCGCTGGGTGTGCGGGCGGAGGGGCTGCTCGGCTGCCCGGGGGAGCGAAAGGCTCGGCAGGTCCTGTACTCCCCTGCCTTTCGGGCTCGTAGTCGCCTCCTCCGCTTGCGACCTGTTTGAATGCCCGGGACGGCCGGGGGTGACCCGTGGGCGTGCGGGGTATCTGTGCCCGGCTKTTCCGGTGCCCGGCGGGCGGCTCCGCTCCGAAGGCTGCGGGGCAGAGGTGGCGGAGAGGGGTCACCGGTCTGCGAGCGAGGCAGGGCGGGACGGGACCGTCCCCGCTCCGGCGCGGCGTTTATGTAACGACAGGACGAAGGGACGGAGATTCTCCGCGAGCGGCGGCCCCGGGAAGGGGCTTCTCCCGGGCAGCGCGGGTGCGCTCCGGCTGCCCGCAGCCCAGGCGGGGGTCGCCGGGCGGGGGCCGCCCCCCGCGGGACGCGGACCCTTGGGCGCTGTTCGCGGCGCGGCGGGGCCGGGGGCGGCGGGGCGGGCTCCCGGAGCGGCGGGCGCGGCGCGGGGGTCGCGGGGCCGCGGCCGGGGCGGCGGGAGGGGGTTTGTTTACATGTCGCCTCACCCTAGCTTGAAAGGGCCGCTGGGCGGGTGAGCGGCGGCCGCGCCGGCCAATGGGCGCTCGCGCGCCGGCGGAGGCAGCCAATGAGCGGGCGCGGAGGGCGGGGCGGCGGCGGCCGGGGTAGGCTGCGCTGGGCGCTGGGCGGCGGGGCGGCCATGTTGGCCGGAGGTGTGTTAGTGGGTCAGGGCCGGGCCGGGGGACACGGGGGGGACGCGGGCACCGCGCGGGGCTGTGGCTGCGGGGGCCACCCGCGGCCCCGTCCCTCCGCGGTCCTTTGCCTCAGAGGGGCTGTCCCACCTGGGCGTCGGCACTGGCCCGGGGCGGTGCCCGCGCTCATGGGGGTCCCGTTCCCCGCGCTGAGGGGAGCACGGGCCGCGTTCCCGGCTCCTGTTCCCAGCCTGTCCCCACAGATTTGGGTTATAAAACATCCGTGAGTTCCCCGGGCCGCCTCAGGAGCCGCCTGCGGCTCTCGGCGTGTCCCCACGCGGGTGTCGAACACCTCTCCGGCTCTGGGCTAAGCTCCCGCAGACTGCGAGCCGGGAGCACCTTGACGAAAGCCCCCCGTGTCACCGAGGACTCAAACCTGATCTTTGTTATTTCCCTTTTATCCCGAGGGTCCCCGCCCTGGGCGTTTTTCCCTGCCCGCGGCATCGCTGCCGTGCCTTCCCCTCGTCCCTGCCAGCCCCGCAGCCCACGGCATTTCTCAGGGCATCGGCTGCTGGGAGCGATCCGGTATCAAAGATAATTCCACTGTCACACTCGGTGTGAGGCACACGGTGTTTATTCAGGCTTCCCCATGCAACAGGCTGAACSGCTGGGAGCGTTCAGCTCTGCCAGCTGAAATGTGCGATTCTCACTTAAAGTGATCGTCATCTTTCTTTTGGTGCCACTCGAGGGGTAACTTGGTGAAATTATTCAGTGCCTACCATGCAAAACAGAATCAGATTCTCGTATTGTCTTTCAAACACTTCTAAATATTTTGAAGATTGTGTTTAAAAGGCCTCTGAGGTTTCTTAACCGAGGGCTTCCGAGCATCGTTGTGGGGAGGGTTAATTATGATTATTATTAAACATGTTTTCATTGTAAAAATTACAGAGAGGCARACAGAGGTGCTTTCAAAATGTGGTCGATTTTTATTGTTGGCAACTTAAATGAGAAATCAGAATTTCTAAGGAAAGTAAATCATAGAATCGTAGAATGGTTTGGGCTGGGAGGGACCTTAAAGATCATCTCATTTCAACCCCTGCCATGGGCAGGGACACTTTCCACTAGCCCAGGTTGCTCCAAGCCCTGTCCAACCTGGCCTTGGGCACTTCCAGGGATGGGGYRGCCACAGCTTCTCTGGCTGTCATAGTTCTTTTGCAAGAAGCCTTTCCTGCTAAAGCAGTCTCGGTGAGATTCCTTTTTAGATGCACAAATAATAGTAGTTCAGAGACCTCATACTGTCCATAGCCAGTGTTTATCTAACCGTAGAAGGAATTGTCGTGTGTTTGTGGGAGTATTCCCTGATAGGAGCAGTCTGCAGCAGAGGAACCAGGCCACTGAGCATCCTCCCCAGGTGTTTTATAAATAATGAGAGAGACAAACAGCCTTGTGAAGGACAGAGATTGAAGTCCCTTTAGCATTAGCAGAAATTAATTGGGAACAAATAGAAGCTTTTGTCTGACTAATAGACTGATAGTGTGGGATAAATAAAGGAACGCACAGGTTTAGATTCCCATGGCCTGCATGTCCGTGCTCTGTGGTTTGGGAAGCTTAACTAAATGATGTTTTAACATCAAACTTTGATAAGGAGATTTGGCACTGCATAAGAAGTGCTTGAAAGTTGGAATTGGCGTGAAAGTCAAACCAAAAGTTTTCTGAAAATTGTAAATTTAACATTTAGACCTTGTTACAATAATTTCCCTGTTTTTTTTTTTTAAAATCCTTCTGGTTTTGAACTCTTAAGCCACGGGTTTTTTTACTCTTTGGACAATTTTGACTGATGCATTTTTCAGATTTGTTGCTGGCTTTGAAGTATTGGGTACAGACAACCCATTTCTAACAAAAATATAACGATCATAATTTCACAGGATGAAGGGTAGACTGGATTGTACCATTCCCTTCATCATAAGACTTGTGTTACTTTTTTTTTTTGTCGTGGAAACGACAGAATTAATTTTTCTCTTACCCTGAAAGACTCTACACTGTCAGAAAAAATATAGGTACAGCCATCCTGTAGCGATGTAGGATATTGCTGGAGATTGGAAACTGAATTGTTGTTTAGTTTTGCTTTTGTTTTTCGTCTTTGCTTTCACCCCACTCCGCTGCAGGGGAAATCTACGACACATAAACATTTGAATGTTAGTTTTACTATTAATTCTCGTGTGCAAACAACTCTCCTAACTGCAGTGTTATTAAAATAAAGGTTTATGCTATTAATGTTATAACTCTAACAACTTTTTTAATTTAAATGAAGTCTGTTAATATAGTTCTAATAAGTTTAACAAGCTGCACATCCCACTCTTGGCACTAAAATAAGAGTGAAATCTCAGTCTTTGTTCCAGAACATACAGAAAAGTGCTTCTGGTAGGAATATATTAATCTGGGCATAGTTGTTATAAAATATGTTGCTGCAGTATGTTTGTTGGTTTAAAAAATAGTCACTTTCTTTTGGCTTCTGTCTCTTGCATGATGGTCAATATCAATCCAGGCAGGGAAGTAAACATGGACTGGGGATGAGCAGATGGAGCAGCCYGGGGAGAAGGACTTGGGGCTGCTGGTGGGTGMGAGCTGGACGTGCCCCATCCCAGAAACTCCTGTGCCCTGGGCTGATCCCCCAGCGTGGGCAGCTGGGGAGAGGGGGGGATTCTGTGAGACCCCACCTGCAGAGCTGCTTCCCGCGCTGGGGCCCAGCACAGGAAGGACGTGGAGCTGCTGGAGAGAGTCCAGAGGAGGCACCAGGATGGCAGAGGGATGGAGCAGCTCTGCTGGGAGGAGAGGTTGGGAGGATTGGGATTGTTCAGCCTGGAGAAGAGAAGTTTTGGGTGACCTAATTGTGGTCTTCCAGGGCCTGAAGGAGATACAAGAAAGATGGAGAGAGACGATTTACAAGGGATGGAGTGCCAGGACAAGGGGGAATGGCTTCCCACAGACAGAGGGTAGGTTTAGGTCAGATCTCAGGAAGAAATTGTTCCCTGTGAGGGTAGGGAGGCCCTGGCACAGGTTGCCCAGAGAAGCTGTGGCTGCCCCATCCTTGGAAGTGTCCAAGGCCAGGTTGGACGGGGCTTGGAGCAATCTGGGATAGTGGAAGGTGTCCGTGCCCATGGCAGGTGGTGGGACTGGATGAGTTTTAAGGTCCTTTCCAACCCAAACCGTTCTGTGATTCCATGCTTCTGTCAGTTATTGGGATGACACAGCTGGAGCACCCTCAGAGCTGGGAATTGGCATTGGCACAGGGGATCCGTGAGTTCTGAGTTCTTCTGGGGGCTCATGGGCCCTGCTTCGTGAGGTGTGGTGTGTGTGATTGGAGACCAGAGCTGCTCTTGAGAGGTGTCACTTCCAGGTCTTGAAATCTGACTGCTGTGGGCAAGTAGGACTGGAAAAATAACACTGAAGGGGGAAGGGATGGTCAGTGGAGGAAAGGGAACAGAGACAGTGAAGTAACAGTTTCCCTCTCCTGAAGGGAAGGGGCTTAGAAGAAGTGAAACAATCTGCGTATCTTTAGTTCTTCTAAGTGACAATGCTGCATCAGACTCAGGGTCTAGGAGTCTTAAGCAGATGTTGTTTTCTCTCCAGGATAGAAAAAGCAAAGGGTATAATGTCTTAGATGCTTGTGTAGGCATTTTAATAGAAATCCATCACCAAGAAAATAGAGAGACTTGGCTGCTTTGGTGAGCGGGTGAATGAGACTGCAGTGGGTGGAAAGACATGAAAATGTTTTAAAAGAGTGTCTTTGCTCACTGCTATGAAGTAATAATAATAAAAAGCTTAGTGTCTTTGTGGTGGGGGAGAAAAGTAAGAGATTTTTTTAAGTCTGGCTAGTAATTGAAGAATCATGTAGAAAGAAAGAAAAAGGCAYATTACACAGAAGCAAAACCAAGAAAAATACAGAATCACAGAGTCACTGAGGTTGGAAAAGACCTCCAAGATCATCGAGTCCAACCTGTGACCAATCCCCACCTTGTCACCCAGCCCAGAGCACTGAGTACCTCGCCCAGGCGTTCCTTGGATGCCTCCAGGGATGGGGACTCCACCACCTCCCTGGGCAGTCYACATTCTCAGCTTGAAGACTGCCCTGAGCAGAGGGCGTTCTGTAATAGAAAACAAGCTGGCACAAACTGTGGAAGGAAAAAATGTTTTTAAGAGAATTGCWGGAGAAGTTCTTGCATCTGTAACTCCAGTATTTCATAAAATGTCCAGATACAGCAAACAGTGCGTGGTACATACTGGTTCTTCCCAAGCACATGGCATAGTTTTTGTGCTTTCTGTGAAATTCAGAGCTGGCCATGAATGCTTCAGCCTGAGTTKGTATGTTTAGTGCTGTTAGGCGCTCCTGAGCTATTTTTTATACCTGCATCAAAATTGAGACTTTGACACGCTGTGCTGTGCGATGCAGTCACCATCATGAAAGTGTAATTGTTCCTGTAATGCACTTACAGCAGGCATTTAGCTGCTGGGATAATAAGCACTGTGCAGCCAACAAAACAGCACAGCCACGCTCCGTGTGCCTTTCCAATGGTATGAAATCCACAGCTGAATTGGGCCAGAAATAGCAACTTTATTTACAGCAATGGTACAARTGATTCACACAGGTGACCGAGCAAGACTTTCAGAGGTGCCAGGCTGAAAGCTGCACTTTGGGGTATTGTCTTCTAGGGGCTTCTTTGGGGGTGCTGTGTTGTGGCAGGAGGGTGTTTTACTGGTCTAGGGAAGCAGCACAATCGTGGAATGTGTCCTGTGTCTCCTTAATGCTGCATATTTGGAATTTAGGTCCTGCTGCGTGCTGGGTTAGACCAGTAATCCCAGGTAATGCCTCTGCTGTTCCACTGTGTGAAATTCAGTCTTCCCAGGCATCTTGGGACTACTGTTCTTCAAAAAGTAGATATTAAATACAGGGGATTATTTTAAATTACRATTTGTCATTAGATTAATTAGGTATTAACTCTACAGAGCAGGCTTTGGTTCCTTGTTGATGACTGACGGGATTTTAACCAATGTATACGTGTGTGCCTCCATCAGTACCCAAATATGTTAGGGGAACATAGCTATTCCTGAGATCACAGAATCATGGAATGGTTTGGGTTGGAAGAGGCCTTAAAAATCATCTTGTTCCAAGCCCCTGCCCATGGGCAGGGACACCTTCCTGTATCCCAGGTTGCTCCAAGCCCCGTCCAACCTGGCCTTGGACACTTCCAAGGATGGGGCAGCCACAGCTTCTCTGGGCAACCTGTGCCAGGGCCTCCCCACCCTCACAGGGAAGAATTTCTCCCTAATATCCAACTTAAACCTCCTCTCTGTCAGTGAAGCCATTCCCCTTGTCCTGTCACTCCAGGCCTTTGTAAAAGTTCCTTTCCATGTGTCTTGTAGGCTGCCCTCAGGTGTCCTGCCCTTCCTCACACCCCAGTGAAGGAAGGAGCCTCCTCCCAGGAGCAGGAGCGGGAGCAGAGCTCGGCACTTATGTGACTCCAGAGTCTGCAGACACAGAACCAGCTCCGGGACTGGCTCCTTAATCACCTTAATCTGATTTCTCTGCAGGCTGTTGCCAGAGGAGCCGGCACCCTGCCCGGTGCCTTGGGCTCTGTATTCCACCTGTGTCTCTGCATTTGGGAAGGGCTGATGGAAGAAATTAATGGAAATTGTCCTGAAGTAGAAATTCCTGCTATATTTATCTTCAATAATTCTTAGTGCTGCTGTTCTTGAGCTCTGCCACAGCTCTTTCAGTTCATTCAAAGCTGCATTCATTATAGATAACACAACAGCTGGACTATTCTTTTCTAACTCAGTCTTGGGCTGAAAGTGCCAGTAATGATAAATTCTGTAAAAACAAGACTTTAACTGCAGTCTGCAAATTATTTTCCTTCACAGCAAGTTCCTGTTTTACACCTGTGCTTCCATATGTGTCATTGACTTCTACTATACATCTTTATTTGCCAGTTCATGAAGAAACACTGGTAGTTAAGTATAAACACCAGGAGTCTTTTCATGCCGATCTTGATCTTTCTGGGAAATTTGGAAAGCAGTTGGAAGTAGGGTTGCTTTGTTGGGAGCATGAACGATGCCTGGAGTGTTCAGCTCCCTGAGGCAATGTCTTTCTTTTTATGGCCTCACTGTATTTTCCCCCTCCACAGAGCTACCAAGAAAAATCCCACGTTGTAGAATAGTTGACTAGATCCTACTGGGATTCGAGTCACATAAATATTAATATTATAAAATGTCAAAAATAAAATATAATTACGGGAATAGTCAGATTAGCTGATACACTGCTTTGACCTGGGAGGACATGCACCATCAGTGTTAAATGGGGCAATAAGTTTATCACTCCAGTCTTTGAGATAGTAAAAGTATTTTGAGCCTTTAATGTTTGTTTTGAGAATTTGGAAGTGATCCAAAAGCTGGCACCTGGAAGCGTTGGTTGGTTGTTCCTGAAATCAGTGTCAGTACAGATGAAGCTTCACCCCCCTTTGCTGGTTGTGTGTGGAACGGCTTGAGGTCCATGTTTAACAAAACCACAAAGAATAACCAGTGAAGAAGCAGCAAATGTTCCCTTTCTTTCCCATTTGTATCRTGGAGAACTCTGGCAGTCTCCGTGTGAACACAGGCGGCGGTGGTGGTCTGGTGGTGATGTCAGAGTGTTAATCTGATGTTCTGGTGAAAAGGCATCGATCTCTGCGTGGAAGCAGTGCTCAGGTGTGGATTGCTATTGAGGATTATAGCCTTCTCACCTCTCTCTTGGCAGCTGAGAACATCACGTGTTTGTTTTAAAGAACAGGCCCTTTCTCCTAGTTCAGGTGAGGCTGGGAAGTGACTTGGTTACTACTGCCACATTCCCAGCTCGCAAGGACCAGTCCTGCTGTGGTGTGGCYTTTGCTGGGTGAAGGGAGGTGGGGGTTGTTGAGTTATGTTGCCCTGGGACACAAATTTCACTTCAAATGTCACTTTGAAATAAGTAAGGAGTTCCCTGGAGGTTTTGGAACAGAAAGGAGCTTTTCTCAGAAGGAACTGGCTCGTTCACTGCAGGGCCCTGTGAGGAATGGCCACTCTGGCAGGGCTAGTGGGTTCAACTGAGAACTCCTGTGTAACTGGACGTGTAACTGTTGCTCTTTATATTCCAGCTGCTGTTTGCAAGGCAGTGTGTTTTGATAAGTAAAGACTTCTTTGCATGGTGTCTGTTTTTACCACAGTCTGATGGTCCATATGCTAAAGAGGACAAACTAGCTGAGATACCATCTGAAAGTGGGAATAATCACGGGGATGCTGTCATGTGCTGCTGGGGGAGGGTTCTGAGCGTAGCTCTGCTGGAGGAGAACACTTATAGTTTACTATTTGTTTTTCAAAACAAGAGAATAAACACAGCCTGAGCAGATTGTACCAAAGTCTGATTTAGGAGCAATGCTGAGTGAGGTTTTTCCTGACATGGTTCAAAATACAGGATTAAGCAGGATACRAGGCTCGGAAGAGTCGTTAGACAAACATCTGAAGTAGAGCAGGTCTGTAGAAACTCCTGAACTGGTAAAACTACCAGCACATRAATTGGTCCAATTGCAACATATGCCTTACTTGAATTAATAGGGAAGGTATTATATTAGACAGCTGTGAATTTGGCAGTTTGTAATTGGTTCTCTTGGGGAAGTCTGTCTCTTCCACTCTGCTGCTGGATGGTTTCTGTGGTCCTCTACCACTAGATGTTGCTATGTGAGTGATTGATATAATCTTATCTGATGCTGGATGGATTCATCCCTGAAGAAAAGGAGGAGATATCACTGAAACAGCATTTCTGCTTATTCTGAAATTTGTATTTTGAGACTTTAGCCTGAGACATTTTTAGAGTTTATTKGCTCTGTTATATTAGTCATAAAGGTTGTCTCTCTCTTGGATACCCAGCAGTGTCCTGGTTGTTGTTCCCAATTTGGCAGGGCTTTCTCTTCAGGTGTCTGTAGAGCTGCTGGTCTCAGCAGTGAGCAGAAAAAGGCAATAAAATGTAACTTGGCCAAAAATGTTTTTTCAGCAACTCTGTTCTGTAGCATCCGTGGCTTTTCATTCAATGAAAGATGTTAGGGGAAGAAAATTCCTATACGTTCCAGCATGAGGAAAAATCACTTTTCAGGGGAAATTCTTGCCTTTGGCTGTTTTTTAAGCTTTCACCTTGTTGGTGAAGGATTACTCACCTCCTTGGGGGTTTGCTGTGTTTATTCTGCACAGAAGTCTACAAATAGAAAAGCTCCATCAGGGTGAACTGAAGTTATCCTAAGGAAAAATTTCATTGCATGGATAGTGTAWACTCCCTGAGACTGAAGTAAAGCTGGAAAGGAATCTACAAGTGAATAAAACAAGAAGTTTGGAATTGGATTTGGGGAATCTGGGCTTGGAAATGCCTCAGGTAAGTCTGCTAGGATTTTATTTGCTTCTGTAAATAATTTTCTTCTGTATTTAAAAAAAAAGAGAACGTTTAAGAACAGATTTGACCAGCATTAACAGGGATAATATATGAGATTAAAGGATGTCTATTTTGTAGGGTCCCAGTAGTGTCTGTGGTGGAAGCTGTGGTGCTGTATTTGCTCAAGATTCAGCCAAGTTGTCTCTTGATGAGGGAGGATGCCTGGAGAGCAGAACAGCCTTTTATTACTGCAGTGATTCACACATCAGCACACTGAATGACTTTCAGCAGCACAGCGTTTCTCCCTTMCCAACCCTCAGGGCCAGAGTGTCTAGAAGAGAAATTGAGGTCTGGAATTAAATGTAGCAGAAGGCCTTGCTGCCCATTCCCTGCATGCCCAGTCATCCTGCATAATGCCTTTTTTGCCAAATTTCACTTCCTTCTTGAGAGAGKGGTAACACTCTTGATTTAGTTGTCATAAATTTGGCTTTCCTTACAATTTCATATGGAAGTTTTATGAGTTCTAATGGCTCTAAACAGAGTCAACACTGCTTTAGTACAAAATGATTTGTGTTAGGGGGAAGCCCCTGCTTACTGATACTCACAGATCTTGCCAGTACTCGCCCTCATCTCCTACAAATGCCAGCATATCCCAAAACTTGGCAAACATAAGGCTTTCAAACCAACAGGGAAGAATGAAGGAGCAGTGAATGCTCTTGCAGCTCTGTGGTGAACAGAAATGTGTCCTTTGAGGAGCTGAGTGTTGTCAGCTGCTCTTAAAGCATTCTCTGGCTCTGGGGAATGATGTGCTTATCTGTGGAGGTAAAAACCTTCCTGACGCAAGTAGAGTTSAGAGACTTGGAGAAAATGGTGATTCTCTTTCTGTTTGTTGAAGATGATAAGGTGCTTTTTTACAGCACAGTTCAAATGTCTGTCCATTGTGTTGTAGCCCAGTGTGAGTGGAATGGACCCTCCTTTCGGGGATGCCTTTCGGAGCCACGTGTTTTCAGAGCAGACTCTGATGAGCACGGATCTCCTGGCGAGCAGCTCGGATCCAGACTTCATGTATGAACTGGTAGGTCATCTGTGTGTACAGAACTTCCTCTCCTTGACTAACACCAAGTTCCTGTGGTAATAAATGGGTATTTGTTCAAGAATGCTCGAGGATTATTCATTATAACAGAGGATTATTCATTATTGCTGGCTACCGATTAGGGAAGAGCTGAACTGCTTGTCCAGCAATTGTGGTGCTTCCTCAATAGGCACTTCTTCAGGCTGGCCATTGGGACAGGCTCAAATACACTTTCCACTATCCCAGGTTGCTCCAAGCCCTGTCCAACCTGGCCTTGGACACTTCCAGGGATGGGGCGGCCACAGCTTCTCTGGGCAGCCTGTGCCAGGGCCTTTCCACCTTCACAGGGAAGAACTTCTTCCTATGTTCTACTTCACCCAAGCTGTGAAAGCAAGGGAAGCAAAATAAAAGTTGACTCATGATTTACTTATATGAGCATTGCCTTTTTTCTTTTCTCCCTGCATCAAAGGAGAAAGGTCACTCGTGGTCATTAGTTGGTCATGTTAGAATGAGGTTTTCCAGGAACTGGATCATATTCTGGTAAGCACACAGCAAAGATTGTCCTGGATTATAGAGATGCCTGCAAAGTCTTTCRTATTTTAAATACATGGATATTGGTACTGGCTTAGTTCCTGATTAGCAGATGAATTTGCAGTAGCAGGAAAATACAGTGTCATTGGAAGAGCAGTGTCTTCAGAAAGATCTGTTGCTGGAGCACAGGAGCTGAACTTCATTCTGACCCTCAAAAGAAGATTTTAGTTAAAAGTTGAGGTACCTTCCTATGTCACCACTCTCTCATCCTTCACTGGAATTGAGCAATACTTACTAGATTCARTAGAGGAAAGAGAGCCTTTTATATTAACTTTTAACTTATCTTATTATGCACAGGACAGAGAAATGGACTATCAGCAAAGCTCCAGGGACAACTTGCTTTCCATGGAGGACTGCAAAGACCTTGAGAACTTGGAGTCTTTTACGGACATCCTGGACAAAGAAGCTGCTTTCACCTCCAAGTGGGAGCAGTGGGATACCTACTGTGAAGACCTAACTAAGTACACTAAACTAACCAGCTGTGACATCTGGGGAACAAAAGAGGTGGATTACCTGGGCCTTGATGACTTTTCAAGCCCGTACCAAGATGAAGAGGTGATAAGYAAAACACCCACACTGGCTCAGCTGAACAGCGAGGACTCCCAGCCTGTCTCGGATTCACTCTATTACCCTGATTTGCTCTTTAGTGTAAAACAAAACCCTTTAAATTCCTTGTTACCTGGCAAAAAAATTACAACCAGRGCGGCGGCGCCGGTCTGTTCCTCCAAGAACGTCCAGGCCGARGCGCCGCTGTCGGACTGTGCCCAGAAGGCCAGCAAGCCTGCGAGCCAGCCTGCTTCCAGTACACAGATCATGGTCAAGACCAACGTGTACAGCAGTGAAAAGGTGAACATTCACGTTGAATGTAAAGACTACGTTAAAAAGGCAAAGGTAAAGATCAATCCCTTACCGCAGAGCAGGCCCGTGCTGAGCCAGGCGCACGCGGACGCGGCGAAGGAGAACACCTGCTACTGTGGTGCTGTAGCAAAGAGACAAGAGAGAAAAGGACTCGAGTCCCCCCATGGTCACAGCACACCTCCTGTTTTGCCTTTTAAAGAGACTCAAGAACTGCTCCTCAGCCCTCCCCAGGAGACGCCGGGGCTGGCGGTGGGGGAGAGCAGTCTTTCCGCCAGCACGTCGGTGTCGGACTCCTCRCAGAAGAAAGAAGAGCACAACTATTCCCTTTTTGTAACAGACAGTTTGGGGGAACAGTCGGCCAAAGGAGACCCTGAGGAAGAGGAGGATGATGAGGACGATATTGAAGATGAGGACCACGATGAAGGATTTGGCAGTGAGCACGAGCTGTCTGAGAACGACGACGAGGAAGAAGATTACGARGACGATAAGGACGATGACATCAGCGATACCTTCTCAGAACCAGGTACCAGCATTGTTGGGCTTTGGTAACGTGGAGGTTGATGGATTTGTCTTCTGAGGGGGAAGGAATGCTTTTGAACTCCTGGTAGTTACAATGAGCAACACTGAGCTTAAGTTGTGAACTTTCATCCCAGATTTTTGAAGTGCTTTGCAAAATGCAATTAATTCAAACTATACAAGGTCTCTGTAGCTCTCTTTGGTGAAAAACTACATAAATTGTGGTCGTGCAACAAAAATAATAATAGAGAATACAGGAAGCCCAGGTGTAGGCTGAGGTTAGAGCAGCTGCCTGCAAGTGTGGTTTTCTTTTTTTGTGGCTCTCTGGTAGGATGTGCAGAGCTTTCTTGCACTTGTAGCTTGGAATTTATCCAGAGTTGGATCTGTCAAGATGAAATCATATCCTGAGTGAAATGATTTCATAATTACTAAAGTCCTGCTTGCAGGTACRGTTTTTCCACAGAATTCAACGAATACCTGCCACTGAAACTAACAGAACCATTTCTTGGTGGTTTTCAGTAGTAACACTTGGTGGGCCTTCAAAGGATACTGAATCCTTCTCTTCTGCACATAGAAATGGAGCTCTAGCAGCAGAAATAAGTAACCTGCACCTAGAAGGTAACAAAGCTGTAACCTGATACAAAAATAAAATCTGCAGGGAAAGGGACAGAATTGTAGCCAAGTATTAATTTCATTGCAGAAAGTATTACAATGTTCACATTTTATAAATGCCTTGTAGTAGAGTGTAGGAATTAAGGTATTCAGACATTTGGCRATATATAACTTCGAAGGGATAAAGCAGCTGAAATTTTTCCTTTTTAAGAACAG
This sequence comes from Amblyornis subalaris, assembly GCA_018881555.1. Classification (NCBI taxonomy): domain Eukaryota; kingdom Metazoa; phylum Chordata; class Aves; order Passeriformes; family Ptilonorhynchidae; genus Amblyornis; species Amblyornis subalaris. The sequence goes on from JACAXG010000013.1 coordinate 834,575, forward strand.
CAGCTTCCCTACAGCTTGTCAGTGTTTGTCATAATGAACTCTCAGATGAAATTATTTTCTAATTAGATTTCCTGAGCTGGCATTAAACTTGTTAAGCATTATGCCCTTTATGTTACTTTCACATGCACATAACACGTTTTTATTAGCATTTTAAAACCTCTTCCTCCCTTCTGGAGTGAACTCCCTCTGCTTTCTGGGGCCCTGAGCAGCTATTGCAGCTCTGCAGCCCACGGAGGCCRTGTTGCACTGGAAGCCTGGGATCCATGAAAAAGAGAGGTTGTGTTAAATGCTGTTGGTGGAATTAATTAACTATTTCCTGTCCAAATTTTACTGACAAGCAGTCCACATTCTGCAGCAGTAACTGAGGAGCTGGGCTTATCCAAGCTTGCCAGACCTTTCCATGAACGAAGCCGAAAGCCCTTCACCTCCAGTATGGTGATATTAAAAATTTCATCATATATTTTGTCTATTTTAGAAGGTAACACCTCCAGGTATTTTAATGATGTCACTGTTGTACTTTGTGTTGCTTTTTTACCTCTAAAGGTAACTACTGTGGGTGAAGTATCCTAAAATAGGCACAGCACAGGCAAATTAAACCTTCCACAGCACTGAAGGCAAAATCAGTTGGTATTTTGAGTGAGGGTGTAATTTACTGAAAGTACAAAAATCTGCTAGTTATTCCTGGCCCTCTAATGTTTTTTTATACATAATTTGCTTTTGGTTATTCTTCATGTATGTTTTTAGAGTGAATGAAATGCTTTCTTCAAGTGTTATCTGAGGAAATATTTAGATAAAGTGAAGGAGAAATAACTAAAAATGTGACTGGCTGTCAGGCAAGTTTGGACAACACTGTTTTTATTATCACCATGACACAGATTTAGCAGTTTTGGTCCCCTGCAAAGGTAGTTCGTTTGGGAATTATCAGCCCAGGCCTTTTCTAGCATTTAAACATGGGAGAGTTTGCTATTACTGAGTATATTTTTCCTAACTCGTTTAGCAGAAAGATTTTTAAATGACTGTTTCTGCCATCAAGTAGTCCAGAGATTCCAGAAATGGAAAATGCAGCAATTTATTCAGTTGTCAGTAGCACTGGAGAAGAAATTACTGAAAGGGAAAAGTGTTTTAAGAAGCTGCTTTACATCAGCTCTGAGCACCTGGACCATCATCTGGGGAAAAACCACTCCTGAATGATTTGCCAGAAGTGTCTGTGATGAAGTGGTTAAAAGGAGGAGTTTTCTGGGTTTGTTTCAGTGGGGCTATTTTTGGGTTTCACCTGGTAAGATGCAGAAGTCATGTGCACACTGTTCTCTGTTCTACTTCATTTAACCCCGGTGAATTTACACCCGAAACCACAGTGAGGGATGTGAGTAAAGACTTKTAGGAGAGGTTTGTGAAGGGCTTGAAAGTTAAGAACCCTTTCAGATTTCTTAGAAGCCTGCCCTGCTGTGTGATCTTTGCTAAGAGGAGRAATCAAGGAGGAGGAATAAATGCAGTGCAGAGAAGCTAAACAAGTTTGTGTGTTAGGGTAGGACAGAGTGCACTGGGTTATTTTATGTAACTTTATAATGGTAGCAGGTCAGTGTTGAGGTTGCAAGRCAGGATGTATTAAGTCAATGTAATTGAAGTTGCTAACTTAATTACAGTTTGAATAAGCAAACAGGAAGTCCTGATTTTAACCTCGTTGTACATTTGTACACATCAGCTCTTACAGAGATTTGTTTTCATCAGTGGGATTAATTCTGTGTTATCATGAAGATGGGCTCAATTTATATATTTCTATATAATRAGTTACATGGCTTGACATGTTTTTTCAAGTAGAAAGTCAGTGGGCTTTTTGAGAGTATTTTGATACTTATGTTAAACAGCATTTGGGTAAAGTAGAAGTACAGTTACAAATATTTATGGTATTTGAAACTATATTTAATGTAAATTGTCAATAATTTTGGCTATACAACTGAAATGTTTTATAAAGCATGTTTTATTGTYTGATTTGCCTTTAAAATCCTGTCTTTCTAATAAACTAGAGAATCAAAGTAAATGAGTTGATGAAATGATGRGAAACAGAACATCAGGATGGATTTCATCCTCCTGCATCCCTGATTTTTATTTGTGCTTTGGGTTATGACATGAGAGTCAGACCAAAGCARGAAAGTTTGCTTTTCCTCTTTCAACTGGTTTTTCAAGTGCAAACAGACTAATTGAATGGACTGTTTTAAAAAGAAGAAAGTGTTCTTTGTGCTGGTGGAAGATGAAGCAGAGCTGAAGCATATGGGGTCAAGGCTGGCTAAGCCTGMAGTCTGTGTATGGGTGGCTGTTCCTTCAGCTCCATCAGAGTATGCGATGTTTAGAAATGCTTCTCTTTTAAGTAAACTATTATTTAGCATTTTAGCACAAAAGGCAATGCAGTGGTTTGAGATTTTTTTAACCTCAGGATAGGTTATCTTTATTTTCTAAAGCATATCTGGGATTTGAAAACCTGTGGTTTGTGTTTACGTAGTTACGGTAAAACATTCCTGTGATGTGGACTGTGGTGTTATGGTTTCCATGTCCTTTATAAACAGTTCATCATCTCAAATGCATCTTAATTCACCTCTAAAATATTGTACAGCTTTACTGTGGATCATTTCTCTTCATCCCACTAAAGAGGAGGAAGAGGTTGAACAGTGGCTGTCCAGATCCCTTCAGCTCAGATGGTCCTTTGGTCACTGTCCTGATCACYGAGCCCCTTCCTCCAGTCTATTAGGGATCAGTGGTTTGATTTATTCCCTGAAGGTGTTTGAACTCAAGAAAGAGCAGGAGTTGGACTCAATCCTGGTGCGTCCCTTCCAACTCAGAGTATTCTATAATTGAATAATTTTTTCTTTACTGTCTTTTGCTAATCCATCTTTATTACCTGCTTCTCTTTCCATGCTTATTGACAAATGTGGAGGTGAATTAGGATTGTGTTCCTGCCAATTCATGGAGAAAGTTGTAAGGGAGAACACTGTCCAACACCTGCTGTCTGTGCTTGGCACTGGTGGGATTGTGGGGGACAACAGCTTGGGGGGGCAGAGAACATAAAGGGGTTTTCAATGCATAAATAATTTGTCTCTTTCCAACTAATGAAGCACCATCAGTGGCTCAGTGTGTATCCCTGGATTTAAGGCAAGAACCCAGGAGYAGCTGATGCTGAAAACCGAGCTTGTTCCATAATGCAAAACAGATCTCTCTGTGGTTCTGCTCTTAACTTGAATATTCAGTCCACTGCTAAAGAGCTACAAACAGTTCTGTCCCCAGTATATAAACAACCCCCTGCATCCTTTTAGGGTATGAAAATGATTCTGTGGAGGATTTAAAAGAAATGACTGCAATATCCTCTCGGAAAAGAGGCAAGCGAAGATACTTCTGGGAGTACAGCGAGCAGCTGACCCCATCCCAGCAGGAGAGGATGCTGAGGCCATCCGAGTGGAACCGGGACACGCTGCCCAGCAACATGTACCAGAAGAATGGTCTCCATCATGGTAAGAGGAGAGTCCTGCTCACAAGTGACTGTCTTGTCATTGTGACACCTTCGCTAGCCAAATTCCCACACTTGCAAGTGCTGAGAAGTTGTGTTTTGGCCATGAAAATCCATCACTAAAACACTGTAAGCCTGTTGCTCGGGGTTCTGCGGTGCCCAGGGAAGGCGCAGTGAACACACAGTAGGGACTTTCAGTGTGGTTTCTTCCAGAGGAGTGTGGATGAATTGAGAATTGTGACTTCCAAGGGCTCTCAGTGGAAACCCCAAGAGTTCAAAGTTTTCTCAGTGTGATACTGTAAATATTGGATGGGTGGCTTGACTGCTGTTTGCTCCTCGTAGCTGTTCCCGTCAGTGCTGCCTGTGTTAGCAGGAAGCTGGAAGGGATCCGGGATGCCGGGTTCAGGGGGACTGTGGAATGAACTGAGGACAAGCACTAAGGCACGACTGTCTCTCTTTGCTCCTTCCTCCTTGTTTTCCCCCATGTGAATGCAGCACAGAGAAGYAGTTACTCCTCTGGGAATAAACTATTTCCTTGAGATGCCCTCTCTGAAACTTAAACCRGTTGCTCTAATAACTGATTTATTCCCAATGAGCAATTACTGCACCACAAACATGACTAACATCACCCAAAACAAACCACTTTTAGGGGTATTTTTGTTTTCTTGTCACAGGACCTCTTTTAGGCTGCTCCATTTGATTTTGGCTTTGAAGGAGAAAATTAAACCAATTTCCCTGGTTGTAAGGTTAATGTTCCCTTAGAGTTGAAAATTACTGCTTTTAACATGGCAATTGGCCTTCTCTTAAATCAAAAGATTTTTTTGTTATTATTACTTGCAGATTTATTCAGGGAAGAAAGCATTTTTTTYTTTAAATCTCCTTAGTTTTTAAAAGCTTCTTTGTCCTGTATGAAGTATCACTACCGAAAGTCCCTATTACTGCTGTTTTTCATGATGGAGCTCTGAGCAACCTGGTTTAGTGGAAGGTATCCCTGCCTGTGGCAGGGGCTGGAAAACAACGAGTTTAAGGTCCCTTCCAACCCAAACMATTCTGTGATTCCATTATTCTATCCTTGTAATTAAACAACAAATAACCAAATGTACCTGGAGGATTCAGTCCCACCAGACACTTGGAGCAAGTGGCCTATAAGTCAAGTGCAAAACCAGGCCTTAAACAGCTTCAAATACATATAAAAGGGGCTCACTGGGCTTCATGTGAATCATTTCATCTCAGCATCACTGAAGGTTGTTTCAGTACCAGGGCTCAGAACTTTAGCAATAGGATGATTTAGGAATTAAATCCACTGGAGTGTGCAGAGGATATATTGGCTGAACACGAGTTAGCAAGTTGACAGCTGGAGCAAAACAACAGGGTTTGAACTTGTGACATACATTTCTCAGCACAGTTGTGTGTATGCTGTCTGTCACATCCAGTAGCCTGGCCAGCAGTATTTGYCCTTATCTGATCTGGATAGAATATGAATTGTACAAAGCACTTTGTCTGGAAATGCTCTTTCTATTGTGAAAGGCCACGGGGATCACATGATTCCGGCCCGTTCTCCTGCAATGAACAAAGGAACTTAAACTGCACCCAAAAAATATGTATTTAAGGGTGTTTTCTCACAGATTTGTGTACATATTGTGTCACTTCCCGACCCATTTTTCTTCGTATTTAAAACAGGAAAATATGCAGCAAAGAAGTCACGGAGGACTGATGTGGAAGACCTGACTCCCAATCCCAGAAAACTCCTGCAGATTGGGAACGAGCTGAGGAAGCTGAATAAGGTGATCAGTGACCTGACACCCGTCAGTGAACTTCCCTTGACTGCCAGGCCCAGGTCAAGGAAAGAAAAGAACAAGTTGGCTTCCAGGTATGCATTGGCTAAAGCTGCAGGGATGAGAAAATTTGGGTTGCTACAACTGTATTACAAAGATCTAAATAATTTTTGCCTGAAGAAATCCTGCTTCACGTGGCAGCTCCTGCAGTGGGCTGATTAGGAGTTTATCAAAAAGCAGAAGCTGTAKTTTGCCTTTTGGTAGATAAGGATGTATTTCCACTGGAATTGGCTTCCTTAGCTGCGGRGCAAACTGGTACAGTGATAAAATCCACAAGTGTCAAATGTAAGCAAACGCAGGGAGCAGACTGCTTTCAGTGCAGGTGAGTGAGCAGATGGATGAGTTTGTGCATCAGCTCTGGGAGTAGTGGTTGAGAAGTTTGTGTGGCAAACAAACAGATGCTCTTAGTACTCCGCGATTTCTGGCAGTGTTCTAATTCTTCCCCTCTTCTTACTATAGGGCTTGTAGACTAAAAAAGAAAGCCCAGTATGAAGCCAATAAAGTAAAACTCTGGGGTCTCAACACGGAATATGGTAAATACAACTCTTCACATCTGAATTTTTCTTCTGTTCGGGCAAGTCTGTGTTTTGCACCGTGGTGTAACCTGGGTCATAGAGAAAAGAGTTGGTACAAACCCAGCAATTCTGTTGGTACAAAACCAGTCCATTGCATAACGTGTATGTAAATGGGGTTACCTGCAATGTTGAGCAACTTTGCAGATGTAAATTATGTAAATGTATGCAGGCACTGTAAATATTACTGAAAATATTTGTAGTATTGATGTGAACTATTACATGTAATGTTACAGTAAGTGTGATGTGACACCTTTGACACTTACAGATAGCTGTGTGGGGGTAACTGTGAATCTCTCTTAACTCCAGGGGGTGTTTGCTGTAAACTTAATCGTTTTCTTTTCTTTGCAGATAATTTACTCTTTGTCATCAACTCCATTAAACAAGAAATAGTTAATCGGGTGCAGGTACCTAAAGATGACAGAGGAATCAACATGGAGCAAAAGTTGAACATACTCATTAAAGACACTCTTGGTAAGCAGTGAACTTCATGTATTTGCCTGAATATGAAGACATAGAATCATAGAATGCCCTGAGTTGGAAGGGACCTTAAAGCTTACTCAGTTCCACCCCTGCCATGGGCAGGGCCACCTTCCGTAGACAAGGTTGCTCCAACCTGGCCTTGGACACTTCCAAGGATGGGGCAGCCACAACTTCTCTGGGCAACCTGTGCCAGGGCTTCCCCACCCTCACAGGGAAGAATTTCTTCCTAATATCCCATCTGTCTCTGCCCTCCGTTGTCCCAACCAAAGTGTCCATTGGCTTTGTGTCCCTTGTAGGAATGTGCCGTGAGCAGTAACCTGAGAGCAGGTTCTCTTACCCTCCCCTTTCAGGACTTCCTGTAGCTGGACAGACGTCGGAGTTCGTGAACCAAGTCCTGGAGAAGACGGCRGAAGGAGACCCCACCGGAGGCCTCGTGGGGCTCCGAATACCAATGTCCAAAGTTTAGGACAGGACTTGAGCTGTTCCCGGGTCAGGTTGCACCTGTGCTGTCGAGTTCCTCGTTGTAAATGGCATTCTGGTCTGCATGTCAGCTTAGCATTCTGTAAACACTCGCCATTAGGTTCCATTGGTTTCAAATAACAGTGTAGTGAAACAAATCAAAGCGTGGTATAAAATGCTGCACAGCATTTTCGGACCATAAACCAGATTGTTTCAAAGCTGCTTTAAGCTCAAGTACAGAAATGAGAGTACTCTTTCAAATGATCTAGGACCAGAATATATCACTTTTGTTTTAGAAGCAAAAACATGGTTTTGCTAGTGGAAATTTTTAGCGTATGCCAGACATTGTGAAAGGTTTATGGTCCAAGTGAAATAAGAGGAAGCATTTTTTTGGTGAAGCTGTCAATTTAGGGAGTTTTTTGTTCTTTTTTTTTTTTAAATAATTGGATTTTCTTTCTTGTTCTTAAAAAAACCAGTAAGCTTTCTTTGCAACCATTAACTTGTACATAGCACACGCAGCATTAGAGCTAGTGTGCCATATAAGACTTTAATTTTCTGAGCTTAATATAGTATTTAAATGTCTGTGCAAGCAAGAGAAAAAAAAAGTATATTCTTTGTGCCTTGTATTTTGTGGAGAGAGCTATCAGTATAAGCTGGTAAAGTTTTGTATGAAGAAAACCCTGAGGGGCAAAACCAAGCTGTATAGATGGGAAGATTTTAGGTTTTAATGTATTTGTTCCAGCTCTTAAAATTTTTGAATGTATATAGGAATATGTTGAAAATGTAGATATATGCCACAGAGTCTATGTATTGTATAAAAGATGGCTCTAGAAAACTCAATTTCGGTACTTTGGCCGGAAGAAAACAAATACTTGCACATTAATGCGATTGTTTATTTTTGTACCAAAGACAAATGCAACTGATATGGCGAACTGCCAGTCTAAGTAAAGTTTTGCACAGCTTATATGATACTGTACTGAATGTAAAAACAAAAGAAAAAAAGAAAAAAAATTAAAGGTCAGGGTTAGGGATCTTACTGAACTGTGAATTTTTTTGTTTGGGTCCAATTATCTACAGAAGGAGCATTCATACATAACAATATTATTTTGCTGTTCTTGTAGTTCGCTTCCATGGTAGATAAGTTGGTGGCCGTCTTGGAGTCTTTAAATCTTTTTTCTCTGCACTTACTGTAGGAGATTTTAATATATTTGGATTTTAGTAAGCTATTGGTAAAATAGTTTTCAACTTTGAGAATTTAAAAATAAAAAAGTATTTAGCTTGTTGTAGTATACTTCCACCAAACAACCAAAATAAAATTATTTTTATTGTAACGTGTATATATGTAAAGAGGAAAAAAAAGAGCTACAAATATCTAATTCCTTAGTTGCCACTTTTCCAGTTGATGTATTATTATGCATGTGATGTTTCCAAGGATCAACACAGGCTTCAAACAAAACAAAAAAAAATTTATAGACTTTTATATTTTTGTACAGGTATTTCGAAACTAGCTTCTTCAGACTTATATGTGACTTATTCTTGTTAATTCAGTAGTTTCTATGATTGAGGAATATTAACACACAGTTCTTATTTGCTCTTCTGCTAATAAGAGTTGGCTTTGTAGTCAGTGTTAACGTACAGATTAAAAGCTTTAGCCTTTGATGAGAAAGTCCTTTATCTCAAGGCAAGATCATTCTCTGGTTTCATGGACCCCCCCTTTTCCTCCSTGTTCTTTCTCTCCCTATTTAAAGATGACAAAACACTGTTTACTGAAAATAGAAATACCAAATATTTTCAAATGTAGCTGCTGAAAAAAAATGCAAAAGTCCATGAAGGCTTTCTCCCCGCTCCCTTTGGGGAATTTCTCCACTTCATTTCTAGTTTGTCTGAGTTTGTTTGTACTGTGATTCCTTTTTGTTTATAAGTAGATTATTTTTATATCCAAGCTTGTACTAGAAGAGAAAAAAGCCTGAATTGGTAACAGTGCAGGAAGAGTGGCCGGTGAAGGTGGTGGCCCTGCCACACTCACACCTTTCTTTGTACCTAAATATTTTGGAAGACTCAAAAGGGAGGAGGAGGCCAAAATACCACTACTGAGCTGTACAGAAAGTCTTTCCTACAAGAGACTGAACAAATACCCAGGGCAATTTAGGCAAAACTTTGTAAATCCACTTAAGACATGCAAAATCTGAGTGGAATGTGGGTGTTTTCGTTTGAGGTGTTTGTGTTGTTGTTGTTTTGGGTGAGGTGAGAGTTGGCTGCTGCTTTACACAGTGGGTCTGGTGTATTCCTATTGTCGTTGGTGCAGTTATTCTGGAGCTGCCAAGGGCCCATAAAACCCCGACAGAGAATGTGTCCTGGGAAGTGCAGGCCGTGTCTGGCCAGGGCTGGCACTGTTGTCCCTTCCCGACGGACGGGATTCGTGCGCTGCTCGGAGCCGGGAGCTGCTTGTGCTCCATCCCAACCCTGCAGGCAAGGCAGCATTTCTGAACATTAAGAGAGAGCAGTTTGAAATCAGGTAAAAACTTCTGTGACAAATTCAACTGACAAGGTATTTAAAAGCCCCTTTTTTAACTGCCCGGGAGTCCTGGGCAACACACAACTTTATAGCTTTTTATTTTTGTCTGAAAACCAGACTATGATTTTGGTCTCGCATTTCAAAGTAGACTTTGAATCTTTAGTGAGTTCCATACCCTCGCATTTCAGTGTTTCCTATGTATTATTTTAAGTTAAAGCTTTGAAATAGTTGAGCTTTTTAATGTTGACACTTTATTTTGTAACTATTTATATGTATGTATATCTTAGAAAAGCACTTTGTTTAAAAAAAAAAAAGAGGAAAAAAAAAAAAGAAACTGCGTTTTATATGATTCCTGCCACTTGCTGCTAACTCTGGGCTGGTCAGAATGCTGCAGCGATACTTGAGATAAATAAAACCTGGCAGTAAAATGTAGAGTAAAGATAAGACCTTTTGCTGGTTTAACTTTATCATAAAGGTGACATAGGCAAGCTGTGCAGCTTTACATTTTAACCAGGGGACTCTGTGGCATTTAAACCGTCTAGAAATGGTTGTACTTTAATGCCAGTAACAATCTGCTTCCTCTAGTGTCATTAAAATATATACATTTAGTGTATACTTATCACAAACAAGAATCTTATAAGGGTATAAAAACCAACAAATGTACATGTTCTGTTCTTTGGCAATTGTGGCATGCGTTTTTGGGTGATCTTTAGAGAAGACCATTTTCTAAAGATTTTCAGTGTTCATACATGGTATGTGGATCTTAACGAAGTCCTGGGTTTTTTTTGTTTGTTTTTGAGTGTAGGCATTGTGAATATTCACTTTTAATCCTATATCCAAAAACAATGATATATTTTTTGATTTAATACAAACAGAAGCTCTTCCTTTTTCTGATACACTGGATTCTCTAGGATTTGTTTCCATATTAAAAGCATGCTGTCATAACTGCTCTTGTCGAGATCTCGTCAGTCTGAACGTAGGTGCCACACTTGGAATCGATGGGCTGCTTGTTCTGCTGTACCATGTATGACCCTCGTCCTTCCCCCCCTCCCTTCATGACAGATGATGATGTGGCTTTATATTGTGCCTTACTTGTACATCTAGAACTAAATGTTTTTCATTCCCTCTGAACTCGTCAAACCTTCTGAGATGGAATCARAGCTGATTAAAGCGTCCTGGAGCGAGTGCGGATAGGTCTGATTTCAGTTTCTCTCAGTAGTCCTTTTGTATTTATATGGAAGACCAGTTTTTGAATGGCCTTGCAAAACGTGGGGGTGCTCATGAAGGGTGTTTTTTAGCCCGAAACCCCTTTTGCTAACGCTTCCTTTTATGGTTTATTGAACACATTTACTGATACTTGGTGAGTACTTTTTTTTTTCTTGGGATGAGAGAGACTTACTACTAAAGCTATGTTTACGTGTGGATGGGCTAGATTTTCTTATCATACCAGCTGAAATCATGGTGATTTAATAAAGTTGCATTGCTGTAAAGCTGATGTGAGAGTCAGGCTCAGCTGYGTTCAGTTCCTAATTTATAGATTGACTTTTTTCCATACTAAGAGGGCCAAGGAAAAGTTGGCTTTTTTWAAAAAAGCAAACAAACAGAAAAAAAAAGAACCTAAAATGGATGAGAGGTCTTTTAACTAACCTAAAAATCAGTGAGACACTTCTGAAATATAGTGGTGTCAATTTTAATTTTATTTTTAAAAGACACCCCCCCAATATTTATCTGATATTTGCCTTCATGAATAAAACAGTTAGCTTATTCACAAACGATAATGACTGGATGTGCTTTTCTTTTCCATAAATCATTTAAACATAGCTATTTTTTTAAAAGGCTTTATCAGGAAAATTTCCAAGGGTTGTATCCAAGTTGCCTCCAGCAGAAATAGCAAATGCAGTTCTGTTCCTCAAACGTKCTTGCTCGTCTTCCTGAAATTCTGCTGAGGCACAGCCCAGTTCTGGACCGTGAATGTCAGGATCTGTATTTGGCCTTGAGACCCGAGTTTCAAGAGTGCATCTAATCATGATTTGATTTTCTGGTGAAGTTGGAGGCTTCAGTTGGAATCGCCTAGGGAAGTGTGCTGCTAGATGTGGTCTTGGCTTATTGACACAGCCTTGCACACAGCTGAGGTTTATTTTGTTTACCCCRGGGATCGTGTGAAGTACATTTCAAACAGTTGCTGCCTCAGTGACTGATCCTTCTTGTAACTGTATTAAGGGCATTAAGTACGTGGAGAAAACACCACTCTTGAATAYCTCCCAGTGTAAATTGGGACTCTTCAATGTCGTTAATGAAAGATGGCACTTTTAGGCTGTACCTTCTTTGCAGCATACAAAAATCTCTCTATCTTTCCGCGATTTACATTTCACAATATGCCATGTTTTCCCCCCAGTGCTTCTAGAAGATGTGTGTGCACTCGGAATTATAATCCTCAGCCTCTTAGACATCCACGAACTTCCACGGGAGCAAATACTGACTCTGCATTTATTGTCTTTCTAATGAGTAGTGGAGCTAAAAGTGGAGCCAGAGCTATTTTAAGCCACGCTTGCATTTTTTGTTTCCYCCATAAAATAAATAAAACTCCAAACTTTTTAGATAACGTCATTGTTCAGAGTTTTTCTGGACTTAAAAATATCCTGTAATTGGGTATCTTTTTAAGTGAAATTTGAGTGACTTAACTAGCTCCTTGGATTTGATATTAGCAAAAGCACATCTCACCCTATCAAAATCTGATTAGGAAACAGAACGCAGTAAATAAAACTTCATTTTAATCTTTCTTATAATGATGGATTATCCATACATTCTGATTGGAATCAGCTGTCCTCCCAGAATACTACATCCAAGGAAAATTTATGGCTCAGTATTTGTGGTTGGGTGAACTCTTAAGGCTGATGGCACATGCAGATACAAAAAAAAAGGCATTTTAAACAAAACATGGCATCCTGTTCCGCCTATGCTTGGGGTCATGATTGTAACGCTGTCCTTGATATTCTATAATCAACTTCCAACTGGAGCTCAGAAAAACTTACTGAAAGTCTTGTCTCTGTTAGAAAATAAATTTACCTTGTTCAAAGCATGATCTGTTAAGAGTTGCAATGTTAAATGTTGGTTAATAGTTGTGCAGTTTTATTTTTTTGAAAAGAGGCACAATTAAACTATTGACTTTGTTTACTCTGTCACCCTTGATCCCTAGCACTTCTATTCAGATACAAATTCATCAATGTATGCAACATCCTTTGTAATTTAAAATAAAAATTGTGGAGGAAATATTGTCTTGAATCATTTATATGTGGAGTGATAGTGAATGGCATCTGCTAGTTTGAAGTRTGTGCTGTTGGTCTGGTATTTTCAGGAACTTTCCTTTGGAAGGGATGAGAAATAGGTCAGGAAATATCTGGTTTTTCCTTCCTCATGCTCAGAGCTGCCTCCCAGGGCTGCTGGGTCAGTGTGGGACCATCTGGAGAACCTGGATGAGTGTCCATAAAAGGTGGCTCCCTGCAGTTCCTGGGGAAATGGTCTCCACYTCCAGCACCTTTGTCCAAAGAGTCCAAGGGCAGGAGGTAAAGGACACGGGACCAGGAAGGGAGTTTGTGGGAAAAGCAAAGGGTCGTTACCCTGCCTCTTGTTTTGGGGGTATAGAAGGGACCTTGTGTTCCCCCACCTTGCACACGACCAGTGTCAGCCTGGCGTGTCCACCAGAAGCCCAAGGAGGCTCTTGGATGTAAACCTGGAGCTTCTCCTGGGGGACCTTCTGGCTCTCCTCAGCTCCTGACAGGAGGGGGCAGCCAGGGGGAGTCGGGCTCTGCTCCCAGGGAACAGGGACGGGAGGAGAGGGAACGGCCTCAGGCTGTGCCAGGGGAGGGTCAGGTTGGACATCAGCAGGAATTTCTCAGTGGAGTGGGTGGTCAGGCATTGGAACTGCCCAGGGAGGTGTTGGGAGTCCCTATCCTTCAGGTGTCCAAGGAAGGCCTGCACGTGGCACTCAGTGCTCTGGGCTGGGGACAAGGTGGGCACCGGGCACAGCTTGGACTCGAGGGACTTGGGAGGTCTTTTTCAACCGGAATGATTCTGGGATTGTGTCATCCATCASAGTCCCCACGGAGCAGCCCAATCCCTCCGGAGCAGCGCATTCCCTGCGGATCGGCCCCGCCAGRCCCGGCCCGGCCCCGCCACGTCCCCTCAGGCCCCGCCAGTCCCCGCCCGCCGCCCGCAGGGGGCGCCCCCGCGCGGCGCGGCCCGACCCGGCCCGGCCCTGCCCGGCCAAGATGGCGGCGGCGGCGGCGGCCGCGGCGGTGCCGCTGCGGGTCTGTCACCAGGAGATCGTCAAGTTCGACCTGGAGATCAAGGCGGCCGTGCAGGTACCGCCGCCCGCCCCGGGACACCCCCACACGGCCGCGGGGCGAGCCGGGGCCGCGCTGACCCCGCCGTTGTGTTCCAGGACATCCGGGACTGCCCGGGGCCGCTCAGCGCCCTCACGGAGCTCAATGCCGCCGTGAAGGAGAAATTCCGACACCTCCGCGGCCGCATCCAGGTGAGGGGCCCGGCCGGGGGCTGCTGAGGGCACCGCGCTGTGCTCCGGGCCCGCGGCTGTCCTCGGGCTGAGGAGGGTCCCGGCTGTGGTTTGGGGGGTCCGGCCGAGGCCTGGAGGGTCCCGGCTGTGGGTTCCTGCCGTGCTTTGGGGTGTCCCGGCTGTGGTTTGGGGGTGTCCCGGCTGTGATCTGGGGAGTCCCAGGCGAGGGCTGGGGGTTGGTCAGATAAATCTGCTCCGAATCAGCTGCCCGGCCGGGGCTGGGGCGTGCGAGGTGCGGGTGGTTGATCCAGCTCTGGTGTTTGTGCTCTCTGCCAAAGGAGCTGGAGCAGATGGCGAAGGAGCAGGACAAGGAGTCGGAGAAACAAGCCTTGCTGCGGGAGGTGGAGAACCACAAGAAACAAATGCTCAGGTGGGTCGGGCAGCTGGTGCTGTTCCCAAGTGCCCTGTAACCAGAGATAGGCTGACTTTGGTGCGGCMTCTCCCATATTCTGGTTTGGAAATACAGTCACTGACACGTGTTTAGCCCCAGACCAAGAGGTCAGGGACAGAAAGGGTAGGACTCCCTTCTGCTGTCCTGACTTCCTGACTCTGCTCTGTCCCTTTGAGCACTTGAGCTCAAAGGAGGTGGTTTAAGTGTCTGTTGTTTGACAGCTGGCACAGTTTTCTTCTTCTCTTGCTTCATAAATGATACGCTGAGGAGAGAGAATGTCAGGATAGAATATTGTTATTCTGTGTAGTAATATAGAGAAAATGAATGGCTGAGAGAACTGGGGGGGCTCACCCTGGAGAAAAGGAGGCTCAGGGGGCACCTTCTGGCTTTCCACAACTCCTGACAGGAGGCAGCAGCCAGGGGGGGTTGGGCTCTGCTCCCAGGGAACAGGGACAGGAGGAGAGGGAAYGGCCTCARGCTGTGCCAGGAGAGTGTCAAGTTGGACATCAGCAGGAATTTCTCCATGGRAAGGGTGGTCAGGCMTTGGCAGGGRCTGCCCAGGGAGGTTTGGAGTGCCCATCCCTGGAGGTGTCCARGGAAGGCCTGGACGTGGCACTCAGTGCTCTGGGCTGGGGACAAGGGCATCAGGCACAGCTTGGACTCGATGGGGTTGGAGATCTTTTCCAGCCTCAGTGATTCTGGGATTCTGAGGGTCTGTGCACATATCAGGGGTGCCCAGTTACAGTGATGATTGCTTTGTGAAAATTGTCTGTGCTTGCAAGGTGTTACCATCATGTTACAACACTCTGCTCGTGTGATTTCAGCAACCAGGCAGCCTGGAGAAAGGCAAATCTGGCCTGCAAAATTGCTATTGACAACTCTGAGAAAGATCAGCTGCTGCAGGGAAGAGACATCTTAAGACAAAGGTAACAGGACCCCAGTACTGTGAGATTCAAGCAATGCTRTATTCACTGGTTTTAAATGGAAGCGACATCATATTTTTATGTTATTTAGTTATATCTGGAGTGTATCTTTTCTTTTATGAGTGCATTTCCGTTTTATGGAGATTTGAACTGTTAAGGATTGTGATAAACTCAGGTTTTCTTGGCACTGGCATGTCTAAGCAGAAAAGGGGATAAATTAACCTTCATAGCTTTACATATTGTCTTTTACATGAATTCCARATAGGGTTCTAAACAAGTGTTGTGTGTTTTCACATGCAGAACTGGATGTAAGTATATGCAGGTTGTGTATTGAAAGCAACAACTGGGATACTTAGGATAATAAAGTGGTAGTTTGTGTAAGTGCTTCCATAGCAGCTCATGGAGTTGCACAGTCCTGGGTGAACAGGTGGTGAAATATGGGCTCTTTGACATTCTGAGCCACTGGATGTTGTTTGGGATCAGGACTTCCATAATTTGTGATTTATTTTTTTTTTATTTTTTAGTGACGATAATCTGAATTTCTCTTGCAGTGAAAACCAGTTGTGTCTTTTGTACACTGGCAGAGATTTCTAAGCTCCCTGGCAGTAGCATTTTCCCAAAGTACCCAAAGAAATGATTTTATCCCTTTTCAGGAAAACTACAAAGGAAAGTCTGGCAGAGAGTGCAAGCAACATCACGGAGAGCCTGATGGGCATCAGCAGGATGATGTCCCAGCAAGTGCAGCAGAGCGAGGAGACTGTGCAGACCTTAGGTACAGGTGGAGTTTGGGCATGGATGGGCTGAGGGAAGCACCTTCTGTCAGGATGGGGAGAGGTAAATGACAAATGTGGAGCAGAGTAGGAGAATGTGCTGCAATGATAATTAAAGGACTGTCCAGCAGAACCCCTGTAACAGCTGGACATAAACAGGAAATAATAGTGTACTTTGTGTGGAGCTGTTTGTTGGAGTTTCTGTTTCATGATTATGAAAAGGAAAAAGGGTCAGGATGAGGTGCTTTTAGTTTAGTTTCACATAAAACCAGTTGTAAAAGCAATGTGAGCTCTCACAGTGGCGAGAGTGTGTTTRGTGTGTCTGTGCCACTGTCCTGGCATGGATTTGGAAATGGCAGAGGAAACAAAAGCATGGATGGAAGTCCCTACACAGAGGAAAGAGTGTCTGGAAGGCTGATTCCAGCCAGGCTCCAGCTGGGATGGCTGAGACACTGAGATCAAGTGCCTTGAACCCGAGGTCAGTTGCTCTGTCAGCAGTGCATCAGGGACTGTGAAACTAAGATTTCACCCAGTTCTTGGCTTCGACTCCTAGAACAATAAATCAAGTGACCTGTCAGAACTGGTGATTCATGGAGCATTTAGAAGTTGAGTCAGTGCTCCCTGGGCCTCTTCCTTACTGTGCTTTTGGGCAGGAGAGGGAACTTTAAAGACAAGGATAAATAACATAATTTTGCTCTTCTTTCTGCCCCATCTGAGGGTGGCAGCTGGGTACAGTTTGTTCCTGCAGAAGTAGCATGTTCCTTCTCCCATTAAAAAGACAGTTTGGCAGACACTTTTTCACCCTGTTTCTGAATGAACAGCACTTGGAATTCATCAAGGGAAAAACTACCAAAGGTCGTTTACAAAACCCAGCTGTAACTTCTGAGTTAGTAGTGGGAATTCCTGTTTCTTGAGCAAGTCCTTCCCTAGGATGCAGTGAATGAGGCTGTGGAGCAGGGAAGCTCTGCTTTGTCATTAACTCTGGGAAACAAGTTCTCTGTTTTCACTTGGATCAAAATGCCTCTTGAAATGGGATGGGACAAAATGTTTTGCAAAATATTACGATCCTCTTTCTACTCTGTTTTTGTGAACCAGGCAATGCTGGATTTGACCTTTCTGTGAGCAACCAGGGCAGATACTCCWTTCATTGTCCTACAGGCTGTGCATTCTGTAATGTAGGAAAAAGGGGATTCCAAGGGCTTTTGCTTTCATGTAGCAATTTGAAAGGAGCAAGGGTGAGAAGTCTGGGACGTGTGTTTGTTTGTTTTCTCACAGGGAAAGACAAGTTGAGACTAATCAACACACTCCTAGTTGATCCTTCTCGTTTTTATTAGGCGAAAAATTACTATTTTTGTCAAAAATGACTATTAAAAACTGTTTGAGCTGAATAATTAAGGATCTCTTACTGCTGCTTTTTCACTTTCTGCAAGCCCATCTGAATCACACTGATGTACTGCTGTAGCTTGGAACAGTTTCAGTGCTGCAATTAATATATTCAAGTATTGCCCTGTCCTGCTGCTGCTGATAGTGCTGGTGATTTCTCTCTCTAGCACCATTCTCATTTCACTGCTTCCAGCAGCACTGAYTGAAAAACATGAACTAGATTTGACCTGCTAACCTAAAAATTCAAAATTCAGCAATTTTAGTAGGATCTTTAAGCTTTTCAGTGCTCTTATTTTGCTTTGCACTTTCCTCAGCACATCAGCACCCCTGAGCTGTGACAACTTCTGTGAGAACACTCTGTGTCTGTGTTGCCAAATATTATCCTTACACTTTATACTGTGTATTTTTGAAGCACAACCTGCTGATTTAAATTTTTTTTTGCCTTTAATTTCAGCCAATTCTTCCCGAACCATCCTGGAAGCAAATGAGGAATTCAAGTCCATGTCTGGCACGATCCAGCTGGGGAGGAAGCTGATCACCAAGTACAACCGCCGCGAGCTGACGGACAAGCTGCTCATCTTCCTGGCCCTCGCCCTCTTCCTGGCCACAGTGCTCTACATCCTGAAAAAGAGACTCTTCCCATTTTTGTAGAATTCCAGCACTGATGGAACTATTAAAAATAAGAATCAGAAAGAGATGGTTAATAACGGTGARGCTTTTAAGTGAAATAATAAAGGGATATTGCAGTAGGAGGCAGGAATTTGTGCTGTCCCCGTGGAGCTCCTGACYTGCCTCAGAAGAGCTTAATAGATCCTGTTGTGGAAAGAAGAAATGCCAATTTGCCTGTAGGTTTGTGAAATCAAACACTTGAGGGACTGGGCACTCAAAGGTGCCAGTCTGAACTTTCARCCTCTCATTGTTTTTTGCCTTGAAATTAACTTTTTTCCTTGGCTTGGACTGGAAACTGCTCCGACATCTGTGTGTAAGAGGCTGAGGAAGGATGGAAGAGAGAAACCCACACATTCCATTAATAAAACTATTTATTGTATTCATGCAAACAGAGTTTTGTTTAAAAACAAAGTCTGATGGGTTGAAAGAGCCTTTCAGTGTAAAAATTCTGTCCTTTAGCAGCAGTGGTTGCTTATGGATTGTTTTTCTGGGAGCAGAACACAGCCTGGCTCTGTCCCTCTGGCCTCAGGAGGGCTCTGAGCAAAGCAAAAATGGGAGCCCTGTTTGTTACTATTAATTACTATTAAAAAGTGCAGTGCAGTGTTCTTAAAATTGATGTTTCGTTGCTTCTTCASAGCTAGCTGGTAAAGTTGACATTCTGTTTGGAAAATTGCCACTAAATGGTTAAATCCTGCCTTAGTGTAGTAGTTAGAATTAAACTTTTTTAGAAGACACTGCTCCGTGTATCCTAAGAAATAAGACCTCAAGCAATTGCAGTAAATAAGTTGATGTGTAATTTGAGGGTTGGTTACCTTTGCAGTCAGTTCTCAGTGGGACGTTTAGAGAGGAGAGGTGAGCAGCGGATGATGTTGGCATTGTAACATTCACTGGATCTCAGTAGCCACAATTCAGGGTTGGTTAAACACAAGTGGCACAAGTTGTGGTGATCCAGCCCAGAGCAGGGGACAGTGAGTGTTGATCGTGTGGCTTTGTGCTTRAGCAGGGAAAGCTGGAGTTTCTAATCGAGCTCAAAACCAAGGGCTCTGCCTCAAGAGTCGATACTGAGCCCTTCCTTCTTCCTGGGGCAGCAACAAGGGATTTGGGAACCTCTGCCAGAGGATGGAGCATCCCACAGAGGGCTCCCCTGCGTGGGAGTCGGGAGTGTTTTGTGGCTCTGGAAATGCAGACTGGACAGAGTGGATGTTGTTTTCCATATCTTTTATTCCTTGTATTTCGGTGCAGTGCTTCCTACCAGCCTTTCCCAAGAATGAGATAAATTGACAATGTGCACATTCTAGGTTTGAATAAGAGAAATTACTCAGCTTCAAAGAAAGTCTTTTTGTAACTATACCTACCTGCATAAACGRTCAATTTACAGTCCCTGGAGACAAAGGAATTAGTGAAAAAGTATCAAGGACAATTGGACCTTTTGGGAGAGGGGAAGTGTAGRAATCCCCCCCAGGATACAACAGGTTGCTCTGCAGCACTTGGTACTTSAATCATTTCCTTCCAGAGGCAGGCAGGAATCATCCAGGCTCCTGATGGGCCACAGACCTGGAAGGAAATAATTGGTGGAGACAGCGAGATAAAAGTCATTTCCTCTTTAGGGTGAGAAGGGTGATTTGGTGAAGCAAAAAGTTCCTCAGCAGCCCCCTGGCTTTGTGGGTGTGCTGGAGCAGAGGCAGAGCCGGGGGTGCTTCCCTGGATCCCTCCTGGCTGGTGGGATGCCCCRGTCAGCCCCCAACAGTGCTCAGCTGGGGGTGGCTGGGTGGTGCTCAAATATCCTCCCTCCAGAGCTTCACTCTGGTGTCTGCCTTGCTCCTCACCCACGGACCTTGCTCCTGGTGTGAAGGTAGGACTCGATTTCTCATCTTTTGGATAAGTGAGTGGGAGCAGGACTGTGGGAAGAGGAGGTGGCTGTGCCTGGCTTTCTGTTGTCTGATCCCGGAAGCGTGGAGAGTTGTGCCTGGGCAGTTTTTGTGTCTGCAGGGAGTTTATATTTGTACACAGGGCCTTGYGTCTCGGGGTCTTGCTGCTGTGTGCCCGGGGTTGTTGTGAAGAGTTAAAAATGGCATCACACTGGTTCCTTTTCTGAAAGGAAGTAGCATTTTCTTAGGTGTTTGCCCTGACAAGTGCAGCAGAGCCATGAGGGATGGTGAGAAGGGAATGGCCTCTGCTTCCTCTGTGCTTTTGGGCTCAGGCTTGACTTGGGGGCCAAGAGTTGGAGCCCTTTTGAGACCAGAAACTCCAGAAAGTGTCTGGGAAGGAATAAAGAAAGAGAGGGCTCTAGAGAMGTGTTCGGGGCTGTGCTGGAGGGTTCATACACAAGTGAGAGCAAACAGGAGTGCCCTGTTACTCCCTGGGCCATCCCTCCCCAAAGGGCAGCASGTGCCAGATGTGCTCCCTGCAAGGGGAGGGTGCGATTTACTGTCACAAAACAGTTCCAGTAAAAATCTTTTTCCTTTGAAGARTAACACTCCTTTAAAACAAGGAGTAAGGAACCACTAGGAGCTTAAAAAGAGCTGAAATCTTGCCGTGGAGTTGAGGGGCTGAGGCAGGCAGCTGGCAGCACCGAGCAGCCGTGGGTTAATGAACTCCTGCTCATTAGCTGAGTGCTGGCTCATTAACTGTGTCCTCCGGGCGAAGGGGGCTGAGGCCATTGAAGGGACTGGGGCTGTTTGGCTGTGCAGCTGGAGCCACTTGGGGATGAGGATGGGGCAGCTCTGATGCCTCAGCACATTTAGAGTTTTAGAGCTTCCAGGTTTGTGGAGTGTGTCAGGTCCTGCCTGTGGGGTTCAACCCACTGAGAACAGTTTGCTTTTCCTGAGCACCTGTGGGAAAGGGAAGAATGCCTGGAAGTTGTCCCTTGGAGTGTCAGGAGCCAGGCAGTGCTGTTGGATATTTACCTGTGTTGCCAGCACAGGRCTGGTGGGCTGTGGATGCAATCCTGGTCTCCATTCCCACATGGCCACGGTGGAAAGCCTGTGGACAGGAGCAGGTGCCTGCCAGTACATCCTTGAAATCTGCAGCATGAAGGTCGCTCCAGAGCATTTAGTTAGATCTGTGTTTCCTTGGAAAGTTGCCTTTTGGGGGTTGCAATAAAATGTGGACCTAAGGAAAAGAACTGGAAATTTAACACACACTGTAAATGTGCTGAGAAAGGTTGACTTGATTTGCCTTATTTTATTATTGATTGTGGTGTTATCAAATACAAAAATATTACAGGATAACTCTGGGAAAATAAACAAAGAGTATAATATTATTTATTCTCTCCCCCTTACCCCTCAAGAACTGAGGGGAAATGAAGTTTGTATGTGAAGTTGTGCTTTTGAAATGCTTTCCACATAACTGACTTTACCAGAATGGAAAGGTGAATTCATAGCTCGGAGGTTTCTAAAAATGTCTCTGCCAAATGTGCGTGGCTGCTATCACATGCCAAGTGGCCCAGAGCAAGCCAGGCAAGTCAGGCTGGAATCTTTGGGGGCTGAGAATATCCAGGGGACGTGTGCATACTTGTCTGCAAATACCTGGGGCTCTTCTTTGGAAAAAGGGGGGCATGGAAATCAGTTTAGTGTTGCTTCGCCTCCCTGTCTGTAATGGTGTGATTCTCACAGAAGAGAATCTTAAGAAAATTTTTTCCCCAGATGTGGTGTCTTGGTGATTGTGCAGTGCTGCAAAGCCCTTCCTGTAGCTGGTGCCTGAGTGCTTGTTGTGTTTCTGTCCTGTAAAGGTGAGAGGTGTTCTCCAAACAGGCAGCAGGTGCTTTGTACCACAACCAAATGCCACCTCCAGGGGCTCTTAAATCGTCCTGCTGCTTTCAAATGCTGTTTGTGGACTGGCCTAATGCAGCTGATTGTTCAGGCTGAGGTTGTTGGATAAATACAACTTTACTATTATCTGCTTGCTTGTATGAAATGGTACAAACTCTGTGCCACAGGGTAAATGACAGTCCCACTGAGCTGAGGTTTGGTTTTCTCACAGGAACACGTGATAAAGAATCTGTGTTGATTTCTTTGGGTGATGCACTGAGAGATGAAAGAGATTGTGAGAAGTGATGGTTCACTGTAACTGTGCCTTGAAGTTTTGATCCTCTCCCACATAAAGAGAGAGCTGCAGTCTGAGGAAGTGACTGGGATCCTTATCAACTTAACTGTGTTTAGGCCCTGGCCCTTCACGTGGTGTCCACTGAGATCTCGACACAGCACATGTGGTTAATATAAGTGCTTTACTGTCTATAAGTATTCAGACTTCTGCAAAGGCACTGAAAAACATTGCCTCGTTGTGTGTGTGTAAATGTACTTGGTTCMGTGCAGCAAAGCCAGCACTGACTTCCCAGGCCAAGTCCCACATCTCTGCTGTGGGCTGGGACTGCASCTCCCACCTATGGAATAAACTCCGAGCTTTTGGCACCATGTGATCATGGAAAGTATCAARTTCTGCACAAGCAGATGTATGGTCTTCACAGCAGCAAACACAAAAAGSCGTATTTTAATTTTATTTGCCTCTAGTTTGGGGTTTGCTTTTGATGTCATGATTTTAAGCCTTTCATGTAAGTGTCCAGTGCCTAAATCACAACCATGGAGCATTTGTGATTGCCCATTTCCCTTTGCCTGGCTACATCCTCACCCACTGGTTATTCCCACTTACTCCCTGGGAGCAGGAGGATTCCAGCCTGGCCTCTCTGGGCTCAGCTGAAGCCACGGTTCCAGTGTGGACCTTGGGTGCCCCTGCAAAGCCAGAGCTGTGTGTCCACCTCAGTGTTGCTTTGGGCACTAAAATGCTGAGTGAGTCCTGAGGYTCCCACAGCCTTGCAAAGCCATTAAAAAATAATCTGGTTGGAGTTGATTGGCTCAGTTGGTCAGAGCCTGGTGCTAATAACACCAAGACTGTGGGATCAATCCCTGAATGGGCCATTCACTTAGAGCTGGACTCGATGATCCTTGTGGATGCTTTCCAATTCAGAATATTCTGTGACTCTGAGTTGAGAAGCAGATCTGGTGAAGGTCTTCCAGACACTGCACCAAGACCCATCCATCCATCCATCCATCCATCCATCCATCCATCCCTTTTGGGCTCTGCCCTGGCTGTTCCTGCTGTAG
Source organism: Amblyornis subalaris (assembly GCA_018881555.1). NCBI lineage: Eukaryota > Metazoa > Chordata > Aves > Passeriformes > Ptilonorhynchidae > Amblyornis > Amblyornis subalaris. The sequence goes on from JACAXG010000013.1 coordinate 857,743, forward strand.
TGCCATGGGGCAGGCAATGAACCTGGGTACCCTGGGGGACAATTATTCCTGCTCCCCCCGGGTGAACGGGCTGCCGTGACGCCTTGCCACGCCTCAGACCGCTTCCACTTGGGCATCCTTTKATTTTTAACCTCGCCGCGTGAGGCCGATCAGATGCTATCGCTCCCGACCTTTGCCTCCCGCTGCGGCATCGGAGCGGATTCCCGCATCCCGCTTATCTGCGGGGCCGGGCGGGGCCRGGGGGCCGTGCCGGGGCCCCGGGGCAGCTCTGCCCCTCTCTGGGTGTCGGTGGCGGCATGAAAGGAAAATGCCACTCGGCTGCTCCGAGCCTGGCCCGCTGATAAGGCCGCGCGCGTCCCTCGGGGCCCGCGATAAGCGCGCAGAGGGCAGGCGGGGAGAGCGGCTCGGCGGGCATCAGCGCACACCAGCCCCCGGAGATAGGAGCGCGTATATATAGAACCACATATATAGAACCACATGAAAGCTTCGCGCTGTCTCCTTTTCAACAGCGCCAGGGCCGGGTGTCACAGCCGGGGACGCTTTGCGAGCTGACCCCGCCGGCTCCGGGCTCGGCGCAGCCGCGGGTTCCTCGGTTCGGGCGGCCCGAGGGGACGGAGGYTGGGAAAGCCGAACCCACCCGCGCTGCTCTGCCGCCCCGATAAAGCCTCAMAGGCCGCCCGGGGGTGGCTCGCTGTCCCTTTATCTTCCAAACGGACGGCGGGACGAAACTTTCCCGTTTGGGTTATTGGCTTTTCGTAGGTGTCACCCGAGCACCGAGCGGTTCTTGCCGCTGCTGATGGGCGATAACTCTGTCAGTGGCATCTGGGTGCTGACATTAGGGCCGGCCAGCCTCAAAGGGAGATAAGGYTTTTCTATATTCAGTAAGTCTATTGATCCGGTCGGCCTCCTSTCCTGTGTCTGATGATAACTGGATGTTTCCGAGAGAAACAAGCCTCCCTCTGCTCAGTATATTGATATAAATATAGTATATATATTAAAAAAAGAAAATAACTTGCTGTTTCGAAGAGAAGCAAGCCTTACCCTGCTCATATTATATATCTATATAAATTATGTGTTATATGTATATCAATGCCGCATATTTTGGATTAAATAGTGAAGGATTCCTTTCTCAGCCATGTTCTTCAAAGATGCTGCTTTTGCTGCTTCTCATTTGGATATAAAACTGCAAATTCTGCTAAGAACCATCATGTTATTCCYATTTGTTTAAACGTCAGAGATGATGTTTGAAAATAGCTACAGCAAAAATGCAAATAGCTTAATGCGATTGGCTCCTGTCTTTCACTGACTGGTTTGAGCCAATAATCTGCTTATTCGAAATGAACCAGCCAAAAATAAGAAATAAATTTTAAAAATTAAGGAAAAAGAAAACCCAACCAACCATTCTCTTTATCTTCATATTTGTTTAAAATAGTTTTGTCTTTGCTAATTGCAGACTTTGACCCAAATTTAGTTCCTGAGCTTTCACAGACTTAATGTTAAATAACTTTGTAGACAATAAATAATATTCATGCTGAAAGACAGCAAGTGGGAATTCGCATTCTCATTTTGCMAGCTAATTAATTTTTATGAAGATGTGGGTGTATATTTAGGCTTGCAGATCTCAACAAGAGCTTCCTGGTCTTATCACCTTGTCAGAAAGATGTGTCTGTCAGAGGATTCCAGAAAAGATAGCGAGGAATTGCCAGGTGGGAAAGCCTAACCCCTGGAACAACAAGCAGTAAATATAGAAGGAAAAGAAAAGCTTTTCTGTTCAGTACTAAACTGCAGATGAAAACTTTGTTTCTGCCCCTGTAAGASGGGAATGGCAGCAGAGCTATTTTTGTGGATTAAAGCCAAAAGATAGCAGCAGTTCTTCGTGCCCTCACCAGGGCACTGGCTCGAGGGACTTTGTAGCAATAAGCACATGTGTTGTTAATTCACATATCTCAGTCCGAGTCCTGGGAGGTTCCTTGTCCCTGACCCCACGGGAGAAGTCCCTGTAGTGACCAGAGCCCAGGGGTCCCTGGGATCGTGTCCATCAGCCCCAGACACTGCCGGTGACAAAGGACATTTTCTCTGCCTTTGTACTCCGGGGCTCAAGATGTGACGTTTACATCCAAGATCAATTATTTTTAACTGAAGAACGATAGCCCTGCGTCTAAATTATCTCAGGGCTTAATTCACATCAGTTAAAGCTTTTCAAAGGCTTATTAAAATTCCTTAAGTGTGTCCARCTTATCAGCAGTTGAGTGTCAGTGGCATTATACAAATGCTGCTATTGGAAATAACTGTTAAGTATTGTTTGGCCATATTATTCTCATATATATATAAATAYTGTGCCTGTGGCTATTAATACTACTTAGTACTTACATGATTCCTTTCATCTGGTGATCGTAAGGCATTGCCCAGGGAAGAAAGGACTGTTCTCCCCCTTCTAAATACGGGAAAACTSACATCCAGCAGCTGTGTCTCATACTTGGATTTAACATCTCCCACTGAATCCTGCCGGCCTCGGCTCTCCGTCTGACCTGCGGGATTTTAACAGGACTTCATTTATTTGTGCTGCTGCAGCACCCAAACCTTGTCTGGCGTGGGCAGGCACAGGGCAAGAGAGCTGCTCCTTTGCCATGGCCCCTGTGATGCTGGAAAACGTGGGGATCAATGTGCAGATCCATACAAACTGACAGCAGGGAGGAGGGGATCCCGAGCAGCACAGGAGTCACTTCAGCAAGCCCCTTGTGGAGCAAAGGAAAGTTTGAGAGGAGCGTGGAAGGGTTTTTGGAGGGGAGGAGGGTTTGTCACTCTGAGTGTCCCCGTGCTGGCAGGAAATCTGGGAAAATCCGATCACAGAGCTGGCTTTGTTTTTCCCCTGCAATTTAACTCATTTCAGGCAGCCGTGGAGGTTTGGATTTTATATTTGTATTTGCTCCACGCGCAGGTTCTGCCTGGAGAAGCATCCTGAGGAGCTGATAGTTTATTGCAGAAGCCACTAGGTAGCACTGTGAAATAAAGTTCTGCACCATGTTCTGCTTCCCCGAACAAAGACCTGCCRGTTCCAGCATGGTTGGGCTCAGTGTGGAATAAAGGGAGCACKAGTGGGTTTAAAACTTATTCCAGTATTGATCCACACTCGGGTGTGAGAGAAATGAAGCTGTGAGGGGAGGTTTAGACTGGATACTAGGGAAAGGTTCTTTACCCAGAGTGCCTGACCACCCTCTGAGGGAAGAAGCTTTTCCTAAAATCCAGCCTAACCCTCCCCTGACACAGGTCYAGCCATTCCCTCGGGTCCTGTCACTGCTCACCAGAGAGAAAATGCAAGACWCTGATCTTATCTTGAGTTAATATGTTAAAGGGTTATTCTTCTGAAGGAATGGAATCAGGTAAAATTTTGGTTTTTATTATGAATTTATTTCAATTGAAACTACTTCAGTCTTTGGTTTATTAATCCTCAAAAATTACTTAAAAAAGGTAACTTGCCAGTTTTATTTTGGAACTTTCGAGCTTCACCAAGTCAGCAGGTTATCTTCCTGCATTTTAACTCCAGTTAGTCAGTGTACAATATCCTGCAGAGCGGTTTCTGGCCATTTCTATTTCAATTCCCAGCAGCCAACTGCAACGTGTGTTCCTGCAGCAGCACCGTATCACTGCTTTTTAAAATTAGCCCAGGCTTTGGCCGCCGAAGGGAGAGGAGACACGATAAAGGGGTTGAGCATCGCGCTCTGCCAGAGCTGCTGGGCTCAAATCAGCCGGTTACAGGAACCCTGGGCTGCTGCTGGAAAGATCTGCCCGGTCCCTGGCTCCAGGGGTCACRGGGGGTGTGTTGGTCACTGTCAAATGCTTTGGGGAGCTTCGGCATCAGGGCTGGCTGAGGAGCTGGAAATGCAGCTGGGGGGATTCTATTCCTGTGTCTGCTGTGGCTGTACCTGATGCCAAGGGGGTTCCTACCTGCAAAATCAGGCAACTGGGCACGATGGTCATTGTAGGTCACTTCCAACTGAGTTATCCCATTCTAAAATTATTCTAGAAGGACATGGAACTGTTGGAGCAAGGCCAGAGGAGGCCACGAGGTTGATAAGGGGACTGGAGCACCTTCCCTGTGGAGATAGGCTGGGAGAGTTGAGGCTGTCCTGCCTGGAGAAGAGAAGGTTGTGTGGAAACCTCACAGCCCCTTCCAGGGTCTGAAGGGGCTACAGGGAAGTAGAAGAGGGGCAATTCATCAGGAACTGGAGTGACAGGACAAGGGGGAATGGGTTCACACTGAAAGAGAGGAAATTTAGATTGGATACACAGAGGAACTTGTTTCCTGTGAGGGTGGGGAGGCCCTGGCACAGGTTGCCCAGAGAAGCTGAGGCTGCCCCATCCCTGGAAGTGTCCAAGGCCAGGTTGGACGGGGCTTGGAGCAACCTGGGATAGTGGAAGGTGTCCCTACCCATGGCAGGGGGTGGAATGAGCTCTAAGGTCCCCTCCAACCCAAACCATTCCGTGATTATGTGCACAAAAGCGCTTTTTGAGGTGGGTATAATTCCCAACTGTCAGGGAAAGTGCTGACAAAAACAGGCAAAGTGTTTGTGCTAAGGTTGTCTCTCATCTCGGGCAAGCCCAAAACATCCCAGCTTGAGCTAAAACAAATGAGCTTCTTTTGCCCTGACAAGGGCCTGCACTGCTCGATGTTTTCATCTTTTTATAGGTTTGGCCACCCTGGCTTAGAGGGAAATAACCTTGTGGCATCACCTGTTGCTCTGAGGGTGTCTGTTAACACTTGCTGGGCGGCTGCTTTTCTTTATCTGCTTCCTTCTGCAACATCTGCAGGGGAGTTATGTGGTGTTTTCATCCCCCTGAGGATTTATGGTGACCTCTCAGGGACCTCAATCAGAGGATCAATACGCTCCTAACACCTGTAGATCAACATAAACTTGACCCTTGGTCTTGACAGATCCATCACCGCAGTGCCCTTCCTGTAAAGCATCCCCAGGGTGGGAGGGGGCTTGGGGGGAAGGAAGCAGCCATGGTGGCACAGCAGAGCCCCTCCATCCCCAGGTCAAAAGTCAAAATGATAAAGGAAGGCCAGGCCTGTGGTACGCAGGCAGAGAATCAGGATAATAAYGAGGGAGCAGCTCAATTCCAGGTCTGGGATCCAGCCAGGTCCCTGCAGGACCAGCGACTCACCCTGTGGGTGATGCTGGAGCGAAGGAAAAGCTCTGTGCAACTCCATGTTCCGTGGAAGTGCTGTTCCCTCCTCGGGATGTGTGATAAGGAGAGATCTGCTGCTTTAAAAAGCCGCTGCTTGTGCTCATCCTATCTTTAGCTCAGGCCAGCAAAAGCGTTTTCTCTTTTGAAAAGTCAGTTCCTCTCTGTGCAAAGACTTTCCTGCACTCACTCCCCACCCCATCCATTTTTCCATGCAGGCACTCTGGAGCAGGGATTTCTCTCCGTGTCTTTGCAGCCTTCCCACGTTGGGCAAATGATGGAGGATCCTTGTTCCTCACCTGAGCTCTCTGCCTCTGTTATGCCACGCATGAAACAACCACCTCAGGATTCCACAAACGAGTGTCAGAGCTACAATTAAAATCAGATTGAAAACCTAATCTGAAAGACCTGAGGGAGTGTAGTCAGAAAATCATAACAAACAGGACCTAAGCCAGGCCCTTGGTGGCTGCAGCCGTGGGATGCTGAGCGTGCCCCGCTGATCCCCAGCCCAAGGCCGGGGTTCTGCCCCACAGGTTGGTTTTTGGTGTGTGTCATCTGCTCAGGCCCTGCCAAAATCCATCCTTCATCTCCTGCCGTGACCTTGCCCCGCCTGTCTGTCCCCTGCAAGGCCAGCAATTAAAACGGGAGGTAATGAAGGCAGCGAGACATGAAAGGGCTTTTCAGGAGCTGATCAAAGGGACACAGCCCAGGGTTTCCACAACCAGAATATGGAGACCAATAGCACTGGAAATGTGGTCRGGAAAGAAAGGAAAGCAAAGAGGATTTTTGGAAATTAACCTRCAATTGTCCCTGTCGTTCCCTTGTGCTGCATGGGGGGTGATKCTCTCATGTGCTCTTACTTTTGGGTTTTTTGATGAGAAAAATACCAAGTATTTATGCTTGTCTTGTTACATGAGAAATGATCTTTGCATGTATGAAAATGAAATGCTCTAGAGAATATTGCCACCGAGGACTGAATTGTAAAACTTGATTTCCAGTTCTAATGCCTCGTCGTGTAAGAAATGATTTAGGTTTAAATTCTCAAGGTGAAATATTGGTGGGCTCTAAATTGGTGTCTAACCAGGCAAATGGTCACCTCAGGCTGGCTCTCAGAGAASCTAATAACCAGCAGCTCTCACTGATTATTTTTTTTTTAAATTAATTATTTTTGTGCATGTAAAAGGAGAACTTAGCCTGCGATCCCAGACGGACACTCTGGATGTCTGTGAGTGTTGGGTGGGAGATAGGGCAGAATGTGTCTTTTTACAGCAGCAATTGAGCTTTCATGTCTTCAGAATTTCAGTGAAGTAAAGCAATTTTGCTGGCATTGCTTGGGAAGGGCTGTTCTTAAAGACAGCAGTGAGGAACCTGAGCAGGGCTGTGTGTTTGTGGCTCTGGGATGGGGACTCCTGCCATCCCCACGGATGTGCAGCCTATGGACTGCTTTCTGGGCATGGCATTGGCTGGTGTGACTCAGATAAACCCCAGAACAAATATGAAAACTCCTCTAACCCTCACAACCAGCAATAAATAGCAGGAGGACACTGGAGCCTGAGCAKGGGAGGATGCCAGAAATGTGGCTGAGTGCTGGCCAGTCCCTCTGCTCCCCCCTGAGCCCTCTGTGCTGCCGTGTCCCTGTGGAATCTCCAGGGGGATTAGCCATGGCTGTAGAGTGAAGTGTGTGTAATYGCAGGGTGGATCTGGACCTGTCTCTGAGGGTGTGTGGTGGAGAGGRAAGCAGCAGCTGACACTGCCCAATGCTCAAAGCTGCACACGAGACCTCGAGTCGACCGAGATTTATATCTTCCTCCCTTGAAACAGCATAAATCATCTCCTTAATATCATTAGRTTTGCTGAAGTCGAGGCAGTAGGTTTTCATTCAAATTTTTTTGGTACTTAAAACTGTGAGAAACTTTATTGTTTGAATTTTTATTTTTTTTTGTGCCCCGTTTTTGAACAGCCCCTGTTGCTGACAGCCAGCACTGTGCACGTGTCCGTGTGCTGCTCCTCCRCTGCTCTGAAAGCAGCTTGGCTTTTTCACAGATAATAAGGAGAATAAAAACACCCTGGCCAGGAAGATGGGATCTGGGGGCARTTTCTAGGAGCCGGTCCTGTGACTTACTCAAAGCTTCTGCTGGGGACAGTGCAATCTGTTKGGGAAATGTCTGCTGTGCTAAAATAAACTCTGATGTGTTCTTGTGGCAGCAGAGAGCACCAAMTCCTGTTCCAAATGCACAGAACCCCTCAAAAATGCTTGAGAGTAGGTGTTTTGAACTGTGGAATTTAACAACTTGTTCTACAACCAGATTTGTTGGTTCTAGGACTAAAATGCCTCTCTAAATTCCGTTTGTTGTGTTTCTTACTAAGTAGTTGTTGGAGCAGTTCACRGAATTTGAAATACTCGGCAAATTTGCTTTTCTTTTCCTATTTGAGCCTGTTAACTCCTGCCCTTGCCCACTCCACAGCAGTGCCATYCATGCCTTCAGCCTGCTCATCTCCACAAGCAATTATTCAGCTCCAGGATGTCTCCCCAAGACCAATTAATTTCAACCAACCCTACAAAATACAATTATTTTAGCCACTAAGAGATTTATTCCCATTTACAACTTTTTTCCTTCTTTTGGACAATATTTTCCCAGCCCTCCCAGCTGAGCAGGTATTGAGTGAACTCTGCAAGTTGTGCTGGAGGACCCCTGCACTTGCACGGCGCCTGCTCAGGGTGGGCAGGGCTGAGCTGAGCCTGTTGCAAACGTGATGCCCTCTCTATTGGAGYTGGGAAAAGTGCCCAATCTCCTGGCTTAGACCTGTGGTTGAGCCATTTGACCGTGATTCTTTGTTGACACCAAAAAAAGATGTTATTTTAAGCAGGGATGACTTAACAAATGTGTTACAGTCTCGGTGGAGTCAGTGCAAGCACTGCTCACCCACAGAGCTGGTTTGAGTGCCCTGCTTTGCTCTTGTGAGTGTGAATCTCCCTTCCTGGGCTTCTCTTGGGTTTTCCTGTGGCTGAGTTTCTGGGAAACAGTTTATTTTCTGTCTCAGCATATTCACCCACGCTCCATTGACGTGACTTGCATTTGATCTGAAGTTCCAGTAACCCCTTTATGCAAAGACAGAGCATCTCACCTGGTTTTGCTCATCTCAGCCAGTCCATGAGCTCCAGCACCAGTCTGGGGCCAGTCAGTGCAGGGCTCCAGTAGGGAATGTGGCTGATGGACTGCTCGGGATGATCTTGTCTCTAAATGGGTCTTTCCTGCTGATTGAAACTCTGGAGTGGCAGGGCTTAAAACGACTGCAGGAGACAGGTAGAGATCTTCAAGCAATGTATTCTGTGTCACTTTGCTGAACCTTGATTGATGAACTGTCACGAATGCATTGCCACTGCTTGATTTTCTGCTGGGAGAAATCTGCATTTCCCCCTCTTCTGCAGCAAAACATAGCATTAGTTTCGTGTTTTAGGCAATAACAAACCACCCAGGAATGAAAAATCAGACTCCAGTCKGAAAGCCCATCCCTTTCTTGCTTTGGAGTGGCATTTTAAAGGTGTTGATTCTTCTTAATAATCCCCATTAACGAGAAATCACTTACTGCTGATACTGATCTAAACTGATGTCAGTGAGATGAATTAGGAGCAGGGGGCTTGGGTTGTTGATCTGTTGTTTTCCTTCTGAGCTTCTCAGGARCATTGAAACACTTAATTCCTGCCAGGACCATATCTTCCGACTCCAGAGAAAAACTTCCGATGTGAAAACTCCTTGAACTTAAGGAATAAAGTTCTGGCCACRAATGCACTTTAGGAACTGCATGGGTGTTATTTGGGAAAAACAACTACTTCCGTTCCTACCAAACTGCTAAAGGCAAGGGATTTGGTATCAGTCCCTTACAGCTGACAACTTGTTCCTGTACGAATTGTGTGAATTCCAAATAGTTTGGATAAACTTGCCATGTGYGGTTTGTCTCGAGAAGACAAGTGGTGCTGAGCTGCTCTTGCCCTGTCACCTTCAGGTGGAACTGGGGCATTGAATTCTCCAAAAAAAGCTGGTCTGAAACAGAGCAACGAATGCCAGTGCCAGGCTGTGTAATCCCCAAAAAATCTGAGGGAAGAGCGAGACCAAATCCAAGTGCAAATCTTATTAAAAGCTCTTTCCTACACCCCTTAGCATTCCCCCAGGCAGCGGGAGGATCTCTGACTGCAGGTTCCCTGGGGAAATGCCAGCATCCTGCACTTTCCTCTGGAGCAACCTTTCCTAAGCACAGGCTTTTTGTGTTGCTGTAGGGATGTGAAACACTTCAGGCTCAGACAGGAACGTGTCAGGTTGGATACATTCAGTTTTTCTAAGCTTTTGAGAGGACTGGGCCCAGAGGAGCACAGCACCGTGCTGGGGTCTTGCCAACAGCCTCGGTGCCTTCGGAAGTCCTGGGAGGACCTTTTGGCCCTGCCTGACCCTGTGGGCTGAGCTGCAGCTGGAGATGAGGCAGACTTGGAGAGCAGGAATGGGAGCAATGAGGTGTCTGCGAACACGGGGAGCCCTCCCTTGGCCAATATCAGTGTGCTGGGGGTTAATTCCTACTGCGTCTCCCTTGCACTTCCCGTTAATCCAGCTAATGGAAGGTCTCTAACCATGGCTGCTGGTGCCCCTGCCAGCCCTGCCTGCCTGGCCTCAGCCAGCTGTGCTCGTGTCCTCTGCCTAAATCGCTTTCTGAACTGGCTCCAAGGCTCCGGCTGCTGTTCCAAGCCCCTGCCTTATCCTGCCCTGCATCTGCTCGTGATGCAATTCCCCCAGGAGCAGGGAAGCCTGGGGAGGAGGGGAGTGTGTGAGCAGGAGCTGTAGTACATTCATCACTGCTGAGAACGAGCACAGTGCAGTCCTGGAAACTGGACCCAAAGCTGGTGCCCAGAACAGCCACTGCAGGGAAAATCCCACTGGACAGTAAGATTTCTTGATAGCTGTAGCTCTGAGATATTATGGGAGGAAAATAAACGTGTTTGAAGAGAATAAGGGATCTGAGGAAGGGAAAGGATGTTGGGAGTATGGGGAGAAGGGTTCTATGTTGATGTRGGGAGTTGCTTTTTCCTGAAGTTTCATTGCCAGTCTGTCTTGTTTGTCTGCTAAATGAAGGGCCCTGCTCAGGGCCAGCTCCTGAAAGCAGTGTTCAAGTTTAGCTAATCTTAGTGCCTTCCCCCATGTTAACTCAGGACTTGTCCTGTCCTCTGAGGGCTSCCTGTGTGCTCTGATCCTGGCCAGACTCTGCAGTGGTGACACCGAGTGCACGGAGTGGGATGGCAGCMTTGTGCCCTTTTCTCAGCTCAGCCAAACCGAGGCACCAAACTGTGCCTCCCCCCACCATCCAACAGTGGCACRGTTCAAACCCAGCTTTCTCTGCCCCCCTCCATGCTCTTTTCCCGGAGTTCTCGGGAAGGTGGGAACCCTTGGCCCTCTGAGCAGGGCATTTCCTGCTGCCTCTCTCCCGTCTGAAGCCTGTGAGTCCTTCCACTGCAAAGCCTGTGTGGGGAGATGAAAAAGTCATCATGCAGCCCTGGAGATGGTTTCAAATGAGGGGAAGTGGCCTTTGCTTCTTCCTGGGCTGCACAGGTGAGGGATGGCCCTGTGTCCCTGCTTCAGGCTGCCAGACCCTGGTCCCCTTTGTCACAGACCCAGTGTCCCTCTGGCTCTCTGGGCTGAGTACCCCGAGGCAGATTCTCCTCGGGATGAGGCAGAAGGCCCCGCTTTGCCCAGCCCTGAGCCCCAGACAGGTGTCTGCACTCCACGCTGCATTAGGGGCTTTGTGAGCAGCACCCAGGGCTCCTCTTGCATTTGCAGGGATAGGAAGGAGGTCGGAGCTCCTTATCTGTGCAATCCTACCCCGGGGGTGTGCGAGGTTGGTCCCCGTGGGAGGGGGGGGGGATAGAGGCTGCAGGCAGCTTCCATTCCCCGGCAGCTTTTCATCCTCTGTCCCAGGGCCACAGCCACCCTGTCTCCATCCCTGTTTACTGATGGGGCCGATATGGCCGAGGCAGGAGGGGTTGCAGGTTCCCTTAATCGCCCTGTCACCGGCCGGCCGGACAGTCTCAGACGCTCGGAGGATGTTGTGACTGCGCTGAATTACAATGTTTGTTGTTTCTCACTCCCAATAATTGACATTTGATAGCGACTACTGTAAAAGCGGCCGAGGGGCTGGGGCTGGGGCAGAGGAGAGGCAGGAGCCGGGYGCTGGGGAGCCCCGCTCGCTGTCCCTCGGCAGTTTTGGGGGCAGATGGGGGGTCCTTTGCTCCTCTCCCCATGAGGACAGGATGTGGAGGGGCTGTGGAAAGCTCCCGTGGATGTGCTGGGGGCTGTTCCCCTTGGTTTATGATTTGGGGTGTTTGTACCTCTCCTTGCACTGCTTTTCTATGCAGGGAAGAAATCAGCCCCTCKCCCCYCACTCCCAGAGACTGGGAACAACGGGGTCGGTCCCGATTCCAGCCCGGGGAGCGGACGGGACACGGCCGATGCTTAGCGATCCCTACCCAGGCTCTGAGCTCGAAAAGCGGCTTTAAAATTATTTTTAAAAGACGTTAAAATACAAATACCGTTTGCAGGCAAAACGGGAATGCTGAACTCAGGGGAGGGCGACACAGACCGGGGAGGAACCGGCAGGAAAAAGCTCCCGGAGCGGGGCAGGCGGCGGGGGCGGCCCGTGGGAGCCCCCGGGACGGGCGGCTCCGCACCCACCGCGCCCCCCCGGGATGCGCAAGGAACGCCAGGGACGCCGAGGTTCAGCCACTCTCTTTAATGACAACTCGCTGATCTCCGTCAGCTTGTACAGCAAAGGGCAACACGTACGAAGGGGCGGACAGTGCATTTCCATACTAACTCACGTCTTAGTGCATAACCCTACGGGACCTGGCGGGCCGGAGTGTCTGTGTCCCTCGGCCGGGGTGGGGTGCGGGCTCTGTCCTCATCCGTGCCCAGGCCGGCGGTAGCAGCCTCGCGAGGGAGACCTGGGGGTGGCGAGATGCTGAACTGACCGAACAGCGGGGACCGTACGGGAAGTGCAAAAATTAAAAGTGGATCTCAATAATAATTAGTATAGAGTAAAAGTTTAAAAAAAAAAAAAAGAAGAAGAAAAAGAGAGTTGCAGGGCTTGGCTAGGTGTTGTTGGGAACAAGTCAAGCACGATTACCGGCTGGTTTGTAGGAAGGAAGGAGGAGAATTACCAGGGTGAAGACCCCCGTGGAAGGGGAGCGAGACGGGCTGGGAGCTGCGGGCATCCCCCGCCGGTGCCCGCCTGGCCCCGCACGCAGCGCAGCCCCCGCACGAAATAGCAAAGACCCCCCCCGGCAATGGCCACCGCACTCGTGAGCTCCGCCGGGATGCTCCACAGAACCGTCCTCGCCCCCCGCAGCCTGGAAATGTCCCGAGCCCGGCTCGCAGGCGCGGCCGCAGCCCCTCCACGCCCCCGGCGGTCCATGGGGGGAGCGGGCCGGGGGCGGGGGCGGCTCTACCAGGCTCGGATGCCGTGCAATGTGGAGATGCCCGCGTTGCCCTGCGGGATGGGCGTTTGCACCGAATTCAAGTCCCCGACGCTGAAGTTCATGAAGTTGTTGCCGGCCGCCGAGGGCTGCATGGGCTGCATGGAGGGGTAGTTGCAGTTGTAGTTGGCGTTGCAGGCGGGGCTGTTGTAGTTGGTGTACGCGGGGTAGGCGTTGTAGCTGTAGGGGTTAATGCTGACATTGTAGGGCGAACTGTAGGGGGAAGATTCCCCCAGGCAGGGCTTCCCATCGCGCACCAGCACCGGCACCGCTATCCGCCGGGGGGGAGGGATCCCCACCATTTCCAGGGTCTGATCCTGTCTCTGCCTTTTGCATTTGTACCTTCGGTTCTGGAACCAAATTTTCACCTGGGTGGAGGTGAGCTTTAGCACGTTCGCTAGGTGGTCTCTCTCGGGAGCCGAGAGGTATTTCTGYTGCTTGAACCTTCTCTCCAGTTCGTAGACTTGGGCTTGAGAAAAGAGGACGCGAGGTTTCCTCCTTTTCCTCTGTCTGGGGCGCTCGGGATCTTCCAGGTCTCTTTTCTCSTGCTCCAGGCCCTTGTGTAGGGAACACAGTTCTGCAGCAAAAGAAACGGGCGGAGGAAAAAGGGGGAGGAAAAAAATGGTGCAAAAAAATTATAAATCAATATTTAAATAACAACGTGCAACGTGAACTAGCCCCGGCTCTTCCCCAGCTTCTTGTGCCTCGGCCTCGCAGGCCACTGTGGCGACCCTCTCCTGTGGCAAGCCGGGACCGGCTCTGCTCCCCTCTTTAAATACCTTTCTAGCAAATTTTCCGTCTTTTTTGTATGTTTGAAAAGGGTGCCCCGTGCACTGACGTGAGTCGCGACCGCCTGTGCTCCAGCCTGGGTTTATGGCACGTAGCTTTGTTCTGAATCCCACCCCGACCCCGAGCGAATTAGAAATCGGATTTGTCACTGAGTTTCCGTACAAACTCTGGGCCTCGCGTGTCATCCTGCAGCTCTGCCTGTCCTGTTGGGCAGGAACACAACCGCGGCCCCGTCTGGGGGTCTCCGGGCCGGGGTCAGCGGGACGCTCCCCGCGGTCGGTTCTGCAGCGCAGGGCCCGGGAGAGGATGAAGATGCTGCCGCTCACCGAGCCCCAAAACCGAGCGCAGCCCCTCACCGTCCCCTGTTCCCCCGCAGCCCTGGGGACCCCCCGGCTGGGGGTCACCATCCCCCTGCCCTCCCTTTTTCCCCGCACCCGCCAGCCCCGGGCCGCAGCGCTTAGCTTTACCTTTCTTGTCCGCCTTGGCCTCCTTGGCCGAGTCCATCTCCACGTAGCTTTTCACGTAGTAGGAGCCGGGGAAGGCGGCGGGTTTGGCGGGGGGCGGCTCGGGCAGCTCCTCCCGCAGGTCGGGCAGGGCCGGGGGCTCGGCGCCGAACGCCTCCTGCTTGAAGGTGGCCAGCATGCAGGACGGGGAGGACAGCGACGACAGCTCCATGGAGCCCAGGCCGCTCTGCTGCTGCTCCAGGTTCAGGATATCCTTCACCGAGAAGGGSGTCGTTGTCACAGGGCTAGGAAACATTGCGGAGGAGAGCGGGCCAGCGGCCGGAGCCCAGGGTCATGGAAAAGGAGGTGGGGAGCAGCCAAGCTGGAGCAGTGGTGGAGCGTGGGCTCACGGAGGGGGCACATAGCATTCCCGCGAGTAGCCTTGACTTGTGCACTGGAGGCAGGTAGGAGCGGACCATAAGGCAGGGGAAGGAGGGACTAGGCAGTTTTTGGGTGACTTTAGCTTTCTATTGGCCAACATTGCAGTGATGGTATGAGAGATGCAAAGTTCCATGTCACCTAATATAGTAATACATCTCAAAAACATCTCCGCTCTTTTAAAGGGGCGGCACTGCATTTATCCAGCTTTTCGGTGCTGAGTTTGTTCATCCATTCGGAAAAAAAAAAAAGAAACAGAATGGCCTAATGTGTACAAAGTCACTATCTGACGCTATCTATCACACAGTCAGATTAAATAAACAGGCCAGGAGGAAACCATCAACCAAATATGTGCTGATTTAATATTTTTTTTAAGCGAGGGAACTGAGGTTTCGTTTTTAGTATTCTGCAATATCCGATCGCAGGAACCAGAAAGGGGGAGTTCACCGCTGTGTGAAGCGCGCTCAAGGGGAAATCCGCGCTTAGGGTTTGTACAGATATTCTGAGGCAGTACAATGCTTGCAAAATCCAGTTGATAGGAGAGAGACCCTGAGCAGTCCCTGCCTGGCTTTGGAGAGGGAAATGCCGATTTTTTCCTCCTCCCATCCGTTTGCAAGGCTTTCAAACAAAAACCCAGCAGGGTACGGGGAAAAAAAATAAAAAATCAACAGAAACAAGCCCGGGTTGACGGCGTTGCAAAATATACACGGGTAAGAGAGGAGTAAGTCAAAGCAACCGGTCGCTGGGCTGCCGTCGGGAGCCGGGACCGGCCCCGGTGCCGGCCGGGTCCCCGCAGCTCGGGTGGGCGCACGGCCGCCCGCGGGCCCCGGGTTCATGCGGCAGAGGTGGGCGCTCATTCATTTGAGTCGCTAAAATAAACTTTTAGCCGGGAAGTCGCAGGTTGAGATGGGGCGTTTCGGTGCTCTATGGGTTCGGGGGGCGAGAAAAAAAGAAAGAAAAAAAACCCGAGCGCCTGCCCACCCGCAGCTGCCCTCCCCGGGCTGCTCCCTCCTGAACGGGCGCGCCGCTGCCCCCCGAGATTTTGTGTCTCGGCACCTCGGGCTCCCTTCTGGGGAATTTAATTCAGGATGTTTGTGCGGGCGATGCTGGCCGGAGCAGCAGCATCCCCGGCGCTCGCAGCCCCTCGCTGCAGCCGCCTGCGGGTGTCCTGGGAGCGCTCTCTTGTCGAACCGGACCCGGACCTTGCGACGGCAGTCGGAGCGATCCCTGGGTGCGGGGAGGCCTGAAATATTGCGATTTAATGAGGGGAGGGGTCGGCCAAGCGGCCAGCTCGATCTTCGCGGCTCCGCTTCCTGCAGACTTCYCTGGGATGCTCCTCCGTTACAGGAGAAAGGCGAACTGCCCGGGGAAGGTGGAGGCGGCCTCGGCAGCCCGGCTCAGGAGAGGGACCCGCGGAGGGACTTTGCCCGGTGGCTGCGGCACCTCTTGCCCTCCGCTTGCTTTCCTAACCACGTTACCTCCTTTTTATTACAAGCTAATAGGGATGGGTTAGACACAGACTCAAATAACGAAGTGATCGCGATCCTCCCCAAACCCACCCAGGGCCTCGTCTCAGGTTCCCCCGCCTTGGTGACATCCCCGTCCTACGGGATGGGAGGAATGGCTTCCAGCGCTCCCTTCCTTTATCCCGGTCCAAAACGCCCTTCCCAGGACAGGCTTGGAGCTCTCACGGCAGTTCTTGTCCCGGAGGTTTCCCTCTGCCCGGGGAGCCCGGCGGGGTCCGACGTGGCCTTCTCCGGGCCCGGAGCGCATCCCGGCGGGATCCCGTGTCCGCGGGGCGGGAACTGCCGGCCGACAACCCGGGATTAATTGAGGATTGACGGGCTCCCTCCAGCCCCCCAGTCACACGGCGGCTCCCGATCGATGTGGGCCCGGCTGCAGAGGGTGGAAGTGATTAATTGAACGATAAGCCGGAGCTATCATTTGGAATGTCATTAATGCGTCGGGGAGACATTCATTGGAGACAGACAGCGTTATCTCCGCTTTATCTTCAACAATGCATCACTTTTAATACTGCAGTTTAGAAACAAATGGGGGCTTTAGCTTTAGCCCTTCTCTTCGTGTTTATATTTTTGGAAGAATCACAACTAGTGGGAGTCCCGGGCTCGGCCCCCTGATAAATGAACATTAGCACTTTTTAGAACTACTGTATCAACAAAAAGAGCTGCAGGGCCGCAATAATTGGTGAAAAAGCAAACACTCGGCAAAGAGAGGCCAGGTCTGCTCTGTGTCCGGCTGATTGATGAATAAGTTACTGACATACAGCAGCTCACGGACTTTCCGGGTCGGGGCTCAGCACCCATTCCTTCCCCCCTTTCCCACCCCCTCTCTCCCTTTCCCGGGGCTCTCCAGCAGCCCGCTGAAGCCAGGCTCCGACSGTCCAGCGGAAGGGACAAAGGCGGCTAGTTCGCCCAGCTCCSGACCCTGCTCGCAGCCCGCAGGCTCCACGCTCGCTCCCCGTCCTGCCCAGCCCGGGGGGACCCGCCCGGGTGCCCCGGCGGAGCCGCGGGGCGGAGGGGAGGGACCCCGAACTCTCCAGCACCGCTTTTACCTTCTGCGAACTCGTTTTTGATTGCGTTTAAATAATATGCAAAAAGAGTAAAGCGAAACAGGACCCCAAGGAGCGCCCCGAAACGCTTTCTTCAGACCCAGACCCGGTGGGTGTAGGTGGGGCAGACGGAGAGAAAAAMCCCTCTGCTGTTTTTCTGGCTGTCAGGGGAAAGTGGGGGTGTCCTGTTCCAGCCCCGSCGGCTTCACGATGTTTGCAGGTTGCTCTCGCTGCCCCCTCGGGACCGAGCCTGCCCCGGCCCCAAGCAGGAGAGGGTTGGCGTCCTCACCCGCTCTTCGCTTCTCTCCGGGATTGCTAAATGTGACTAGTGCCGGGTTTATTGTGGGTTTTTTTTGTGCTTTCTTTTTTTAATTAAAAATTAAATAGACACAACCCCCTTTTTTTTTTCTCGCTGAAACCAAACAAACAGAAAAAATTTCCAATCCCGCAATTAGCTCCGGAGGGCACATCCTCTCTCCCTCTGAGCTTTCGACACCTCGGACTGTTTGGAGAGAGAGAGAGATGGTACCTTTTAAAAAAGTTTTCCTCTTAATCCCAGTCGGTTAAAATGGCCAGGGCCCCCTCCCGTCCTAATTCCCAGCTATCTCCCGAGGACTCTGTTTATACCTCGCCAGTAAACGCCGGGGTTTGAAACCTTGTCACTAATTGAGTGCTAACACTTCAGGTGCTATAGATTTGTTAAGAGCCAGTAGTCCAGAAATAGCCTATTAGGGTTTCCTTGCGAGAACTTGTGCCAATCTCCCGGTTCCCATCGTGGCGGCGGGAGCCGCTGGGACCCCGGGGTCTCTGCGGGTCCCCGAGGGCTCCCCAGGGTCTTTTTGGGCAGTTCTTCCTTTCAAACGGTTGGGAAGGGATGCTGCAAGCCGGCGGGCCTTGGTTGAATAAATTCTGCCAGCCAGGATCGCGGTGCCGCCGTGCGTGTCCGCCGTGGCTGGGTCTCACCGAGGGTCCCCGAGGGCGGCTGGGGGCGACTGGGGCCAGGGAAGCTTTTGCTTTCATTCCTCTGGAATTCTGCGGAGGGAAAAGGCTTTGGAGCTGTCCAGGCACTTCGCTTTGCCGCTGCTAAAACCTCATTTTCTTGCTACTTTTTGCCTCTCCTTTATTCCCCCCCCCCCTTTTCTTTATGTTATTTTTATTCCCTTCTTTCCCCGCGCTCCTTTCCAGCTCTAACGAAGCTCGCCTTTTCCGGCCGTCAAAACAAGAGTTTTGACCTTGACGTGAAGCCGGCCTTGGAGAGGGGCCTCTCCTCTGCCCGGTGCTCGGGACCGCTGCGCTGCGAGCCGGGGGYTCCTCCGGGACAGCCCCGCTACCCGGGCGGCCGCTGCCATCCCCGCCACCATCCCCGCCGCCGCTGCCGGACCCCAGCTCACCCCGCCGGGCACTCGGGAGATAACCGGGCCCCTTCCCTGCGTGCAAACGGGCTGGAGAGCGCGGATGCAGCCGGGGAGGCTGGTGGCAGGGCACAGCAGGCGAATGCGGCAGCCGGGCAGCACCCAAGCGCCTTCCCTTTATTACGGGACAATCGACGCAAAGCCCGGAATGAAACTCTCCGGTGCCGTTTCGGTTTGGGCACCGGCGCAGCGCCGGGGGCGCGCCCAGGGGGTGGCCCGGTCGCCTCTTTCCGCCTCCGTCGGTGACTCGGGTGGGGTGACTTGGGCAGGAGGACTTGGATGGCAAATGCCTCCGTGGAGTTTCCCCTCCTGCCCTGGGCTCCGTGCCTGGAATCTGACAATTAAGCTGGTTCTTGCACCTCGGGTGCTGGACGTGTTTTTCGCCCCCGGCTGAAGCGAAAGCTGGGAGCCGGGCAGATAAATGAAAAGCTTTAATTTTACCCTGCCTGTAACTTTTTTCCCGCCTGTAACCGTGCTGGGTTCGCTGGTGAAGAGGGCGCGAGGGGAGAGTTCTCCGACCTTCCCGTCGCCCTCTCCCCCTTCCCGGGCAGCGGTCGCCTTATTTGCGTTTGTCCTGGATCCGTCGGTTTTCTGCGCTCCAGAAAAAGTTTTTTTACGCGTCCAGGTAATCCCAAAAGCACTTGTTCGTTACGTTTCCATGGGGAACGCACTCAGGGCGAGAGCAATACGGTAATTTTTAGGGACGGGGAATTAAACGACCGAAGGGACTTTGATGCGACAACGGTTTGGCACCCGCGTCCCGCAGCCAGGGCGCACCGCTGTCTGGTGATGSACCAGAAAACTGTTTCAAAAACGAAATATCTTCCGGGCACTGTGAAGTCTGGGTTGTTTCGAAGGGCAAAACTCTAACCGCGGAGGGGCTTTGTCCCGATCTGCCTCCCCCGGGCACAGGGCTCCCACCGGCTCCGGTGGGAACGGGAGCGGCGCTTGGCCGGGAAGCCTGAAACCGCCGCAAGATTTCAGGGTGTTTGCAGCTTGTCTGTCCGCACGATGTTTTCCAGAGGAGATAAAGGTCTGACTTCTCGGATACTTCCTGCTGGCCGTGTAAAATCCGATCCGTCTTGCGATGTCACCGTGCGCGCTTGGCGCTCCTCGGGAGCCCGGGGGGGCCGCGCCGGGCYGGGACAGCGGGCAGGGCCGGCCGGGGGGAGTCACATTTAACGTGAGACGGTGTCTGGGCTTTATTCGTCTTAAAAGTGTTCTATTCTCCCCCCACACACACCCGCAGAGCTGAGGGACCGGCCGCGTTCCCAGCATCGCCGTGCCCGGGRGTGCGGGTTCCCCCGGGGCTCCGGCGGCAGGACTCATCCCGGACCCTACCCTCTGGAAAAGCCCTTTCCGGAGGGATCAGCTCCGCCGAGACGGATGGGAGGATGAATCCGGGCGAGTAGAGTTACAGAGCCCTGACCCCCAGCTCCTCTGCGGCGTCTCCCGGCCGTGTCCCCTTTGCTCCCAGCCTGTGACCCACAACCGGAGAGCCATGAAATCGGCGGTCCCGGGGGCAAGCCGCGGGCGGGAGGGGGTGTGTGTCCCTGTCCCTTTCCCTGTCCCCTTCCCTGTCCCCTTCCCCGTCCCTGCCGAGCTGTCCCCTCAGCTCCCGCGGGGCCTGGTCGGGATGGCCACTCTGCCTTTCCTGCCTGTCCGCTTGCTCCAGAAAGGCGCATTCCAGGAAMGACCCCGCTTCTTTTCCCGCACTTGGAGCTGGGCTGCCCCGGGGGAGCCTCACTGCTATCCTGGAAAATGCCCCACCGGTCCCCAGGGTGTCGCTCCTGGTGGGAGCGCCGCGCCTCTTTCAGGTAATAATAAATAATTTTTAAAAAAAGCGCAACAACCCACCCCCCCCAAAAAACCCAAACCTCCTCCAAACTCAACAAAAACCCACAACCAACCAACACTAAAATTAAAAAAAAAAAAAAAAAAGGAAGGAAGGAATATCCCCCCTACCGCTGAACTCTCGGACCCGCGTTTATTTTTGCCCTGAGAGGCGCGTTTGGCAGAGCCGGTTCCTCCTTTCCCACTCTTAAATCCCGCAAACGGAGGCACCGGGAAAACCTCAGCTCCGCTGGGGCTCCCGGACGGTTCAWCCCCGTAGCAGGATCTGGACTTTGAGCCGGTTTTTTTTTTCGAAGCGGGGAAATTATCCGTTGTTGGRTTTTGTAATGGACTGATGGGGAATGGGTCGGTTTCTCCGAATATTCCCCTTTCTGCATCCTCGCCCGAAAGCAAAAATTCCGGGTGCTCCCGCGGCTTTTTTTACACAGAGGAAAACGGTTGTGGAAGAAATCCCTGCAAAATTAAAATATATAAGAAATAGAAACCAGTAAATACRTGCACGGGAAAGCGTTTTCATCAGCCTGATGAATGTATAATTTACCATTCATAAAACACATAAATTTCAAGTGTGTGGCAAGAAGAAAAGGGTAGAAAGAAACGAAAATCTTATAAAAGCTCTTCTAAATTGTTACCTTTTTTTTTTTTTTTTCTATTCTGGGTAAACTTTTCAAGTCTCAGATATCTTCGCGAGTATTTTTGTACTATCATTAATATTTCAAATGAATGTCGCATAAATAAAACCAGATCTGAATTTTTATTCCCTAAATCCTGCATTGATKATCAGCCCGTTTTTCAGCGGTACAAGGAAAAACACCATTTAACCGCAGCCTTTATTTTTTATTTTTTTTTCCTGGTGCCCTGGCAATCCAGCAAAAGGAACTGGAGGAAAGGAAGGAGAGGTGCCCGCGGTGCCTCGGTGCTTTCCTCCCTGCCCGCTCTGCGCGATCCCTGCCCGTCCCCAAGCCCCGCCGCCGCCGCCTTTTCTATTTGTCAATTCAAGAACAAAAAAATCCAAGTGAAACGCATGAAACGTTCAAGACCCTTCRATTTCCCGGGCAGGCTTTATTTCTTATAGAATTGAAAGGATTTGGGGTTGGCCGTTGCCACTTTCTTACTCTTTCGTCCGCTGTTCTCCCGGGCGGTCCTCGGGAGTTACTTTTGGTTTTTAATTACATCGTAKCTTCAGTGCCTGAAAGCTAAAATTAGTGAGGGGAGCCGCCGGGGGCCGGGGCCGCGGTGTTTTAGGGAAAGGGGGATCCGCGGGAAGGGGTCAGTCCCGAGGAGCTGCCCGGGGGAAGGGGCTGGCCGGATCTTGGCATTCCGCAGCCCGTCGGGATGCTGGGTTTCGTGTCACCCGCGGGTGTCTGGAGCAGGGAGGCAGCGGGCTTCCTGCAGAGCTGATTTTGTAAGCCAGGACAGGGATCTCCAGCCCCTCGGTCGCATTATTGCTGCGCTCAGCCTCCTTGCAACCCCCGGGCTGAGCGCCTGCGGAGCTCTGCAGCTCCAGGATCCACAGGATTGCACATTCCTGGGGCAGCACCTGCTACGAGTGGAGGGAAGAGGGAGCACAGGGGTGATGGTGCTGGAGAAACACCCCTCGGGCCCATCCTCCAGGCCCTGTGTCTCCAGCTCTCCGAGGCAGTGATTTGGGAAGGGGTCCCTTGGGAGGCACCGCAGCGTTTTGGGGCACCTTCGTATTTAAGGTTAGAGCCGGAGTCAGAAAAGATCCCTTCCTCTCACTTCTGTTGTTTTTTTGACCCTGGCCCAGTGCAGTTTTAATGCTCAGCCTTGATCAGAGCTCAAGAGGACATTTCCTCCTCCAGTGTTTCTCTGGGCAAAGAGGCACCAACAGATTTTTTCCGTAATGATGAAAACATCTGGCCCACTCCGAGCTGTCAGGCTCTGCCGTGCTTCTTCCCAGATGCCTTCCCCACTCCAGCCCTGCAGCTGCCCCAGCACAGCCCCTCCGTGCCCAAGGCACTGCCGACCCCCAGCTCCAGCTCAGGGATRCTCGACACTGTCTGCACAGCAGGGCTGAAACCTCCGGGATCCTCATTCCTTGGGTTTGGATTTTAGGCACAGCCAGCCCAGGGAGGTGGAAATCTCTGCCCTGAGTTGTTTTCTGAGGCTTTTTCCCTTCGCTGTGTCCAAYAGAAGTTGTTTCCACCACTACCTCCACATATGTAGTCGAGGATTAGCTGCTCCATGGCTTCCAGCCCTCCTGTTAGGCAGAATCCACCCTGGAATGAGGGGGTGCATCCATGCTTTCACTGATCTTCSCTGTCAAAACATGCTCTGGTAAAAATGCGCCCTGGGTTTTGTGTGTGTCAGAGCTGGATCATGCATCCTCTTTTTAAAAAGTAAAAAGACAATAAACTCCCAAAAGAGAAATAAGGAAATACGTAAGCACTGATTCAATAAGACCCTTATTTTAAATATCTGAATTAGGAGGATCACTCGTGTGCTTGAACTTTCATAACAGAACTGAGGTGAAAAATTAGAAACTTYATTACATGTTGTGGTTTAAAAGAAACAAAGTCACGAAATGAAACCACCGCTGGAAAGTGAACAAAGGTGCATCCAAGTGGGATGACTGAAAAAATAAATAYGTCCTTAGGCCACAAGAAAACACTCTGAAAGATGCATTGTCTCCAAGTAGTCAGAGCAGCCTGAGCCCTGTCTAGAGCAACTCTCAGGAT
Source organism: Amblyornis subalaris (assembly GCA_018881555.1). Taxonomy (NCBI): domain Eukaryota; kingdom Metazoa; phylum Chordata; class Aves; order Passeriformes; family Ptilonorhynchidae; genus Amblyornis; species Amblyornis subalaris. The sequence continues at coordinate 880,647 of JACAXG010000013.1, forward strand.
TTCAGCATATAAAAGGAAAGGGGCGATGTCCTGTGTTTAAAAATATGACTTTACTTAGTCCCAGGGAAGAATAAACAAAGCAAAGGCAAAATCCTAAATGTCTCTAGAGAAAAAAAGTGTTTAACCACAATTCTAAACTATCCTTTTCCTTGTCCCTCCCCACTTTTTAAAAAATGGACAAATAACAGCCAAGCTCCAAAGCATTGTGTCATATTCCAGCCTCTCCAGCTTTACTCTCATTGATGCCAAAGTTCATGGAAGAACAATAATATTTACAAAATATGAACCTGATCCAGTAGTTCACATTCAGGCAACGCTCTGCACTTAAGGTGATGGAAGCTGTGGCAAAACAGAGCGGAAAATCCCCATGTTCCTCCTGCCCTGGGAACTTAAATTTCATCAGGGATGTGAAACCTCTGCTGGGCTGATCCTTGGCTGTGTCAGTGCCAAGGCTTTCGGTGTCGTGCAGGAGGAGCCAAYGGATTCATCCCTGCTGGTGTAACTCCATGGTGGAGATGTAATGGAAGGAGAACATATCCATTTGTTTGGTTGACTCTCCSTCCTGTCCTCATTCCCACCACATTTATTCTGAATGACTTGTTAGCATTAGCTGGATTAGAGTCCCAGTAGGATAAAATGTCCTGCAGTAGGGATTTCTACTCTATTTCTACTTTGAGGGGGGTGAATGCTGTTGTCTCTGTGTACATTTTTATTGTAAGCTCCACTAGCCCTGGAGTAAATTTTCATTTTCACAAAGCCCTTTGTATGACTGGAGTCACTCTGAACTTCTTTTTGTATGTACCACACATGACGAAAAACGAGGTGAAAGGGAGCTGCAAAGTCAGGCCTCGGCACTCAGGATGTGACTCTGTTGTGTACATTCCTTGTCAGGCTTTTGGGTTTATTTCGGCTTTGCTTTTTCCCCTAAARTGTGTCCCCCAAAGTGCACAGGATGCATGGTGCTTGTGCAGCAAGCAGACGTCCAATATTTAGCGTTATCCCTCTTGTTGRGCTCCCAGCCTTGTTCCACAGCAAGATCCTAAAGCTCAGAGTTTTTCAGTTCCTCTTTCATTCCAGGGGTGTCCAAGTGCTTTGAAGGTCTGAGAGGTTCTGCCTTTGCCTATCCCATGTTTGGGGGGGAAATAACCCAGGAGTTTTACCCCTGGATTTAAGGTGCAGGGTTTGAGGTTAAAAGCATCCATGGATTTGGGGTATTCCATGTGAGATTTTTGCAGCTTGAATGAAAAGAATTTTGAAGGTTAAAAGGTGCTACAATATTCCAGGCATGGAGAAAGCCTAGAGAAATTGCTATTTAGTGGGGGATAACTTGGTTATATTTAGGTGATTCTCAKGTAGGTGACAAAAATCCTGGTCCTGGTGCAAAGGTCAAATCTTTTCCTAAATGCAGAGGTGTGCTACAGTCACTCAAAGCAAAGATCCCCAGGATTTTTTCYGATCCGTTGTTTTCCAGCCTTGCTCTCCCCTGAGRTTTTCCAAAGAAAAGCAGGTAGACAGAGGTTCCAAAAAAATTGGCAGGTACCATTTTGGCTCAGCTGCTAAAAAGGGCTCAGCAAGTSAAAATAAAGGAAACGTGAGGCAAGTCTGCTTTAGGTGGGAGATCCAGGGATGAGATGCTGTCTCCAGCTGACCAGCTTGGAACAAGTAAGTGGCAAGAAAAGGAGCTTGCCTTGGGTAAATGCCTGAACTGTTAGTTTACAAACTGTCCTCCCACTCAGGCAGCCCCTTTTTTTTGGGATGAGGAAACCTACTGCAGACAGGTGCCACCAACGTGTGCGTCTGCCCCATCCACAGACACTTGGACCGTTCCAAAGCTGGAAAAAAGTGCAGTTCCTTGCTTGCTTTTTGTTTATTTTACGTATCATAAAAGTTAAATCCATCTAATTATGGTTCTTCAAGCGAAAAGTCCGTTTGTACAAACTTCCAGCATCCTGCTTTTTACAGGGAATGCTATCTCMGTCTGCTTGGTATCAGCTCTGTCTGGTTTTGGACACCCCATCCTTGGAGTGGGCTTACTTTTATCACTMGTGGTGGGACGTTTTTCTGCTGGGAAAGGCTCTCCTTAGGAACAGAAGCTGTTAGCTCATCGGGAAGGCGTGAGGTGGGCCTCGCTTTTGATCACTTCATTAACTCGGACTCGATGCGAGCGCTGCGGCCGCTCCACCAGCAAAACACCGACGCATCCTGTCAAACCCATCCCTTTCTCCTTCCTGCCGTCCAAGGCTCGAGATAAGCAATGGTGAGATGTCTGTCTGGCCCATGGAACCAGCAGCTTCTGGTCTAATCCACGCTGGGCTCCAGCACAAGTGTCTCCCAAGGATCACAGAGTAATATGTTTTATACAATACATGCTGGTGGGTAAATTTAGAGTTGACAAGTCCCTTCCACAATTGGAGGACTCAAGGACAGTCCTATCAGGTGGCAACTGGCTGRGGGAGTATTTATAATCCATTTGCTGACTGGAATTAATATGAGTCTGTCATCCCTTGTGCCACTTGGGGAAACCACGTAACAGAGGGCTGATGATGCCAATAGCTGTGGGAGATCTTTTTTGGCAATAGCTGAACGTGTTTTTCTCAACTGATTTCGGAAAAAGTTGTCACTGAGATAAAGCACTGTCTGGATCCTCTGTTTTCTGAGCCCTGCAGACTTGGGGAAACGGGACATTTGACACRGGCAGGAGATTGTGGTGTGGGTGCAGCCAGGGCACAGCTGGTGTGTCCGAGGAGCTGACAGCTGCCTGGGAGCAAACTCAGGCCTTCCGTCAATGCATCTCCTGCTCCTGCCTGATTGTAGCAGGTAATGMACTCTGTTATCTGTGCCCACATCCYTCCAACTGGGACTTTGTTCTAATCAGGTGCAATACAGCCTGGGCACGTTCTCCAAGGAAGGGAGGTTTTTGGCTCCTTCCTTTTCAGCTTGAGCCACACATTCAGTAATTTTCCTCTACCTGTTTGATACGAATGCCTTGCTGTAGTTCCTTGCCTCGACCATTTGACTTTTGTATATGTTAAAAAGAGCTGTGAGTTTTATCCACAGCAGTTCCCTGCAGTGCTGTGCCCCCACAGTCAAACACCCAAGGGCTTCTGTTCAACAGCCACAGCTGGGCTGGAGCTGTTGCTCTTGGGAGAAATGCAAGCTGTGTATCAAGGTTTCCTGACAAAAAACCTCCCTTGGCTTTGCAGCTGGGTAACCCTGTGTTAATATTTGTGCTCCAACATCCCCAGCACTCACCCTCCTCTGATTCTGGCCTCTGGAGAGCTGCATAAGGAAAGCTGCTTCAGGATATGCTGTGGAGCAAGCRCCAGCCCGAGGAACCTGTGGTGGCTGCTGGGGACCCCCTGATGTGATGTGACAGTAGAAATGAAAGAGCATTTGCTGGRTAAAGCCGTGGGGGGTGTGATTCGATTTTGGGCTGTCCAGGAGGCAAAACAGGCTGCCATGAATTTCAGAGTGAGCAGCAACCTTTATTTGCTCCTTGGCAGGAGACAGCCAGTCTGCAGCCACAGGCAGCAGAGAGCATTTGAGAAGTGGTCAGAATGGTGATACGACCCCGTCTGTCCCCTCGGTGTTGAKGGGAAGGTCTTTGGAGCATGATCCCTCTTGCAGAGGATGTTTGTGCAGCACTTGCACACCAGCACAGTCCAGACTGGGCTCTTCCTTCACAGAAAGCATTGGAAGGGGCTGCTCAGGGAGGTGGTGGRGTTCCCATCCCTGGAGGTGTCCAGGGAAGGACTGGACGTGGCACTCAGTGCTCTGGGCTGGTGACAAGGTGGAGGTCGGGCACAGTTGGACTCGATGGTCTTGGAGGGCTTTTCCAACCTAAATGGTTCTGGGATTCCTGTTGTAACAGCTTTTATTAAAAAAAACCCCACAAAATACCAAAGCAAATAATTTTCAACATAATTTCCTTGCTTATTGGCAGACATGGAGGTTTTATTTCAGGCTGGCTTCTAASGTGGTCACTTCCATGGAAATATTGTTTAGCCACATTTTATCTCCAAGCAATAAAAGCCAAGTTATTTTTAACCCATTGGTAACTCGCTCTAAGACCAGCCACCCAARTTTTAGACACAGAAAGACGAGACCTTTAAGAAAAAAGTTTTATTCAGTGACAGTTTCCTGCAGACTTTACTGAGAAATATCGGGAGGCTGGTGGCATTCCCCAGGGAGCCACAGGGCTGTCCTCTGCCTAATCCTCTGGAAAGTCCAGCTCTCCCCTCCTGCTCCCTGCAGGCCTTGGCTGTGCAGCTCCTTGCCCATCCCAGATGGACRTGGCCAGGTTTCAGAGCTCTGTCACGTGGGACATTTGGAAAAAAAGATCAGAAATCTGGCCTGAAGTTTCCGAGCAGGGAATTAGGTTTCATTTCCTATTTTCTGCCCCTAAACTGGGCAGAACTGGGACTGGATGGTTACAGAAGCAGTGCAGGTCATTAAAGGAGACTTTTTTTCCCTCCCTGTGTCTCCAAGGCCCTGTGTGTGAACTGATGACTGAGAACAGGCACTACAGTTTAGTTCTTTAAAGTTTCAGATGTTGCTTCTAAAATGAACACAGGGAGAACTGTTCTTCCTTTAGGACAGACAACATTGTGTTTCTAACTCCCACATCCTCCTAAAGTGGGAGGTTTTGCCCCTGAGACCTCTGATCTTTTTGCAGTTAGATTTTATGCTATTTTAAAAGAAAATTTAATTGACTGTCACTGTGCCTGCCATATCTGAGGAGGATCTTACATCCTACAGTTCCAAATGAAAGTTCCTAGAAGTTTTAAATGAAGACTTCAGACAGCTTTGAGGGGCTTAGGGCAGGCACAGTAACCGGGGATAATATCCAGAATTTACAATTTAGCCTGAGACTGCGTGGAAAGGGATGCAAATCTCTGTAGTTTGGCACATTGCATGCACAGAGAGAAAACTGTACTGTAACCCACAGCTTGCTTCACACCAGATCTTTTCCCTGTCTGAATCTGACTCCAAGCCCACGCACGTTTCAGAGGAGAACTATATTCTGCATCCCTAAATCACATGAACTGCTGGAAGCTGGCGCAGGTTTTCCCCAAACAGAAACCAGAGAAAAGGCTTCATTCCAGAAAATCTGTTGCCAGATGGTCATTTTGAGCAGAAGGAAAAGAAGAAAATGTTAAATACTGCTCTGCTTTGAAGAGTGGTTTCATAAATGCAGCTTAACGCACAGTAATGGTATTGGCTGTTCTTTCCAAAGTAGTGTCAAGAGGTGGATATCTGTAATTTCTCAATGTGTCTGTTCTCTGAAATTAATGGAAAAGACAAATTTAAAGCCTTGGACTCTWAAATTCTTCTATATTGCATCTCCTTGTGTTCTTTTTCTTGCATAAACCCCACTACYGTGTACCACTTGTCATCCACCAGTTCACGGGTCCTGCTGTTCATCTTGGTTCTTTCCAGGTACTTATTTCTCCTGCTGCTTTCTCCTGGCATCACAGAGAGGTCTGTAATTGCCTGGTTCCTCTCGTCCCCTGCTTTTGAGGACAGGCACTGCCCTTGCCCTTTGCCCGCCTGCTGTATCTCACCTGTCCCTCACAAGTTCCCTAATGGCCGAGATAACCAGCCCCGTGAGTATCCAGGGATAAAATTCCTCGGGGACAGCTGATTAGGAAATACCCCTCTTTCCAGCTGGTTCTGTCCCCACTCCAAATTGAGCTGTCCCTGCTGCTGTGGTCGCTGTTGATGCTGGAGGAGAGGAGAGGAGCCAAGGCAGGGGCTGTTTGTTCCCCACGCAGCTGCTGATGCTCTTCCCTGCTCTTCACAGGGCTGTGGTCAGAGAGTGGTTAAACCACCTCTAGRGGAGCTAAATGGAAAGTCAGCAGTGTTCAAATGTGGATTAATCAAACCTTGTAAAAACAACGAAGCTGTTCTTCCCCTGTGCCCGAGCCCTGCGAGGGAGGGGGCAGAGCGTGGACCAGGCTCTGCTCCGGGGGCCCAGCAATGGCCCCGGAGGAACGGGCAGGGACTGAGCCCAGGGAGTTCCCCCTCAACACGAGRAAGAATTTCTTCCCTGTGCAGTGACCAAGCACTGGAATAGAGACCAGAGAGGGGCTGGAGTCTCCTCCCTGGGGATATTCCAGACCCCTCTGGACACAACCCTGTGCCCTGTGCTCTGGGACGGCCCTGCTGGAGCAGRGAGGTGGCACCAGTGACCACTGTGGTCCCTTCCAGCCTGACCCATCCTGGGATTCCGGGACACCTGCGGGTGCAGGAGCTGCGGTGCTTCCCCAGCCCCTTTCTCTTTCCATGTGCAGCGCAAGGTTGCCTTCAAGTGAAAGCAGAAAGGAACTGCAGGGAGGGATGAGCACTGTGGATATCTGGAACGACTGAAGCAGATCTGGGAGCTGCACTGCCAGCTGAAGCTCTGGAGTTCAGAGGACAAGAGGGTTTGTGAATAGAAAAGACTCAGGCACAAACCCCCRCCCCAATAATTTGAGAAAATGTCCATAACTTTGGTAATCTCGACCAGAATCTGCAGCCTGCACAGCTCCCTAAGTTCAGAGAATTTATACTCCTTTCCCACTCCTGCAGAGATCCGAGCTGTGGCTGCGTGGGAAAAGCTGGTGCTGCCAAAAGGAGCCAAAGCTTTGCCTTGGAGAGTCAGCACATGACATTGTGGCTGTTCTCAGCCTCCTCTCGTTAAACTCACAGGGATTTCCTTCAGTAGAAATAACTTTTTATGTGCACCCACCCTGCCTGACACCAAGGGGCAGATTCTCCCTGCAGCGTGCACAAGGACGAGCTTTGCTCTCCTTGCCAGCAGCACATTGTTCTGCTTTTCTTTTAATGGAGAATTAAAAAATCTGATGTCTTAGTGGCARGGAATTTTGGTCCATTTGGATTATTTTCCTCCTAAAAAAAACGCTAGTTCAAAACTAATGACACAAATGGTCTGAGTGTAACTTTCCTGAAAGCAGCCTTCTTAAATTTTATTTTCTTKTACTAGAATAGCTCTTGGAATAATATTTCAGAGTTTAATTAYAGTTAATATCAAGTTTCCACTGTTTCAAAGTCCATTGGTCATTTTTTTGGAGGTTCTAAATTAATATTATTCCAGTTTTAAGTACTTGCACCTCCTCTGCTGTTATCCTCAGAGTTATATGAGAAATTTGGACACCGACGGGAGAAAGCTGAGCTCCTTTCCAGAACTGAGGAGACCTGACTAGGAGTGTCATCMAACAAATTGCAAACCTGCAGCAAACACCTCCACGTGCTCTGTGTCCTCTCCCCATCCTTGTTGCTTAAGCAGTTGGAAGGTAGAAGAGTGTGGAGGGTCCTTTGCTCTTCCCKATGATCTAAACCTGCGTGGGAGAGAGTGTGGAGATTCTGGGACGGGGGAACAGCATGTGAGAGGTTGTGGGACCRTATTTGACTTTTTAAACTCCTTCTGCCGCCTTTGTGCGGACAGGACAAGTCACATTTGTTTCCTTCGTGCTGTGGCTGTGCAGGGCAGGCTGGTGGCTGCTGGAGGGCTGTGCTGGCAACAAATTCAAGCAGAGAATTCAGCTGATATCTTGGTTTTTAGCCGGGTGAAAAGCAGCCCAAGGCAGAAAAGTGGCTGCGAGGGCAGAAGAGTTCAGCAATAAAATACTGAATCCCACAAGCAGTTCCCAAGCTGGGTTGTGCTGGGGTTTGTGTGGGATGCCAGATGCCGTAAGTCCCCATCCCTAATCCAAACCTTTCCTCTGTTGTTGTCTGTTTTGCCCCTGGTTGTGACCGCAGGTCCTTCGGGTCCAGCCCTCCATGCTGCTGCCTGCGGAAGGTGTTTTCCTCCCTCTTGCTGAAGATGGTGCTGCAGAATAGGGAATTGTGGCTCTGGRAGAGGAGTGTGGGTGGGCATTGCTGCTGGGGGCCAGGCCCTTCCCTCCCAAACCTGTCCTCATGGCTGCGAGGGCTGCAGGAGCTGCCGGCAGCACGGGGGGACCCCTGGGGAACCCCCACAGTGCTGGGGAGGGCTGGGGGTTGTACCTGGGGGTTGTACCTGTCCTTCCTCCCCAGGAAAATCCCACTAATGGTGATCCTCCCATCTCCTGCCTGCTCCACAGATGTGGGGGTGTCGGGGCCAGATGGGTGGAAATTCCTCATCCGCCTCTGCCACGCTGCTGTGCCTTTTCTTTGCATCGTGCCCAGGAGGGAAGGGCACCTTTGGTTCGAGCGTGGGGCTGCTCCAGAGCCAAGGGGTTCAGATCGTTGGCATTGTCATGCTTTAAATCGAGGTATTCATGTCCTGAATCCCAGTTCTGCCCCAGCCTGATGTGGGTTGTAGTTATTCCCTCGCAGGACTAATGTGTCAACTACAGATGAAAAATTAAGTAAGTGTATAAAGGCCTGTTTTGTGTGTAAAGCTGATTTATCGAGGTTATTTTTAAGTAGGGAGTGAAATGAAGTATTTTTGCCGGTCAAGGTCTTCACAGTTTTGGTACTAGCAGAATGTATTCTGAAAACCTTTTTCACGGCTAGAAGAGGAAAATAAACTTTCCTGCTTTTCAATTCATCAGTTAACGCCTGGATGACAAAGCACCCCAATCAAACTGTTTGAATAACTCACAATGAACAATTCTGATTCTTTTTTCTGTACTTGCAGTTAAAGTTATTTTCCTGAAAATCTTGTTGAGCTTTTTGACATGTTCTGGTCATGGTCTGTGCCTTCCACCATTTCAGCAGTTTGACTTTCCTTTAAAACGTTGTCATCATGTATAATTTGTGCAATTTTTCTCTATAGTGCAAAGGATTTCAAGAGATGATGGTATAATTTTGATTCTATTTCTGATGTCATTTGAAATGCATGTGGGCGAAATGAAAAACCCAAAATTTAATAGTTCAATGTACATCTACACCAAGAGCCCCCACCGGCTGCCTATGGATAACCCAGCAGGGAGTTCCAGGCTGGCACTGGTTTTGTCGATGGCATCRGCCTCGGCTGGGTAGGATTTCTTATTTTCTGCTCTCACCCTGACATTTATTCCTAAAGCACACRTCCCTAAGAGTTCTTGTGAGGGGTTTGGACTTCTTCCCTCCGAGCCCGCAGGACTCTGCTTCCAAATACCAGCTGGATGTGTTCTCCCGGAGCTGCACCTGGCATGAGGAGACCTGGAGCACCAGGCACTGCTCTGTGTTAATTTTGCAAATTCGGGAGTCCCGCTTGGCTGCTCCAGGAAGCCACCAGCCTCCAGGAGGTCCTGGGCCATACCTGCCAGCCCCAGGTGGATGTTTTGGATAACAAAACACACATCAGCTGGCTCYTGACACCTGTATTTTGGCAACAAAGCCCTTCCATCCCTCGCTGGGCACTGCTGTTGTGCTACGTGTTCTCGGGCCAGTCGCTTCTCGCTGCTCCTTTCATCCCGTGCTGTGGCTGTTTCCAGCGTCACCTCCTCGCTCCGTGGACTCCTGTACCATGTATTTACCTGGATGTGAGGAGGAATACCGAGGGTAGTAATCATGAGGGCCAGACCCACCTCTCAGCTGCAGCAGGTCCGACAGGTCCGGCTGGCCGAGCACGGGCACAGCACGTTCCCTCCTGGTGTGTGCAGGGCACAGCTCGGGCACCGTGCAGGGCAGTGCCCAGGAATCCTTCCTGCTGGGAGCTGGGGCTGCCCAAAATCTGGAAATTGAGTAGGTCAAGGGAAGCAGGATGGGTGCGGGAATAGCAGGGGATGCGGTGGTAGCAGACACAAAGTTATCAGTGTTTTGGTTTTCCCTTCCCTTCCCGCTGGACAGGCACATCCTTTGGCTCTTKGGGCAGTTTTTAGGGACCAGAGCAGCCTCCCTTCTGTGCTACGCTGTGTGCTCATTAGCAGCTCATTAGTAGTCAGTGGCGAGGTAATGTCTCTGCAGTAATTTCGTTACTCTCTGTGCCTTCCACATAATCCTGGTCTCTCCYTGCAGAGGATGGACCTCCTCAGGGAAGGGTCGAGTCGAGTTTGCTCTTGAAATACACCCACAGTGAGCAATTCCTGCCATCAGCTCCACTCTCTCGAAACCCCTGTAAGAGGGAATTGTGGAGCAGCTCAGAGTTCCCATTTGCCTTCATATCTCTCCTTATCTTCTCTGTTSCTCCCCTTTCTGTTTTGTCTGTTCTTACACTTTCCATTTCTTTCTTTCCTCTCTCTTCCTTCCTTCCTCATTTTTCCCTCTCTCCTTTCTACCCCCTTCTCCTCCTCTCTCTCTCTCGCTGCTGGATATTCTGAGCAGTGACAGCAGCCGCTGGGAGCTGGAATCCAGGGAGATAACAGCATTGCCATGAGAATCAGCCTGCTCAGCTACAATTAGCCCTGCTGCTATCTCACACCTGGGCAGAGCTGCCTTATCATTGCTGCTTCTTGGAAAATGACGGGTCGCAGATACGGATCGCAGATAGCACGACTCCGGCATTCCCCTCTGGTTTTCGTGGGGCCGGAATCCCTTTCTGGCTCCCTTCTCCCCACGATTAGTTTTGCATCCCTGCGGTTCAGCTGTGCTGCTGTCAGATGGAAAGCAGGCACGGAAGCTTCCCCACGCTACGCGGCTGGAACAGAGACCCCGGGAAAATCCACCTGGGGTGAGCGACGCCGCATCCAGGAATGCTGTAAGGTCCTGGAGTTCAAAGCCAGAAATAAAATAACGCATCAGTGCTCTTTCTGCTAAATCATTGGCCTGTCTTTGGGAACTGTTGAAGGGCACAAGGCAGAGCCAGCTGGGATTGTTCGTGTGGGGCTGATCCAAACCCACCCTGCTCCTGCCTGATTGTGCAGTTCCTCACTGGGGATGTGGAGATGTTGGCAAATGCTCCCACAATTTTCTTTCCCACCCTGGATGGGCTTTAGCATCTATCTCTAAAGCCTGGAGACGGTGGGGTTGTCCTTTCTGGCCTGTGTTTTGGTGGCAAGTTCACCTACCTGATAAAGAGAAACCAGAGCCAGCTTTGTGCTTTTGTGCTGGTTTTCTGTGGGCTGTGAGATTGCAATCGGAATAATATTGGATTTATCCCATCCCAAGTAGCAGACTGGGGGCACCAGCCCTCCTGCACCAGGGGAGGGTCCCTGGCACTGACTCCGCTGTTTTTCTGGCGATGGAGTAAACTGTGAGCGTGGGGCGTGCGTCCCTGAGCGTATTGGAGCAGGGGTTGCGCAAGCCTTACTAKGGGTGTACCGAGGTGCAGCTGCACCTGTGGCACCGCCGTGGCAGCCAGGACCCGGTGCGGGGTCGGGGCATCTCCCGGGCTGAACTGACCCGTGCCTTTCATGTCCCGTCCTTGCAGCGACCTGTGCGTCACTCGGGTGCTGCCGCTTCCAGCTGCCGGGCACACGCCGTGCCTGCCGCGCGCAGCCACCGCCCTGGATAAGCCCTCCTTTTCCTGCCGGTGTTGCTCCAGAGAGAGCCCTCGGTGGCAGGACCTGGTTTCATGGCCCCTGRAAGGTTTTCGGGTCGCTCATTTTCTCGTCCTGGGGAGAATTGSAAAGATGGGAGAATACTCGTGGTTTTCTCTCGAAGATAAGGACGGTGTTGCATTGGGGAGTGGGGTTTGTTTTTCCTATAAAGTCTGGGCTTCCATTGCAGCCTCTGCCCTCTCTGTCCTGCTTGTGCCTCGTGCTGGTAGAGAACACGATCCTCCTGTGAGCTGCCCACAGTCCCCTCGGACCCTCAGTCCCGACAGAAGAAAACATAGGTGAATCGCCAGAGGAATGTGAATCCAATAAGTTGCAACATTTGTATGTTTGTTTGACCTTCAGTGTTTACAAGGTTGGCTGGCAGTGGCATGAGAGAGGGTTTGACCAACTTGTTGGTCAGTTGGACCGAAATGCTGTTCTTGTGTCTGGGCAGTCTGGCACTKCCCTAAGAACAGCTTGTTCCAAGCAAGCTCCTAAATGAGTTTATGTGCTTAAATGGCATCACCACACGTTCTCACTACTGCCCCTGGTCCTTTTTCACTCCACCCTTTCAGGTTTTTTGATTTCTATGCTATTGCTCAGAATAATTGGTGTATTTTCCCAAATGAATGGTATCATCCTGCTACCATTTTCCCTGGGGAGGCATAGCTGTCTTTTCTCCTTTGAAGAGAGGGCCTGACCTTTTTTGCAGCCTGTGCTAAAGCTGTGATATGTGACCAGCAGAAGGAAAATGTAGGATGGCCAGAATACAAGCAATATGGTCTATAATGTCATAAACCCTAGTAAGCTTCATTGCAGACTTTTAAAAGCAGTGTTCAAGTCTTGTCTTTGTCATACTTACAGTGTCATGCAGTTCTGGGTTCTGTGGAAAAGCACTGTGGATTTCCTGCTCTTCCATGGTTTGCAAATGGTCTGTGCTCAGGGAGTGCTGCATGAAAACCCCCGTGCCTCAGATCAGGCATTTCTGAACGTGGGAAGCTGGAGAACAGATTATTTTCAGCCTCGTCTATTTTCTGGTTTTGACAAGACTATCCCTGACAAGCCTACGGAGTCAGGAAAGCTCCAGTGATTCCCAGCTCCAGCAAAAGCCTATTCCTAACGTCCTGCTATTATCAATGAGATGTTTTATCAGAGGTTCTGATGAACCCAAGACTGGGCATTTAATTATTATCCAAGACCCATTCCCCAGCCCTGGGTTGTTGGCTGTGGCCAGCTTTCACCAGTCCATGTAACACACAGAGCCCCAGAACYCATCTCCTTTCCCAGGAATCTGCAGAGTCAGCACTGCTGCCGTGGGCTGCTGGACCCTCAGGAGCTGCAGAGCAGTTTCAGCCTYCCTGGGCACCCCCTGCCCCCTCAAAGACATCCTGGCTGCTTTAACTCCTTCCTTCTGTGTGGGCTAAAATGCTTTCAATGGGCTTCTGCAGACTCATCATCAGTGGCAGCTTTTGGGTCAGCAGGTGTAGGTGGGAGAAAACCACCTAATTCCTGTCCGTGCTGTTCCAAAGCATCTCGTGCAGGGATTTAACACGGAGTGCCCAGGCAGGCACCATTTCATTTTCTGCACGGGGAAGCAAAGGGCAATGTTTCCTTCCACCAATGGAAACTTCTTTTGGCCAGGGTTCTCTCCTGTGATACACGGATCAGAAGCCCCAAGGYTGGGACTTGCTGACAGCCAGGAGCTGCTGCAATCATAAATAATAATAATATTTTACAGAAGGCTTCAAGCATGTGCACTGCATCCCTCTGCAAACTGATTTTGTAGTGACTTGGTTTCATGTCAGTTTAGCAAAATGCTGAATGTGCATAGTTCCTCTTCATTTTATCTTAAAATAGGACATCTAAATAAGGAGCTCTGTAGGCCTTTCCCAGTCTCTCCTGGCTGTCAGCTTTCACTGAGCTTCCCCACACCTCCCACTGCATTTTTCTCCAGGGTAGGAAGAGACTCTGCAATGTAAGTGGGATTATTCATGGGTGACAAATGTAGCCCAGTGTGACTGTGGGATATAGAAAACCAGATACAAACTGCAGAAAATTTGAGAAATGGAAGCGGGGTTTATAGAAGGGATTTCGTGCCATGATGTCTCAGATAGCACAGGGCTTGTGCTGTGCTAAAATGCAGCCTGGTTTTAGCTTTTCCATGAGCTGCTGTTTCCAGTGACACCAGGGAAGGTGCTGCGTGTGCCACGGGGGCATTTTGTTCTCTCACTGTGCCAGCCCTGCTTTCAACCCTGCCGAGGTTCCTCTTGCAGAACCACGTCAGGGCTGGTGCCTGTGGTGCCACCGGAGTATCCAGCACTCTGGCTCCAGTGCCACTGCCCCTGGGGCGCTTCCTTCCAGCAGGATACCTTAAAAAAGCCCCCATCTACACAGAGAACCTCACAGCAGACTCTCCAAAGAACGACTGCTTGCTTGAAAAGAATTTCTAAATAAACTCCAAGCCACGTTTTTATAGGGAAGGATGGTATTTGCAGAAAAGGTCAAGTCAGTATTCTTGGAGATAGGAATTCTCAGCCCCTGCAGCTTCCCATAATTTGACATGTCTTTCAACCCTCGAGTCCCCATTTCACATTCACCATGGAGAGAGACATGAGGTTCTCATTTCAAAATGCAACGCTCCCCTGGCTGAGAGGTTTTTCCCCTAAAGAAAATGCACAGGACCAAAAATGGTTAGGATTTCACTAATTATATGGTTATGCTTAGCCCCAACCCTGTGCCAGGACCTGTCAGTGCTGGTGCTGCAGGACCAGACCTGGGAAAGACCTTGGGAGGCATCAGTGGAACTCCTGCCTGGGGGGAGGTCCAGCTGCACCCCCTGGCATCCCCTCACCCTATTTCAGTTTTGGCTGGGCAGGTGCCCGGGATGGCTCAGGCTTTGCTCAAGGCTGGAGATGTGCTGAGCTCGTCCCTGGGGRAACAGAGCAGCAATTTCTGCCTCGAGCAGGTGTGAGAGAAGCCTTTCCTGCGAGAGTCTCCGAGGGGAGCATGGAAACACGAACATAACTAGCAGTGAAAACTGAGTGGGATTTGTGTTTCTGGTGAGATGTCAGGAAATAGCTTTAAAAATGCTCTGCTGAGAGGCTTCCCAGCAAGCTTTTAACCATTCCCTCACCTGGGAAGATGGCTGGGATGAATTCCTCMGGCGTGACGCAGCACGGAGCTGCTCTGGAGCTGCCTCGGCTCTCCTGGCATCTCCAGGCAGGGGAGGAGAGCGAAGGGCAGTACCTGGGAACCTGGGAAGAGCAGGCAGGAGCGCTGGCAGCAGCTCTGACTCAGCTCACCGTGTGGGCTGACATATGTAAATTGCCATATACATTTGTAAATGTTTTGGTATGCCTGAGCAAGCCAATATCTGGAATTAATTTTGTTCTTTTGGGAGGCAAGACGGGGAGCCCGTAAAGGGAATAACTCCAAATGGACCACATGGATGAATCCTGGTGGGGTTTGTTCAGCTGGCTGAGACCTGTGTGCGGATGTGCATTTGCAGTTTGAGTTGCCTGGATTYGGTTTTCCTCACCTCACTTGTAAAGGGACTCGGAGCAAATTGAACTAAAATCACTCCAGCCTTGAAGCAGACTTGCATGCTGGTATTAAACATATTTTAGTGGGTTGTGCAATGCAGAATCCCTGCTCTGCAGTCTGTTTTAGTGTTTCTTTTTCTCCCTGTGCTTCTGTACTTTTTAATGTCAGCACTCTGTTACTGACTGTGCTATTTTGTGAGACGCGATACCCTGAGGGGAGCTGAGGGTCATTTCTCCGTCACTAACGTTTGCCACTTTTGGGAGCAGAATGCAGCCTCACCACTTCACACATTGAGATGAAAAATAACTTTTTTTGGTCGAAACGATGAGTAGGATGGTAGAGGCAGAATGCAGTTACCTCAGCTGCATCACAGCCAYGGTGCAGACCAGCTCCTGCAAGGAACACGCCCTGGGAGGGTCAATGCCAAGGAATGGTCCAGCACAAGTTATTCCTTGGCTGTAGCCTGAGTGCAGGACTGAGCTCACACCCCACCAGACTCTGTCACAGCTCTGCTGGCAGGATGCTCTTTCCCGTTGGTGTTTGACAGTCCATGACAGGATTATAAAGAGCTGCTGCACCTACAGGCAAAGAAATGCTACAGGTCCTACAGTGCTGCAAATCACATTTAGGCTTGTGAAGCCCATCTCATCCAAAGGCTTCAACTGGATTAGCTATTTTTAAACCCCACAGAAGGAGTGTTAAAAATGTGCTTTTTCATGCAAGCAGCCTTAAAAAAAAAAAAAATCCGTGCTTTATGTTCTGAGGTGCTTTCTCATAATTTCCCCATCCCTTTGCTGCCTACACCCCGACACTGTATGAAAATGACATTGGAGACAACACAAAGGGCTGTTTCTGCAGCTTGCTTTTTGTAAACCTTAGGGTTTTGCTTTTCTCCTTTGCTGAAACTCCAGTAAGCATCTAAGATTTTGATATCTGATTTGAGGGAGAATTATAGCTCCTGTACRTGCCCGTGACATCCCTGTGCAGAGCCACTGGCTGGCACTTATTGATAGATCATGAATAGCTGACAGTGGGGAGCCCAATGGGTGTCCCCTGGATTGGTTTTATGGTAAAATGTCCCTGGTTTTATGGGAAAATCCCGAAGGGGTAACTCTTGCTGTTACGTGAACTGAGCCTCTCATCCATGCAGGGCAAATCTTATCAGCTACTGCAGCTTTCAGAAAGTGTTGCTGTTGGATTTTTAATGGGTCTGGCTGGAATCCAGTGCCTGGGGCTTTGGGGGCTGCCAACACCTTGCCCACAGGCAGGTGCTGTGGTCAGCCACAGCTCCCCTCCCCGGCTCCTAYGGGATGCACTTAGGGATGCTGGGCTGTGCCTAAAGCCAGCCTGGCTGAGCACGGTGTGGCACCTCCCGAGGGGCTTTTGGAATCCAAGRTCAGCAGGGCAGTGAGGAGAAACCCCCAAAGTAGCTGCGCCCCCTGCTCCTCCCCTAACCCGAACCTGCCGATTTAAGGCAGATGAGGTGGCCCTGACAAGCTCCAGGGATCCCAATCCGTGGCTCCTGAAACAAGAAGGGGCTTTGAGCCTGAGGAGGGCTCGAGCTTCTGCTCCTTGTTTTTCATCCTGGAGTTGGTTCCGYGTCTCCCTTTGTGCCTCCAAGCCAGCTTCCAGGTCCCAGATCAGCAGCCAGCGAGGTCTCCCTCTCCCGGGGGAATGACACGAGGATCAGGACTGTGCCCCGGCTCTCCCTGCTCTGGAGGAAGGGTTGGCTCTGTTCCCGTGTCCTGCTSCTGCCAGGACACCTCTGCCCCTGCCCGGCTGGGGGGGACGAGCAGCCGAATTCCCTGTGCCCGCCTTGGCTCGGCTTCACAGGGCTTTTCCTACCCCCTTATCACAGCGGCCGAAATTCCAGCTAAACAAAACCCAGCCACAGAMTTATTCAAAACATTTATTAGTGTTTAAGGAAAATAATAGTGTGTGAAAGGTACAGAGCTTTGTCTAAAGCCATATGCGTTTTCTTTATTTACAAGCTTATTTGGCTGCAAATTTCTGCACGAGATAAAACTAGTATGTTTTTCTCCCAGAGATTTGGAATTAAGGACAGTTTGTCTTTTCATTATTATTTATTTTATTTTTTTTTTTCTCCTTTTAGTTCAGCACTGTAAGTTAGGACAGCATTTTCCAGGGTTTACTGCTATCTTTTTCCAGTAGGCGTTTTGCTTCTCGCAGTATTTTCATTCCAGAACAAGGCTCATTCCAGATGCAAAGCATAAAGGAAACATTCATACCTTGGCTTTTAAGCTAAACCTCCTTCATGAACAGCAAGTTCATAAGGAATGTTAATTAAAGCATCATACAGTATCTAAATGGACCTTTTTTTTTAATCCTTTTTTTTGTTTTATAAAGAATTAAGGCTATGTAGATGTCACAATAAAATAATCTCAGGTAAAACGCACCCTATCTGTTAGATATGAAAGAAAGGTTTAACAATAAATAAATGATTTATGCTGTCAATAACATTATGGAACTGTATAAAACTATATTTACGCAGCTTTAAACATAAAAAAACCATACTAGTGGCATGAATATATACAACACAGGTCATGACATACGTTTAAATTATCATAGCCAGCAGTGTTCTTTTTTAAATGGGGACACTATAATAAATAGAAATGTTAAATATTTACAATAATAGCATATGTGGAATCAGTAGATGAACACATAAAATCTTCACACACAGAGGAAAAAAAAATGATGCCTTATACAAAAATCCCTCCCACCCACAGCTTGTCCCCCCCCACCCCCAATTTTCATTGCCTAAACAAGGGGAATATACAATTTTCCCCACAGAACCAATGAATACAAATAAAACTGTATGCATGCTGAGGTGATATGTTGACTGAGACATTCAAAGATGTAGATCTCTGTTTGGTTCCCATTGATGAATCAAGACCTCTAATGACAGAGGGATCTTATTTTAGTTCAATGCAAGAACATTACATTGGTAGCAAGTTGTTGTTTCTGGTTTGCGTTTGCTTTTTTTTTTCTTTTCTTCTTTTTTTTTTTTTTTTTTTTGTGCTAAAATGCTTGGATTGTCTTTTTGGTTTGAGCTTGTTCTTCGTGGTGGTTCTGTGCCACCAAGGGGGAGAGGACACTTGCAGGGAACCCACGGAGGCACACGCTAGGAACCATCTTAGGGTACCACCAGCAGGTTTTTGGAGCTGAGGGGGTGGCCAAGAGAGTCAGACCCCAACCAAGCTGCTCTGTGGGACGGCCTGGGTGCCCCAGGGGTGGCAGAGCTGTCACCAGCCCCACRGGGCAGGTGCCACACTCACTGCACCGTCCCCACGGTGTTTGCTGCTACAGCATCTGGCCCAATCCCACCTCTTCCCACTTATGCCAAAGGAGAACTTCATCACAGAGCTTTGCTAAAATCAGGCACGATCAAGGTCATGCCTTTCAGCAAAGACCTGGTGATCCCAGAGACACCTTTTCCACTCAACTGTCCCCTCCTGCTTCCTACGTGGCTGCTATTCAAAGCAAGTGCCTCCAAGTTCTGCGGGTGGATCCCTGCATTAAACCCTGAATGTAGCTATTAGGAGCCGTGCTCACTTAGCAGTGACTGAAATCTGAGTTGGAAATTGTAGCCAAATTCCAACACCCTCTCCTGTTTATGCAGCTCCTTCCCACCATGCGGCAAGACGTACGTTAGTTCACTGGGTACGTTCTGTCTCTGCTGAACTGCCTTCCTGCCCCCACAGCTTTCCTCCCAAACTTTCTAAATGAGAAGGCTCAAATCCCTGGTGTGATTCCCACTTYCTAAGAAAACTCACTTTTTTTTCCTCTAGAGGAAGCTGAGAGCTCGCCCTCCTGTCCCTGTGGGCGCTGTAGCCTCCACTTCCAGTACAATATCTGGGGATGTAGGATTGCAGAGCTGCAACCTGAGAATTACAATTGCATAGGGGGTAGGAGAGATATGGCCAAACACCTCATTCACACTTGCAACTGCTTAAAGACAATAAGCTCTTGACACTCTTCACCTTTACTAACTCGTTCTGTGGAGATTGGTCGTCGTCATGCGAACAACAATTAAAAAACCCAAGTCAATCCCCTCTCCTTGTCTTTGGCATTTGGATAAACCAAGCTATAGGCAGGTTAGAGTGGGGCTGCACATCCCAGCAAACCACGCCACGCTACTGCTAAGGAGAGACAGATTTCTGATGGGCCTTCAACGCAGCCCTAATAAGAACTGAACATATGAGGATATATAGGGTCCTTTGCTGTCTGAGCCCACACCTGCCCCTTTAGGCTTGGGCTATAAGGGTGGAAGACCTGTATCAGAGGGGGCAGATATAAGCAGAGAACATGCACAGGGTTTCCAGAGGTCCACGAGAACACTTTTGGGGGTCCTCCACCCTGCGCAAGTCTTAACAGTCACATTGCCTTGTCTGGAAGCTGATTACACGCCCTTGAAGTGACTGGATATGGTTCTGTGATCAGCAAGTGTCAAGTTATGCAGTGGTTAAAAACAAACAGGGGGCACTTAAAACCAGGCAGCGTCACCCAGGTGGGAACAATGGCTCAGAAGTTACTTCAGAGAAAGTGGTGGAGCTCCAGACCACACAGTTCCTGTGCCAGAGACGGGGCAGCTACTTCATTAGAGAGCTTCACATAGACAGCCTTGAGCTCTTGCGCTCCCAGCCACAGGCAGAAACCAAATCCCCCTGGAATCCAGCCAYGTGCTGTAAGGCTGTGCCCTAAACCTTTGGAGGTGCTAAGCCACAAGCAGCCACATGCAGTCTGGCAGAGCCCGCTTGGAACTTTCTCCCCTGCCAAGGAGACCAAGGGAAAAAAAACCCAAACAACAACAACAAAAAAAACCCCAAACCCCAAAACCAACCCAACAACCCCCAAACAAGATCCTAAATTTCAGACGATGTCCGTTTCGTAAAAAAAGGGGAAAAGAACTTAGTTGGAGACATTTTGCCACTCGAGTGCCGAGTTTGCTGGATCGATAACCCATTGCCACTGCTCTCCCTTTGCTACTATATACACTGATGCCGAGGTCCATAGATATCTTGCAATGCCCTGTGCTTGACCTCTGAATGGGAAATGCTTTGGAATGTCCATAGACGGGAAGATGGAACTCAACGGAGGAGGTTTCCCGCGGAGGGGGAGGGCGGGGGGGGGAAAGGGGAGCCGGCGCCTTTTTTCACCTCCGGATGTCGGAGAAGTCGGACAGTTCCTCTGCCCGGTCCRGGATCCCGTGGGCCCCTTTGGGACCGTGGCCCCCAGCCTTCACCCGGGCGCTGGCGTGGCCCTTGGTACCTCTCTCTCCCTTGGCCGCTCGCGAGCCCTCCCTGTGCTCGGGGTCGGCGTGGGCCACCATGTCCCCGCGGCCAGCGCCGGCCCTGCCGCCGTCCCCCGCCTTCCTGTCGGYGCCCAGGGCGGCGTCTCCGTGCACGGCCGAGGTGCAGAAGCTCAGGATGGAGCAGAGGCTTCCCCAGTTCTGTTCGCACTGGGCCTGGACGCTCCTCGTGATCGCCTTCTTCACCTCCTCGCCGCAGGTGAGCAGGATGTTCACTAGGTCAACATAGGGCCTGGAGGGGAAGGGAACGGCGAGAGCAGAGTCAAAAACCATCCCAGGGGATCAGGAAAGAAGCGGCCCCTCTGCCTCACCCTCCCAAGCCCAGTGGTGTGAGCCCCTGGCACCCCCCGACTCGGCAGCCCTGGGCAGCAGTTCTGCACCACGTTAATTATGCAAAGTACCATATTCTGATCAGCCATTTCGCTGCAGGAGATGCACAGTGGCATCCTGTCAATGCCTCACTGGATTTATCTTGCCTGCTCTCCTCAAGATACTCTGGGAGAACTGGAATGTTCACCAGAAGAACAGATGAGCTCGTGGTTGGCAAGTGGAAGAACTGCTATCTCACACTTTTCTGCCTCCCTCTCTTTCCATACCCTTCCRTCTTTATCAGTCAGGACACACGACAAAGGACACTTGTTCATGTCCAGAGCCATCACTTTCATCAAACAGGTTCTACTTCTGGGTGAATGGCAGATACAGAGCATTCACCAACTAACACTCTGCAAGAAGAAGGCATTTCCTCACTTCTATGAAAGCAACAAATACTTCCAGCTAGAGGTTCTCTGTCTTTCCTCATCATCTCTGGAGCACTGGGTGTTGATCTCCATCACAGGCAAGATTTTATCTGGACTCAGTGTCTGAACAGAGCTCAGACACACAAATCCACTTTGTTGACACCTTTTCTTYCCACACCAGGTTTTATTTCTTTATTTCCTTACACAGTGGAGCACAGCTCTCAGTATATTCCTTCTCCCAGCCAAACAAGGCCTTGAATCATGCCCTGGCTAAATCCCCTCTGTGCTTCCCACCCATTCCTGAGTGTCCCCATGGCACAAGCAGCTCGAGCACAGGCACTTTGGCTTCTCAGCCACAGGTCACCGAGTGCAGCAATTTTAAAATAGTTGTGGTCACAAGTTTTGTGGGTCAATATTGATGTTGTCTATTGACACAACTGCTCAGCTGCCTGCAGGCCCAGAAGGACGTGCTTAAAAATCTTCCATGGCAGAAACCATCCACAGCACAAGTGGGAAACTGCCCRGGGTCAGCAGTCGTGGCTGTGGAAGTGGGGGGTGGTGGGGCTGCACCTTCTGGGCACTCCATCCACCAGCTCTGGGGCTGTGGACAAGTCTAAATCTCTTCTCATTAACTTAAGTCAGAAGAGATGAGGAAAACCAACAGATTATGATCAGTGTCCGACACTGCCCAACTGCTTAAACTCATTTTGAATCGCTAATCTTGGAGAGCCACCTATTCCCCTATCTCTACATATTTCCCATGGTTGGATTGTTCCTGCTGCTTAAAAAAAAAAAAAAAAAAAGTTACTTGGAATGCAGCAGGGACCAATCTGCCAAGGCCTGTCACCACTTCCACCATAGCAAATCAGCCTGACCCCCACAGCTGACTCAGGAGGAGGCTTCGCTGCCCGACCGCGTTCCGAACACTCATCGGGAGAGAACAGTCAGAACAAAASAGAGAACAAGCCTGAGAGCTGTCACTTGCTTCTCTGCTCTTAGTTTTTGTTTTAAATGTAAAATAGAAGATAWGAGAGAGCTGAGCACGTTGCATACAAAGTGACCCAGCAAAAGGATATTAAAAAAAAAAAAACAACCAAGAAATCAGTTCTTGAAATTGGGCATAACCTTTGCAGAAATCTTTGTAAGAAAAAAGGTCGCTGGTATGACTAAAAAGTGGCTCAGCTGCCAAATATTTCAGGTATTCAGAGCCTGCCAGAGCCCTGCGGATTAATACTGGCCCATTTCTCCTTGCCTGTTTTACTTTCTGCGCTTCAGGCGGCCTGACCAGAGTACCTGAAGCGAGCACAAGGCTGCAAGTCAGCAGACGTGATTTTATTTCCAGCTCTGCCACACTCGCCTATTGATCTCGAACAAGTTCCTTAGTTCAAGAGCTTCAGAGATGGCCTCTAAATTTAGGGGAGGGGAGGAGGCTGGCTGGTTCTATTTGGGGAGTCCCRCATAGGAGAGCCGAGCTCCGACTCCGGGAGATGCTGGAGTGTAGGAAGCGCTAAATGAGATCATGCAAATTATAGGTGTTCACTGAATGACCCTCTCTTCTCGAACCACCAACCCCCCGGTTCAGCTCCCCAGGAATAAGCAGCTGCCTCTGAGCATTCCTGCTTTAGCCTGTTCATAAAATAAGGGGTAACTCACTGCTCCCTGGACAGGCTTTTGGCTCGCACGGTTCTTTTCATCCCCAAATGATGGGGGGGTTAATTGGTGCCAAGTGCCCAATTTATAGCTGCTGACACAGCCTGAGCAGTGCCCAGGGAGGTGCTGCTGGGCAGGATGGAGCCCTGCTTCCCCTCTCCCCCCAGCCAGCAGGATGCTGCCCATGGCCCTGGGCACAGCAGCTCTGCCACCAGCCATGCCTTTGATCCCAGCCTCAGGAATGTCCAGGGAAAGGGCCCTGCTTTCAGGCCCCCGTGTTCAGCTTGTACAAACAACAGCACAGGATTCATGTGACTAAACTAGCACTGAAGCATCTCTCTGCAACTGCAGCTGAAGTATTAGTGGGGGGTGGTTTTCAACACACMAAGTAAGGGGATCAGAGCACAGCTCCTCTGGATACTGATGAAATTTTAGCAAGGCTAAAAATCCGAAAGAAATGATGCTGTAAAAAAATTTGTCTGTCATGACTGCTGGGATTTGGAGTTTGTGTGCCAATATCAAGGCCCAGAGGTGTGGTAGGAAGATGCTCTAAGGTTAAGCCTGATGCCAGGCTGTGCCTCAGCCTTCTTGTTTGGGAGTGAGACGTTCACCTGCAAGAAAAACAGGCTCTGATTTTTGCATTTGTGTGCAAAGAGTCAGTACAAACAGCTAGTGCTTGGTTTGTTGCTGTCATGTAGCAGCTTTGATCAATTCCAAACAGGATTTGTGCCTGCCATTCCTTGGAGGACAGCTGTTCCCAGTCAGAGGAATGAAGTCCTCGAATTTTGACTTGTGCCTTCATTTTGTACAACTYCATGTTTTATTAAAAAGCATCTGAGATTAATAAAGAATAACATGAATGGGAGATTACCTGGGGGACTGCAGCTCTTTCAGGGACAATTAACTACAAGACATTTCAAAGTATGTATTTAAAGAAGAAATTATCATCTTGCTGACAACTTTGCATAAACCTTCTTCCCCCTTCTCTAGCTGTCATCTCTAACAGGATACTGGGGTCAAGAATGATGCCTTTGAGCTCAGAAAGCAAAAGAACCCATTGTGAGATGCCTCTGGAAATGGCAGACACCGATGGTGTATTTGCCAGAGGACCAAGGGGACAGGCACATCCGACTTCAACCCATTTCACCTCCTTCCACAGTCACGTCCAGCCCTTTGTACACAAACTTCAAGGGCCCCTGCGAAGAAAGCTTTACCTTGGTGTTGTACATGGGAAAACAAGAGGTGCTCAAGGCCAGAAGGAGGTGAAACAGCTCTTGGGCAGATGCAGAGCCCATTGGCACTCCTGGAAGGAGCTCCCACGCCTCTGACTGCACCAGCGCGGAGGCACTTACTCATGCTGCAGCAGGTCTTTGAAGTGAATCATCTCCACAATGACCTGGACGTTCTCCTTGGCAGCAGAGCAGAGGTCATGCTTCAGGTAGCACTCCCGCTGTAACTGGAACACCATCTCTTTAATGGCAGGGCACTTACGGCTGATGCAGCTGAATTTATGCCTCAAGGCATGAGCCTTACACTTCAGAGCGTCTTTAATGAAGGATTTTCCCTGAGAAGGAAAGAAATGGAGTAGGTCTGTATTTTTGTCCATTAAGCACAGCAGCTGATTTATGCCCAGCCAGCTGCTTCTCTGCAGGACAATGTCAAGGGTTATTACAGTGCTAAGGGTATCACTTAATGGCTTTTCCCTTCTTCTCTGTTTCTCTGCCCTTAAAGACCCTGCCAAGTTACCCAGCTTTGCTGTCCCAGTGCCCCTGAAACAGCCGGAGCTTCCTCACTGCTACTTTGAGGTTTCCTCTGCACAATGAAGGAAAGAGCAGAAGTAAGCACACCTTGAAGTAATTCAGTGCTGGAGTTACTGGATTAATTTGCTTCCAGGGTGGCAGAGCAGCAGGCTCGCACAAAGGAGAGGGCATCCTGCCATGGCTGAGCTCCTCAGGACCACAAGCAGATACCCATTCAGTAACTGCAGGGGTGGTTTTTCATTTTAAAATTAGTTTAYAAACTCAGAGACAGGTATGAATGATCTATATGCATCTGCCCCATTCCCTAGGTGTATTTTTCTCCTCAGAGAGGGACTCAAATCAGCACTAATAATAATAATAATCATAATCCTACAGCGTCTTTATGTTTGTTGCAAAAAATTCTGAGATTAAAAAAATCAAATCAAGAAGTTAAAGCAGTAAGGTGGAGGAAAGCTGCTTTAGCAGCACCTCTTTAACCACTGTCTGTGATTCCTTCACTCAGTTGCTTGGTGGGCATCAAACCCATCCCTTCCTTTCCTATTTGCATGGATACTGCAGCTCTGCTCAGCCTCCCTTGACTTTGCTGAGCAATAGGCCCAGGGCAGCCTCCTGCACTGCCTCCACCTCTTCAGCAGCCTCAGACTATTTTACACAGGTGCTCCATGAAGACCAAATCCTTGTTCCCCTTCATCCCAAGAGTGCACTGGCACAGCTCCACTGACACTAAGATTCACCCAGACCTGCAAGCAGACCCTGTCCCCAAATTGTTTCAAGCCAGGAATGTTTCTTGCTGATCAAAGAGCTGCTTCAGTCATCATCCCTTTCTAATTCCCAGACCAAAGGCACTCACTTGCCCTTCCCCTCAGTAACAAATATGCACAGCACAGTAGGCAAACAAGGATGAAAAAGAGAATTCTTATATAAAGCAAAACTGACATCAATTCTCAGGTTTCCGAGCAGAGAACAGAAAATGGCCAGTGTTAGTCCTGTCATTTAATGCAGCCTGAAATAACTGTAGATGATACAGAGAGGAGCTGTGAAAAGCCATGTCATAGCAGAGGCTAAAGTCACCTTCATATTAAATAAAGCTCCAGGGGTTTAAATCTTCTGCACTGCACTGGAGCCAGGCTGGATGTGAAAAAGGCTGTATTTGATGAGCAGTATCTGGTATCAGTGGCTACTCAGCCTTCAGAGGCACCATTCCCTGCCTTCCCAACTTCCCTTCTTCTTTGGTTAACTCTGTTCACTGACAGAATATCGTGCAAAAATGATTGTTTTCTGGACGCCACTTGGAAATTAAGCCAAAAGTTTTCAGATGCCCACAAAAGCAGCAATTCCSCTTTTAATGACCGGCCAGACCCTTCCTACATCCTTAAGCATTTGAACCTCCAGCACTTCGAAAGTGCTTCCTACCGGGTGGTCCCACCAYGCCTCATGGAACAGGCTGGATGCTGAAGACAGCTCTGCTCTGTCCCACGCTTTCAGCAGTGCCATGTAGCTGGTGCTTTTATTCAAGTTATTCTGTAAACTGCCCGGTCAAGCCAAATGCCGCTGGCCTGTCGGAATGTTCCCTTCCCTCCACACTGAAATGGGAGAGTAGGTTTACAAGACATAATAACAGGATGTCTCAATGATGCATAAATGGTCTGGGGAGAAAATGAAGGAGACAAACATAATGCCACATACCATCTAACTAACGTATTTTAACGTCAGTGCTCGAACCCAAGGCTTGTTTGAGTACAGCAGCTTTAGGAGGTTGCCCGGGCTGCCTGTGTGCAAGTCTTGAGGACCAACTTTAGTAACTGCCCGTTGGGAAATACTGAGATAGTTCTAAATGAATTGGGAGCCCAAGCTGCGTTTCAGAATCAGCTTTGAACACGGTGCAGAGGCTTAAGCTTCCCAGTGTTTCTTAAAACCATGTTTGGCTACATGAAGCGTTCTGCTGGAGTTACCCTGGGTACAGTAGGTGGAAGGGATCCAGGGAGCTGTAGCTACAGCCAGCCTGTCTCCTGGGACAGGCTGCACACCGCTGCTTTATTACTGTCCCGAGGTCTTGATTCTGGACCTTTCAACAGAAAAATTCCTCCTGAATTAGTAACTCATGGCAAAAGCAGCCTCGCTCTGGTAGTTTTTTGTGCAAGGATGTGCTAAGGAACTACAATACCTGCCAAGTGTGTGTTAGAAGCAAGCAGACACGTGGGACATTCCCCCCTGTTACCTGGGCATCGAATTTTCCAGCGTTGTGCAGGAATGTCATGCAGATCTCGTGTAAGCCTCGGATCTCGCAAGAATTGTTCTCAAAGCATTCGAACACTCCACATCCCACATCGCCAGCATTTACCAGGCAGTGCTGGATCTCGGCTAAAACGAGTATTGATGAGAGTTAATTTGAAGGACTCTTCGCAGAAACGGGTGGTGGGTAGGGGGGAGAGAGCTATTTTGCTACCAACATCAGTTTGACAGAAAAATGCGTGACAACGGTTAATTGTACCCGCAGCGTGCCCGCTTTTTGCAGGAATTAGGCCAAAACTTGGGGTGTATTACGTCATGAAAGTGATATCCAAGAAGTAAATGCCAAATCCACTATGCTTACGTCAAGCTATTTCACTTGAGAACTGTCTCATGCTCTTGAATTCCTCAGGAGCAAAGGACTGGCATGGTTTTTGCTGTCTTGAGTTGTACAAATCCCCCATCAAATCTAAGTGACAAAATGAGAAGCCCAGGACCCGGCCAGCCAAAAATTTTCATTTTTGGTACTTTGAGCGAGTTTCTGGCCATTTAGCACAACGTTTTTTACAGACCACTGGGTTTTGCCCGTCAGGATGTCTATCAAGGTAATGGCAAAACTCTCACTGATACATAAAGTCCTTTGCACTGAGTGCTGTATAAAACTGCAACTGTGTGCTCAGCTATGCAGAAATCAATAGAAAAGATTTATATTTATATATGTAGCACGTAAAATAGATGTGTTTGAGCTAGCAGTTACATATGTGTTTATTCTGCCCTTTCCGATGTTATGTAATACTGTAAAAAATGCTGTCTAATACTCACTTTGAGGAAAAAAAAAACCCCACCAACCCAAAAATCTAATTCTTAACTCGACAGCTTCTGGTCCTTTAAAAAAAAATGGATGTAGTAGTACTGCCAGAGGGAAGGTGGTTGCTGAAAAAGCCTGGGGATAAAGTTAAACAGGGGCAGCTTTTAGACCAGAACTGAGGATGCTAAGAATTCCTGTAGTCTGTGCCCTGTGGTACCTTTAATTAAAGTTCGCCCTTGGGAGCCAGCCTAATCCCCCTGGAACCGCAGCGTGTTTCAGCCATCCCCAGCCTCCCCCTCTGCCATGMGGTCCATTTGCAAGTCTTTACAGCAACTTTCGGTCTAATTTCCACCCATTGCAAGGCAGAGAGAGGAGCCGCGGATGTAAATGCGGAGCCTGCCGGAGTTCTCACGACCCCCCCGCCCCACCAGCTCAAACCCAAATCACTGCCGCTGCACTTCATTTTCCCCCCCACCTTTTTTCCCTTCTACCTGCCCTGAAGCGCATCTGGGGGTGGCACAGGGGAGCCCCGGGGTGGGCTCCAGGGATCGTCTGAGCCACGGGCGAAAAGCTGCGCAAACACACCCGCACCGGGGGGGGGGAAGGGGGGCACTGGAGCCCTTTGTGGAGCGCTGCGGAGCGCGGAGCCGGGCGCTTTCGGGGCCGGGAGCGCGGCTGTGGTGCTTGTGTTGGCATCCGGATGCAAACCCTTCGCCGGATCACATGTCCTGGCTCCAGCGTGCTGAGAACTGCACAGTGCCGTGATTCACATGTGGCAGTCCCTAATGGGCATTCGTGCATTCCTGCTCGTGTGTGTTTAAACACGTCTCGCAGCACGGAGAGTGTTAAAAAAAAAAAAAAAAAAGGGGAGAAGGGGGGGGAAGGGAAGCGTCTGGATCCCGCGCTCTCTCTTTGCACGGCTGGGAAGCGATCCAGCGAAGTGCACGCCCCAGCTCTCTTTTCCTAGGCAGATAATACCCGGGGGAGGGAGCGCGGGGGGCGGGAGAGGAGGAGAGAAACCCCCGGCCCGTTGCATCATTGCACGGCTCCCTCCGGAGGAGGCAGAGCACCGGTCATCCCCGCCGCTTCCCGGCCCTCCCGGCCGCCCCCCGGCCCTCGACCCCGTTCCAAAGGCTGCGCCGAGAAACTTTCTCCTGCCGGCCCGGCATCTCCGCGGGGCTGCGGCCGCGCCGGGGCCGCTGCTCGCCCGGCACCGCCGCCGGGAGCCGGGCGCGGGGCCGCGGCTGGGCACGGGCAACACGTGCTTGGCAGAGCCGGGCTTTAAAGGTAATTAGGAGCGGGCTCCGGTTTCCTGCGATGATTTACGCCTGACGGTCGGACACCGAAATAAAACGCCTGTCATAACTCGACGCGGCTGCAGCAGCAGCAGCAGC